>JAAALK010000283.1:98262521-98809355 GCA_019279435.1 Zizania palustris | reverse complement strand
TGATACTGTGATTGTAGGTGCTTTGGCGCCTGGCCTTAATCTGAGCAGAGCCCTCATGAAAGACAGTGAGTGTTGTCCAAATTTCCCTAGCAGTCCTAAGGTGCTGCACCCTATCGAACTCACTCCGACTCAAACCAATGAACAGTATGTTCCTTGCCTTCGAGTTGGCAATATACTGATCTTTTTCAGTTTGAGTGGTGCGGTTATCAGGGATGGAGTATTGTGAGTCCACAATCTCCCAAATTGCATTTCCTTGGCTTAACAAGTAAGCCTCCATGCGCACCTTCCAGTATGCAAAATCTGTCCCATCGAACAGAGGAATTTTACTGCCTCTATCCATGTCGCCTAAAGATCACAAAACCGGTTAAGGTCAACTGGTGATCTTAACCTGCTCTGATACCAATTGTTGGACCGGAAACGGCGACCAGAGGGGGGGTGAATGGGAGCTTTTAAAAATTCGGGCTAAAACTTAGCCTTCGGTTTCAGTTCTGTCTCCTGCGGAACAGGCTTCGAACACAACCTTCGAAGGTCTGGTTCGGAGGTACTTCGACACCTTCGAACACAGGCTTCGGAGGAGCAAAAGTTCGAAGCCAAGAAGACTTCGCTCCACTTACAACCCTCGAAATCTACTCTGCTAAGTCAGTGCAGGCTCCGCACACAGGGTGCTTCGAGCAGGCTTCGCATTTCACCCTTCGCAAGAGTGGACAGCCCTCTGAGGACTTCGACCAAGTACTTGGCGGCAGCAACTGGTGCTGGGCTTCGTACGCGAAGGTCTACACGCACACAAAACGGACTATGCTAAGGGCTTCGACACAAGAAGCACTACGGGATACGACCAGGGCTTCACTAGTAAACAGCGAGGTCTTGCCTCGTGTTACACAGAGCGACAGCACACAGAAAAACACACTTCGCGAGAAAAACACCCTTCACCAAGACAGGCTTCGGTGAACTAAAAACTTAGCGAGGTATGCAACGCGAGCTCAAGCAAAAGCACACATAAGCAGGGCTTCGCCGCTTGAACAAGGAACACAAAATATATTGAACTCTGGATGAAAACCAGCGAGGTCTGTGTGTACAGGAGCTCAACAGTAAATGCTCAAAGTGTTAAATGTTACCTACCGAGCCCCCATATTTATAGCCCACGGCTTCATCCTAAGGAAGTGACTACATTACCCCTAGGGTTTACATTCATTTTGTCTCTACAGAACTAAGGGGTACAAAAGGTAGTCCACCTTTATTTTGGAGGCTTCTCTGTCAGCTGCAGAGGGGACAGTGTCAGCCTTTTTCAGAACAGACAGTGTCAGCCTTTACAGTGTTGACTTCTGGAACCTCCCTTCGCACCGGAGGGTGCGGTAGCTTCGGCGAGAAGCCTGCAGCCTGTTGGCCTTCGCTCCGCCGAAGAAGTCCTTCGATACAGTGACGGTTTTGAGCCGAAGCCGTCAAAGCCTTTGGGCCTTCGCACCACCACCTCCGGAGTGGATCACCACGGCTTCGCAGCTACTCCCAGCTCGAACATCGTCCGTCCGTGTACCGAAGCCATGCATGGCCGAAGCACCTCAAGTCAACCTCACTCCGAAGCCCCACCTTCGGAGTTCCACCCTTCGAAGTCCCTCCTTCGTCCAAGGCCTCCGCATGAAGCATTCCATGAGCACTCCGTCACAGTGCCTCTTCCCGAGCACACTCCTCGACGAGCCTCACCCGGACCATGCCTTCGATGCGCCTCGACTTCTGAGACCTTCGTCGGGTAACTTCGAATGTCTCCCTCCGGAGCACACTTCGAACACCTTGCCTCCTCAGAGGACTTGATCCACCAACTCCGAAGTCACTCCATTCGGAGTACCTTCGAAGTGCCTCACCTCCGAGGACTTGTCTCGGAGCACCTTCAGCCGGAGCCACGCTCCGCACTCTCTGCCTTCACCTGGCGCGTCTCGACCCGAGGACCAACCCGGACTACCTTCGCAGCCACCGTGACGGAGCTCCCCGCTCCCCTGGCATCAAGCCTCCCGCTTGACCCAGGTTCACCTGGCTCGAACCTTGTCCGTCGCCTCCGAAGTCCCTGCGCACCACAGACAAGCAAACAAGTGTATCCAGTACTCCGGAGACCTCTCCGGGTTAGCAACCTCCGGTACACACTCCGGTGTACCGCCCAAAGTACCGAAGCCATCGGTACGAACCCAGTCATCGTGTGCTGCCGGACCCCTCCGACAGGCACACTCCGCTGCACAGCTGCAGCAAGCAAACACCTCTGAACACCCTTCGGAGAACCACCTCCGAAGCCCCTTCGGAGGTACCCTTCGAACAGAGGGTAAAATCCTGTCAATCACTCATCACAAAACACCGAAACCAACCCTTGGTTTCTCAGAGCTCGAAGCAGAAAGAATTGTGCTTCGAGCAGAAATTGAAAAATTGCGGGCGGAGCACGCTACTGCGGGGACCGAACTTGTGAGACTCCAAGAGGAAGCTAGCCAGCTATTGAACCAAAAGAATATTTTGACCACTGAAACTGCTAGACTTTCTGGGGTTCTTGGAGAAGTAACTTCGATGAAGGATGCGCTGAACGAAGATAAGCTGAAGTCTGAGAAGGTGGCTGTGGAAGTTATGAATCAGTTGCTAGGTGTCCTGGAGTACTTTGGTACTACTGGGACACTTCCTTCCGATGATAACATTTCTCTTCTGCGTCGGTTGAAAAGGATCCAAGGAGTGGCGAAGCAGATGAAGACAGCGGGCATTTGATACGGAGAACTCTCCGGACAAGTGGCTGCTGTCGGCCTACTTCGCTACTACGAAGATATGGGCCGATCGATAACTCTGGACGCAGGAGGGGGCCCAATTACCTTCGACGACGAGCGACTTCTGACTCCTTCCGAAGGTGTGGCTGCTGCCTGGCGGGCCTTCCAAACTTCATGGAGAGCCGAATGTCGTTCAGCGATCAAGGCTTGGATCGACGAAGGTCAACGCTAGAAGCAAGTTCGAACCCAAGCTTCAAGCAGTCAGCCTCCTCCGAACCCGCAGGTTTAGAAATACCTTAGGATTTTTGGCTATGTGAAGCTTTATGCTTATGAACATTTATCAATGAAAATTTGTTTATCATATTTTTAGGCTTTACCTCATACGGAAGAAATCGAAGTGTTAGACCTTAACGACGAACTTCGCTCATTATGGACCACCTTCGATCTTCTAAAATCTTATAACGTCCTCGATTTTTAGTTCCTCGAGATAGCTCCGGTGTAATTGCGCCCGAAGTAATCAAAGATACACTGTCTTATATTAAAGAGGAAGAAAAAGAGGTTAACTTGAACACTTCGTCTTCTCAAGACGTTATATGGTCTGAAGACGAAGATGAAGTTCGAAGTAAAAAACCTGAAGAACTTGGAAGCTGGGAAAGGAGCCCCGAACGGCTTCGAACTTGGGCCGAGCTTCAACAAGAACAGAAGGACTTTAGAGCTTCGAAGGGGGGCAAGAGAGTTAAACGCAAAGTTGTTAGAACTCCCGGCGCTAGAACTAGTCGTTCCAACCCTAGCTCTAGAGACCGAAGAGGTCTTCGATTCCTTCTTGGTATAGATACCAATTTTTCATGATGTAATCTGTAAATATATTCGTTCGAATAATGAATACCGATTTAAAATTGTCTCCATATTTACTAGCCCCTCTTTGGGTATAAGCAACTTCGAACTGTATTCAAAGATGGTTATGCGCTAAGAAAAACTTTGGAGTACAATTTTTTGGGGGTTCGGAGCCCCTCTGCAATTTAAAGATCTTTTAAAATCTTATAAAATGTCTTCGACTATTTGTAGTCTGAAGAATGGCAACTTAGTACCCTTGTTTTTTGAAAGAAATCACTTGAGATAACTTTCAAGATACCTTAGTATCTTAGATAATTTGTCACTTTGGACTATGTTAACAGATATTCGAAGCTCATGGCTCAAACTCTGTTTTGCTTTGGCCACCTTCGGCTCTTTTTTGCGATCTCTGTCGAACCAATGGTTCGAAGTTTGCAATGGTCTCTTTGGACTCTTTTTACGGATGTCTACCAGCCAATGGCTTGGACTCCGTATATTTTGGCCACCTTCGGCTCTTTTTGCGGAAGTCTACTAGCCAATGGCTTGGACTCCGCATGTTTTGGCCACCTTCGGCTCTTTTTACGGAAGTCTACCAGCCAATGGCTTGGACTCCGTATGATGTGGTTTTGGGCTCTTTTACGGATGCCTACAAGCCGGTGGCTTGGACTCCGGATTATGTCAGCCCCCACGTCGGAAGCTTCGAACCAATGGTTTGATGTCCGAAAATACGATTCAGCTTCATGACACTTCCCTCTCGGTCAACCCCGCGGTTCCAGTGCGTCCACTCGGAAGCTGGAAGTCTATGAGGGGAAGGCATTATGTGGACCATATGCTTTATTAATTCAGAAGATGATTACAAGTGATTTACAAGGAGCCCTTATGTGAAGTATCGCTTTAGGTGCTCCGCATGCCAAGTATGTGCTAACTCTTCACCTTCTAAATTAGCTAACTTAAAAGAGCCAGGGCGTCCTGAACGAACAATTAGATATGGACCTTCCCATTTATTTCCTAACTTCCCTGGCGCTATAATGCTTCGTAGAAAAAGATGACCCGGTCTTAGTTCATTGAGCTTAACCTTCGGGTCAAACCAAGCCTTCGTCTGCTGATGATACTTTGATAAATTTTCCACAGCTCGAAGTCTTGTTTCTTCTAATAAATCTAGCGAAGCTTGTCTTCCTTCTTAAATCTCCGGTTCGGTGCTGCAAAACGATCCTCCTTTGAGCTCCGTTGGAGTCATAACTTCATCTCCGAATAGTAGTCTGAATGGAGTAAAACCTGTGGACCTTGTTTGCGTAGTCCGAATGGACCACAAAATCTTCAGAAGCTCTTCGGTCCACAGTCCTTTTGCTAGTCCTACTATCCTTCGATTTAGCCCTGACAAAATATTCCCATTGGCTCTTTCTACGGCTCCATTAGATTGCGGACGCCTCACTGTAGCAAAACATAACTGAATGCCTAGATCTTCGCAAAACTTCCTGAAAGGTTCTGCGTCGAACTGTGTTCCATTATCAACTGTGAGTTGTCTAGGCACTCCGAACCGGCAAATGATGTTCTTCCAAAAGAATTTCTGTACATTGTTCGAAGTGATAGCTATTAAGGGTTCTGCTTCTACCCACTTGGAAAAATACTCAATAGCTACCACTGCGAACTTCAGATTTCCCTTGGCTACTGGAAAGGGACCAATTAAATCCATACCCCATCTGGCCATAGGCCATACCGGAGCAATAATTTGAAGAGCTGTTGGTGGGCGATGACTTCGTCGACCCATCCACTGACATCCTTGACAAGTGCGGACTAAGATCTCCGCATCAGCTGTTATTGTAGGCCAGTAAAGCCCCTGGCGAAGTGTTTTTCCTGTCAAAGCTCGAGGGGCTAAATGGCTACCGCAAAGGCCTTCATGAATTTCTCAAAGAATTTCTTGACCTTCGGCTTGAGATATACATCGGAGTAGAGGGGAACATACCCCTGGCGAATTTGTTCCTCCCTGTAAAAGTTCCATGATTGAATTTTTCCAATCTGCACTAGGAATGCAAAGAATCTCTGTAGAGGGAATTTGTGGTACCGAAGGTGTACTGAGCTCCTCATAGAAAGCTTCTTCTGGCACATCCACAGCTCCGGCTGCAGCTTTTGCTAAGATGTCCGCTTGCACATTTTCTGCTCTTGGTATACTCCGAATGGAAATACCCTTGAAGTGTGCTTCGATCTTACGGATTTCTTCTAAGTACTTTGCAAGCTGTGGATGCCGAACCTGAAAACTTTTGTCTACATGCCCTGCTACTATCTGAGTATCTGTCTTTATAATAATTCTTGTAGCCCCTAGAGCACGTGCTTTTCGTAGTCCCAATAAAATCCCTTCATACTCCGCTATATTATTGGTAGACTTAAAGTTGAGTCTTGTGGAGTACATTGCTCTTTGCCCTGAAGGCGAAATTAATACTGCTCCAATGCCTGCTCCGGATGCTTGGAAAGCGCCATCGGAATAAACAGTCCAAACTCCGTCACTTGACTTCTCCGGGACCAAATTTGCAGGTGGAGTCCATTCTGCTACAAAATCTGCTAAGACTTGCGATTTGATTGCTGTCCTTGCCAGAAAAGATATGCCGAAGGGTGCTAGCTCAACTGCCCACTTCCCAATTCTTCCAGTGGAATCCTTACTTCGAAGCATATCTCCCAAAGGATACGAAGTTGGTACAATTACATTGTGAGCCAAAAAATAATGTCTTAATTTCCTCGAAGCCATTATGAGAGCATAAACGAACTTTTCGAGTTCGGAGTATCATGTCTTCGCTCCTGATAATGCTTCGGATACAAAATAAACAGGATTTTGTACCAACTTCCCATTGAAATCCACTTCTCTGACAAGGACTGCACTGATAGCAGAACCTGTAGCTGCAAGGTAAAGGAGTAGGGTTTCGTCCGCAGTAGGCACCGTGAGTGTAGCAAGATTACTGAGATACTCTTTAATATCTTCGAAGCTTTTCTGACACTCCGGTGTCCATGCAAAATCTTCGGACCCTTTCAATGCTTTAAATATAGGCAAGCTTCTCTCCGCATACCTTGATAAAAACCTGCTAAGTGCTGCCAGACGACCAATCAGCTTTTGCACTTGCTTTAAATTTTCCGGAGGAGCCATCTTTTGTAGCGCAGTTATTTGAGTAGGGCTAGCTTCAATCCCCCTGCTTGAAACTAAATACCCTAACAACTTTCCATCCTTAGCTCCGAAAATACATTTTTCGGGGTTAAGACGGATCCCACATGCCCGAAGGCTATTGAATGTTTCTGCTAAGTCTAGGCTATGTTGGTGCTTTAAAGCACTCTTTATTACAATATCATCCATATAGGCCTCCACATTGCGACCTAATTGATGACCTAGAGCCTTAGCAACTAACCTCGAAAAAGTAGCCCCGACATTTCTTAAGCCGAAGGGCATTCTTACATAACAAAATACTCCCGAAGGAGTTACAAAGCTTGTCTTGATCTCATCTTCGCGCTTCAACCATATTTGATGATAACCAGAATACGCGTCAAGGAAGCTTAATAACTCCGAACCTGCGGTGGAGTCGACCAATTGATCAATTCGGGGCATGGGGTAAGGGTCACGAGGGTATGCTTTATTCAAGGATGTGAAATCGATGCACATGCGCCACTTTCCGGAAGACTTCTTTTTGACGAATACTGGGTTGGCTAACCATTCTGTGTGAGCCACTTCTCTGATAATCCCAGCCTTCAACAATTTCTCAACTTCGTCTTTTGCCAGAGCAGCTCTTTCTGCAGACATTTTCCGGAGTCCTTGCCGAACAGGCCGGACCTTCGGGTTTACAAGCAAACTATGTTCAATGATATCCCGATCGACTCCTGTGATATCTTCGTCAGACCAATCGAAGACATCTAAATTCTCTTCCACCACCTTTTCCAAGGAGGTTGCAACTTCTGGAGGTAAATCTTTTCCAAATTGAAATGTATATTCTTTACCATCATTAACAATGACCTTCGCTGCAATCTCTCCTTCAGGACTTGGTCTCGGAAAGGATTTCGTTGAAGCTTCGGAAGGGACTGAAAAATTTTCTTGATTATCTTGCACATTGTTTACTTGTCTTGGATCAAGAGGGGGGCCATGACCATATTCCTCTCTTCGAGCAATAGCTTGATCTCCGAAGACAGTAAGGACTCCTGCTTGTGTGGGCATCTTCATGCACAAATAATTGTGATGCGCCACAGCTCCGAACTGGTTTAGCATGCCTCTTCCGAAGATGACGTTGTAAGCATACGGGGCATCTACAACATCGAAGATTACTTCCTCAGTTCGGGCCAACAAACCTTCTCCGAAGGTAACTTCCAGGCCTATTTGGCCAAGTGCATCAAGCGGAGGTCCTGCGAAGCCTTGCAAAGGACGAGCCGCTAGAAGGAGATGCTTTCTAGAGATGCACAATTGATCGAAGGCTTGAACAAAAATGATGTCTGCCGAACTACCTCCGTCAATCAATACTCTCCGAACTTCAGTGCCCGCAATATCAGTAGTGATAACAAGTGGATCTACATGCGGGAACTTAATGCCAGCTGCATCCTCCGCAGAAAAGGATATCGGTACATGAGACCACTCCGGCATAGCAGCTGCAGACGACGAAGTCCCAATATGGCCTACTTCTCTGACGTAATCTCTTCGCTGTCTTTTTGACATGCTTCGAGGGTACCTCCTCCGGAGATGGGGATGACTACTCTTTTCCCTCGGTCTTGCCCGTCCTCTTGCTTCGGAGGTGGCATAACATTGGCCACTGGAGGGTGTCTTGCGGCTTCAAAGTTTTCTGTTCGCGCCACAGCCTGGACCGGCTCCGGGCGCGCTGTAGCTAGAACTCGATCGGTAGTACCTCTACCCGAAGTTCTCTCTAGATATTCTCCTCTTAGAGCAAGTATAGCCTTGCAAGTATCAGTTGCATGGCTTCGATTTTCACCATGAATGCAGCAGAAAAGGGTCTGGCCTTTGCCAGCCGTTTTCCCCGGCGGCCTCCAGCCGCTGATCTTGTTCCCCGAAGGCTGTGGAGCTCTTTGCGTGAACTTTTGCGGGGGTGCAATGTTCAAGACTTCAGAACGAGGGTGCTTTTGCCCCCTTCTCCGATCATGTTGAACTTCGAAAACTGGTTCTTGCGGCTGTGCCGAAGTTTTTACTTCTACTTTTACTTCTTGCAATATGGGTGAAGTAGCTGCAGTTCTTCGAAGCCAACCCTCTTCCGACCTCGCATACTCCTCGAAGTATGACATCAACTGAGAAACTGACGATATGCTTTTCCGATGGAGCTTATCCAGGAGGCCTTGATGAGTAACACCTTCCCGAGCTGCATCAACTACTGAAGATGCAGACAACCCTCGGATCTGCGACTTCGTATGAGCGAAGCGCTTGAAATATTGCCTCAATGTCTCTCCAGGGAGGTGCTTCACCTAGAAAAGGCTTCCCGTTGACATTGGAGGCATGAAGGTGCCTTGAAAATTGCTTACAAACTTCTTCTTCAGCTGCCCCCATGAATTAATTGATCCTGGCTTCAAAGACCAGAACCACCTTAATGCCACTCCTTGAAGAGCTAACGGGAAGCACTTTGCCATGGTGTCTCGAACTCCTCTGCTCGCTTCAATTGCTAGGGCATAAGAACGAACAAACTCTCCGGGATCTTCATCTCCAGCATACTTACAGAGCTTCGAAGTTTTAAACTTCGGATCAAAGCGAACTTTCTACAGCTCAGGATGCAGCGGAGATTCATTATCGAAGGAGGCATTCTCCGGGGCTTCGGGATAAACAGGCTCGTCATCTTCGGGCACTTCTGGAATAGTGGGGACGGCTTGAGAGCGAAGCCTGTTCGTAGCTTCTTGCTGCCATCTTGCTACTTCAGCTTGAAGGTTGGCCATTTGAGTGGCCATATCTCCAAGACTGTCTTCATCTCCTCCGGAAGGATCTTCCGGGTCTTGAGAACTGAGGGGATCAATTCGAAGTGGGATTGAAGGTGGAAGAGGAACTCCGGCTGGTCGAAGTATGGAAGGAGTTGGCGGAGGAACTCCGTAAGTTCGCGGGATGGACACTCCTTCCGGAGTTTGAAGAGGAGGGAATGTCGAAGGCCCTCCGACCTCAACCGTGTCGGATGGTGTCTCTCCGGAGATCCGAGAGGACCTCCGAACAGGGTTACAAGGTGCGCTCCGCTTAGGAGGCATGATGTAAGAAGTTGGTAGAGAACGAAGTTTTTTGGACTAGGTTCCCCACGGACGTCGCCAACTGTTGGCGTAAAAGATTACGCTAACAGGTTTCTGTAGACTAGAAACTAACAAACGAAGTGTTTGCGAAGAGAACTGTTCTAAGCCTCCGAAAGGATAACAACTTAGAATAGTTCGAATGTATGTATTGAATAACTTGTATTCGGCCCCTATTACAGGGTGAAATGGGGGGTATTATAGGCCCAAATATTAAGGAAAAGACCTATTTACCCCTCTATTACAACCGACAGTAGAAATTATTCGGTACCCTTGATAGGGCTAAAATGGTAAAAGACTAATCTAATAATATAAAAGATAAATCTTCCATCGTAGCTGGCAATAAAGATCTCAAAAAGCCTTAGTTCGAAGATGTACTCCGAACCAATGCCTATCTTCGTACTTCGATCTTGACTCAGGGTATCTTCGAAGATGGACGTCTGGAAACCTTCGAATCCATTATCTGCTTTTGTGCTGTTACGGCAATAACCCCGAAGATAGGATATTTTTCCCCAACACCTAAGGATGATGTATTTTCCCCCAACATTTTCTACTGTTCGGAGTTTGGCTGGTGTTCGATCTTTTTAGCCTAAGCAAAGTGTGCAGCGAAGGTCTCGCGAAGCTACTGTCTTTAGTTAACTCTGGGTTTGATAGGCTTCACCTGGTGTTCAGTGTACTTTGGTTCAGAGGTGTTTAGGTTCGTAGCTAGTGTGCTGGTAGGCTTCGTAGAGGCGTGGTTTGTCTTTCGCATAGACTTCAGGTACTTTGAAGTACACTTCGACAGGTCATTTCTTGCAGACTTCGGCAGATTTCATCACGGGCTTTGCCTGTTTCGAAGCATACTCCGACAGCTTCTCTGCAGTCTTCGCTTCTAGAGTGTACACATCTTGAAGGTAGTAAAGCAGGTTTCGGAGTGTTTCTATGAGCTTCGAATGACAAAGTCTGCTTTCGGTGTTGCTCTGCAGACTTCAAACATAGTCAACATATTTCATTTCTGAGACTTAATTTGCTCTGTGAAACATTGCCTTGGTTTGTGTGCACTTGATTTAAGTTGTTTGTGTTGTTTGTTCAGATGATGCTTAAAATGACTATGTCTTGAATGAATTTTTAATCTGCCTTTAAACACTGTGTTGGTGTTCTTTGTGATTAGGACATCGGTTGTTTCTGGGCTAGATTATTTTAGGGATTATTGATCTGTTTACTTTTCTCTGTTAATCTGCTAAGGTGCGTTGGGTGTTGGGAGCAGGCCATTGATTCGAAAGAATTTTATAGGTGCCCATTAACCCCCCATCTGGTCGCTACTTTTGGTCCTACAGACGTCCGAGTATGCAGCAAATTGGTCAGGTTGTCCGGGAGGTACGCAGGGACTTACAGTGGTCCAAAGACCGCGTTGCCTTCGACGACTTTATTGATCAACCACTAGAGAGTGGTGACCAATGCTCCGGACTGGTTGGCTAGCGAGTGGAAACTTCTTGGTCAACGATCTCCTAGAGATTGGCCTGAGAGCTCTCCACCGACTATCCTCCCTCTATTGCAAATACTTGTCTTGGCAATGGAATCTTCTATACGGGCTCCATCTGATTCATGTCGTAGGATTGTAGGCATGAGTTCTGGAACTCCTGCACATGCCGTTGCATGTCCAACCTTTGGTCTTCAGTCAGGGCTTCCATGGTTACTGGGATGATGTTTTCGTCGTTGATCTCGTTCACCGTGGTTGGGTTGTTGGAGATGGTCCCACTAGGCGTGCCAAAAAGGGTTTTGGTGTGTTTTTTGGTCACACTTTAACACACACGTGGCCTGGTAGATCTGCTTCACTTCAATGTAGGTCCTATGTTCTTAGAAAAAAGGGTTCAAGGCATGCCAATCAGTTTGACCCTGCAACTCAAAGGGAATAGAAGATATGATATTAGTAGCATGGTCTATCGGGTTTCGAGCCGATAACCGCGATGAGGATTGGATATTCGTGGAATATCATACTGATCAGCCATGAGGCCGATGACCTGAGATGAAGTAATCGGGTGAGCATGCCATCGGCCAATAAGATGAATAGTAAACCACACAGGCCGATGAATGCTTTTCTGATAACTCATTAGATATATCGTGGAATTGAATATAACCCATTGGCTTGTACTCCGACGGATATAAATAAAATGTGCCAGATAACAAGTCTATATCATGAAAATCATCGCAATAACAAGATCGGACCTAACCGAGACAATAGCTAGTCACGATGATCTTAATAATATATCAAAGAATCGGGCATAATTTATTTAGATAAATGGTATACAACATTAAAGAGATACAATAGCAAGAGATGTCGGACATAACCGATGAAGCCTCAAACTGAGAAACCATGTTGAGAGGTGCTTTGGTTTTAGTCTGTGATGAGTGATTGACAAATTTACTTCTAGGCGAAGTGATCCCTTCGAAGGGGGTTCAGAGGTGTGTTCACCAAAGGGTTCATTGTTTGCTGGCCGCACTTCTATAGAGCGAAGTATATCTATCGGAAGGGTCTAGCAGAATAAGTTCCGAAGATTGTACCGAAGGGCTCGATACTTTGAGCGGTACACCGGAGTGTGTACTGGAGGATGTCATACCGGGAGAGGTCTCAAGGGTATCGGAAACAGTTGTCTACATGTCATTGGTGTGCATGTAATTTCGTAGGAGACCGGATGATCAGCACAACAAGTGAACTAGGTCATGAAGGAAGCTTGGTGCCAGGCAAGCGGAGAGCTTGGTCATGGAGGCTGTGTGAAGTTGTGGTCGGTCCTTGGGTTGATGTGCACTAGTCGAAGGTAGGAAGTGCGGAGGCAGACTCCAATTGAAGATACCCCTATACAAAGTCCTCAGAAATGAGGCAAGGCTACCAAGTGTGCTCTGGACGAAGGCACTTGGAAGGACACCTGAAGGTCTCAGATGTAAAGGTGCGTGAAAGGCATGGTCCAAGTAAGGCTCTTCGTGGAGTGTGCTCAAGATTGAGACACTGCGAAAGAATGCTTATGGAAATGCTCCGTGCGGAGGCCTTGGACGAAGGAGGGACTTCGGAAGTTGGTGGACAAAACCTCCGGCAGGAGGTAATTCGAAGGTGGGGCTTCGAAGTCAGTGTGTCTTGACGTGCTTCAGCCATATATGGCTTCGGTACACAAACGGGCGACATCGAGCTAAGGGTAGTTGCGAAGTCATGGTGGTCCAGTCTGGAGATGATGGTGCGAAGACTCAAGGTCTTTGATGGCTTCGACTCAAAACTGTCACTTGTATCGAAGACATACTTCGGTGTAGCAAAGACATACTGGTTGAAACCCTACTACCAAAGACACTGCATCACTTTGCGTGCAAAGGGGGCTTTGAGGATTTTGTTCTACAAAGCTGACACAAAAGGAGCCTCAAATAAAGTAGACTACCATCTGTACCCTCATGACTGCAAGAGGTAGTAAATTTGAAAACCCTAGGGGTATAGTAGTCTCTTCATAGGTCTATGTTGTGCCTATAAAAAGAGAGGGAAGCTGAGGTCTAGGGCAATATGGTGCACTTCACTTTAAGAACCGTTTGTACTCATTGTAGCTTAGGGTTAGCCGCAATGTTTTGTACTCTGAATCTCTGAGTTTTGTGTTCCTTGTGAATGCAATTAAATTTCTATTCTATTTTCACTGCTTGCATGAATTTGTATCTATGTTTTGTGCACTATTTGGTTTATGTTTTCTATAGACCACTTCGTTCTGTGCAAACCCGAGTTTTTCTCTAGGTTCTTGCTAACGAAGTGTTCTCTATCTCATACATGCGAAATCTTTGTGAGTGGAGTTTCAGAGCATCCTCGCTCTATGATTATAGGTGGCCCGTTAGTATCATACGAGCAAAGATGTTTTCTCTAAAGAATCGTTGAAGCCTTCCTGTCTGTTCTATTTGGCTAAGTTCTGTGCAAACCATTTGATCGAAGCTCTTTGAGGGAAATGCAATTGTGCGAAGTACTGTTGTGCGAAGCCTGCTCAAAGGCACCTCTATGTGCAGAGCAAGCACAAACTTTGCTAAGTCTAGTACATTTTTTGGTTTCTGAGTATGAGCGAAGTCTTCTGGACTTCGAACTTTTTCACTGTGTGAAGCCTGTGTTAGTAGGGTGTTCCATTTCTCTGAACCATGCATTGTGAAGGGTGGGTTTGAAGTCAATTCACCGTAAGTGAAAATTTAAAAGCTCCCATTCACCCATCCTCTCGTCTCCTATTTCGGTCCATCACAACCTATCACACCTAGATCACATCAATCTAAGAGATCAAACTGAACTGATGCAGCCTTAAACCTAGGTAATACACCAAGAACAATCGGCGATTATATTTTTTCAAGGTTCACCACAAGAGATCAAACTGAATTAATGTAGCCGTGAGGATACTGATCTAATCGGTATGGACGTCGTGGGTGGTAGGACTCACCTCTTCACCGAAGATCGAAAGGATGCATCCCAGCTCCGTGTGCCCAACCCCGTCGAAATAAACCTTGGATACCAATGGTGGTGATGCGCTGAGTAGTTGGTTGACAGAGATGTGTTTTTCTGAGCTAACTAGGGATACATATTTATTGCCGGAGACTTGCCGTCCATGTACTCTATCTTAACCGACTACAGATAATATCTATCTTCTTTTTTTGCACCTTATCTTCATCTGCTCCTTTTGTGTTCTATCTTCTTGCAACAGTACGGACGGGCTTCCTTTCTTTGACCGGACCTCTTTGACTTCTGTTTACCATGCAGCATCTTTAGTGGGCCAGGGCTTAACCAAATCTAGGCTTCAACACATCCATCTGAAAGCCCATGTCAGGCTTCCTGAAGCTTAACCAGTCTACCCCGATGTAGCAGAAGCTCAATCTTCACATTAATCTCAACTTGTTTCTTATTCATCAACTCTTTATCCCTAATCCTTGTTGCCTCTGTTTCCTCCAATCACCGTTAAAGTTCATCCATTTTTGCATGTTTGGTGTCGATAATCAACTGGAGATCAACATTTGTTCTCTTCTCGACTTCCGGCTTAGTCAGCTCACTTGATCTATGTTGCCCATTCTGAAGGAACTGATTTTTTTGTCTTTTGAGCAAGCACATCAGCTACTACTTGAGATGCTGACTTGGGTTCCTCAATTTCTATAGACAAGTTTTTTTTTCATTTTATTATAGCAAAGGAAACAGAAAACAAGGTGCATTTCAGTAGCAAGAAAAATAAAAAGAAGTTGTATTCAATTAAATTGTAACATATGAAATAGGTCTTACAATAGCCAATTGGACAGTAGGCATGTTGAACTTCTTTTTCGTGTTGTAGCGGCACTTCTTGAACAAGTCAAATGCATCAGCTTGTTCATTATTTTTGTCTCCCTGAAAACAACATATATATATCATCCTAGACACAAAGGTTTCTCTGACAAAATGTACTAATGTTGTATAAAATCATATATACATTAGCGTCAACACACAATTATGTGGGACAATGAACAATTTCAGTTCAGCCAGAAATCGAGTAATGTTTTTTTAGTAAATACAACAAGGGAAGCCCCTGCTCTGCACTTTACACAAGCTTTGGAATTAAAACAACTAAACATCTATGAAAGAAACAAACTATCTATATATATGTAAAGCATTAAAAAAATCCTCTTTTTTGTGACTAATAATGTTGTACAGTTTAACAACCATTCGAGTAGGTAGGAATACATTATAATAGAAGATGAATAAATTCATTGTAGTACACATATTGCACATCGAGATGTGTAACTTACTAAATTTTCCACGAAGATCACGTAACTTTGGGAACCAGTAGTTTGATGGAGTCGAACATTGGCTCTATTGTATTTATTCTTTTGTGAGAAACCAAGGGTTGGTTTCGCTGTTTGTGATGAGTGATTGACAGGATTTTTACCTCTGTTCGAAGGGGTACCTTCGAAGGGGTTTCGGAGGTTGGACCTCCTGAGGGTGTTCGGAGGTGGTCTCACCGAAGGGTGTTCGGTGGCTGCTTGCTGCAGCTGTTGCAGCGGAGTGTGCCTGTCGGAGGGGTCCGACAGTACACGATGACTGGGTGTGTACCGATGGCTTCGGTACTTTGGGCGGTACACCGGAGTGTGTACCGGAGGTTTCTAACCCGGAGAGGTCTCCGGGGTACTGGATATACTTGTCTGCTTGTCTGTGGTGCGCAGGGACTTCGGAGGCGACGGACGAGGTTCGTAGCAGGTGAACCTGGGTCAAGAGGGAGGCTTGATGCCAGGGGAGCGAGAGCTCTGTCACGGTGGCTGCGAAGGGGTCTGGGTCGGTCCTCGGGTCGAGGCGTGCCAGGTGAAGGCAGTAAGTGCAGAGCGTGGCTCCGGGTGAAGGTACTCCGAGACAAAGTCCTCGGAAGTGAGGCACTTCGAAGGTACTCCAGATGGAGTGACTTCGGAGTTGGATGGAACAAGTCCTCTGCGGAGGCAAGGAGTTCGAAGTGTGCTGCGGAGGGAGACACTCGAAGGTACCCGACGAAGGTCTCAGAAGTCAAGGCGCATCGAAGGCATGGTCCGGGTGAGGCTCGTCGAGGAGTATGCTCGAGGAGAGACACTACGACGAAGTGCTCATGGAATGCTTCATGCGGAGGCCTTGGACGAAGGAGGGACTTCGAAGGGTGGTACTCCGAAGGTGGGGCTTTGGAGTGACGAAGGCTTCGGAGCGAGGCTAGCTCTGGAGCAAGGTTGTCTTGTGGTGCTTCGGCCTGCATGGCTTCGGTACACGGACTGATGGAGTTCGAGCTGGTGAAGCTGCGAAGCCGTGGTGGTCCACTCCGGAGGTTTTGGTGCGAAGGCCCAAGGGCTTTGACGGCTTCGGCTCAAAACCGTCACTGTATCGAAGGCCATCTTCGGCGAAGCGAAGGCCACCAGGCTCAAGGCTTCTCGCCGAAGCTACCGCACCCTCGCGTGCGAAGGGAGGCTGCAGAAGGTCAGAGACTGCAAAGGCTGACACTGTCTGCTCTGCAAAAAGCTGACGCTGTCCCCTCTGCAAAGCTGACAGAAAAGCCTCCAAAATAAAGTTGGACTACCTTTTGTACCCCTCTGTTCTGTAGAGACAAAATCAATGTAAACCCTAGGGGTAGTGTAGTCATTTCCTTTTGGTGAACTTTGGGCTATAAATATGGGGGCTCGGTATGTAACATTTAACACTTTGAGCATTTACTGTTGAGCTCCTGTAGCCACATACCTCGCTGTATTCATCCAGAGTTCAATTTATTGTGTTCCTTGTTCAAGCTGCGAAGCCCTGCTTCTTTGTGCTTTTGCTTGAGCTCGCTTTACATACCTCGCTAGTATAGTGCACCATAGCCTGTCGTGGCGAAGGTTGTTTTTGTGCGAAGTGTGTTTTTCAGTGTGCTGTCGCTCTGTGTAACTTGAGGCTAGACCTCACAGCTTACTAGCAAAGCCCTGATCGAAGCCCGTTTAGCTTCTTGTGTCGAAGCCCTTAGCGATGTCCGTTTGTGTCCAAAGTTCAATGCCGACAATGGGCACAACTACAACAACTACTTCTACATCCTCCATGTCAACGAACATGACGGGAAACATCGAGATTAACAACGATGACTCTGTTATCCCCACTTTGGAGGAGCTCTCGGAGGAGTACCATGCGGAGATTCATGCCAAGACGGAAGACCTTCACGCTCTCATGATTTGGAGGTATGCCAAGACTGGTAGCGGTTTTGTCAAGCGCGACACAAGACCCATCACCATTACCATCCCAACTAAGCTAACCTCCCCTTCTTCCCTCTCTCCCCTACATATCGAGCAAAGGATAGTTTCCAAACTAGGTCAAGTGGTTAGCGCCGCGTTCACTGATCATTTGGGTCTCGAGATAAACTCTAGGGTAGAGTCAATGTTTAGAAGATTCGGCTTTTCTAAGGTCGTTTCCCCTACTCAAATTGCTAGTGCTCACCCTTCATATCACATACGCAGTAGTATGAGTGGGAGCACAGGGAGAGATATCACATCCATGGCTCGACTTCCATAGCTGAAATCCCTTTGACCCCTATTGGTCTGACCAGCTAGATGGCCGGTCCGACCAACGTGTTCTAGGCTAGTGTGTCCACGCCCCTGACAAGCGTCGGTAAGAACGAATGAGCATAAGCGGTCGGACCGGACGAGCATGGTCGGTCCGACCGGACGAGAAGTTCGGTATGACTGGGACGTGTCCTACAGTGATTTTTGCCGCCATCACTGCTACTCTAGTTGCCCACGTCTACTATACCACTCACCGCCCCGCATGTGTATGGGCCCGAGCAAGTGGCCTACTATCCCACGTTGGTTTAGGGTTGTTACTCCCACCCTATCGATAATTTTTTGGCGTCCCCTATTAGTCCTCCATGTTCAGTCTATCTGCATGCACCACTAGCAAGTGTTGATACGCATTGTACAACAATCCAAAATAACAACTCCACTACTAGTCCTCATGGCCAGCGGGATAGTCCTCCTGACACTCATGTTGTGCCCTCCCCTTTTAGGCCAATAGCACAACAAGGTAGCGATACAAGGCCTCAAGTTTTGAGGAAGAAAGTTTATGACATGCTCAGGGAATATTTTGAAGTTGAGTCAGGATCAGACCAATCAAAAGTTGTATCCTGTATATTTTGATTATTGAAGGTTCCTTGATTGTTTTGAAATGCCAGAATTCACAAAATTCAGTGGTTATGGTGCTGAGACCACAAGTGACAATGTGGCACAATTCTTAGTCCAATGTGGTGAAGCGAGTTCTAGAGCGGTTTTTGTTTGCAGCCAACATAACTTCTTCCTTTACAGGTACCTCGTTGAGTACTTATTGTTTGAGCAATATGTAAAAAAAAGGAGAAAAAAAATAAAGTGAGGCGTAAAAAAAAGAGGCCAAAAAAGAGAAAATAAAAAATTTGTGAGGCATAATAGGAGGAATTTGTTTAGTTTAAGTTCAGCGTTGTTACCTATATTTCTAAGTATTGTTTTTGGTGTTCTTGTTATTATAGTTGGCTTCTCTTCTCGTTTCTAGGAGCACGAGTTAGAATAGCAATGAAGACAAGTATTTTGGATTATTATCGAGCTTTACTAACTGTTGTTAATTTGTGCTAATCCTTGCTACCAAAGATCAGCCTTCCGAGCTCCACCTTCCTTCTGATCAGTGCGGTGACCAGCTGGCAATCGCTATGCTCACGCCTTCAACGGTATCATCCCCAAGTTAACCGGTTGTGCCACTTGCTGCGATTGGTAAGAGCCTTGCAAGAACATGGTGGAATGCTTGAGTGTGAGCGACTCCACATCCTAGTACTTCATAGGAAACTAGTGCACTTGTGAGCTTGTTTGTGTTTTGTGTTTCCACTAACCATGCCAGGATCACACCAAGGCAATGGAGATGAATGTGTGTCCAAGTTCGAACTTGGAAAGTTGCTGTAAGACCTCAATGCAAACATCGTTAAGAGTAACCAAGACAATGAGAACAGATTGGAGAGGATAGAGAGGAGCATTGCCATCCTCGTCACGAGGATGGAGAACATAGAGACACAACAAGCGCCACCTGAGGATCTCGAGGAAGATGGCATAAAGCAAGAATAGTATATACACCCCCTTGCTCGAGACCCCCTCCACATCAACGAACTCCACGTCGTCAAGGTATGAGAGGTAATAATGAAAACAACCCTCGTGCTAATAATTCATTCGCTAAGGTTAAGTTTAGCCTACCATCTTTTTCTGGCTCTTGTGATGATGAGACATATCTGAATTGGAAGATGACAGTAGAACAAAAAATTAACTACCGTCTTGTTCCAGAAATTCATAGAGTTAGACAAGCCACTAGTGAGTTTACCGATTTTGCTATTATTTGGTGGAATGATCTATCATATGTAGGCTTAGCACCTGACACATGGGATGGGCTAAAGAGAGCTATGCGTGGTAGATTTGTCCCCACTACTTGTAATAATGATTTGCGTCAAAAATTACAACTGCAAATAGGAATGCTGCGTTGTGAGGTAGTTGAGGATGAGGATGGTAAAATGGCTAGATTTTTTGGTGGCTTAGAAAGATAAATACATGACATAGTTGATTATTAGCAATATAATTCTCTCAATAGATTGTTTCACCTTTCTATGAAGGCAGAAAGAGAATTGCATGGACGACAGCCGAAGTTGAAGAGCAACTTCACCAACACAAGAGCGACGCCTACAACGAGAAAATCAACACTACCTTCTCTTGCACAGTCTACTACCCCCTTCATACCCAGGGCGCATTCAGCAGTACCGTCGTCTTCACTACCACCAGAGGATAAGAGTAAAACAGCCCTACCAGCAAATAGTTCCTCATCGATTGCTTCTAAAGGTCGAACCAGTGGAGTCATTTGCCACAATTGCAAAGGGAATGGCCATTTCATGAGAGATTTCCGAAGCCAAAGACATAGATTCATTTCTACTGAGGATTGTGGGTATGTTAGTGCTAGTGATATTGATGATGGTGGTACTAACAATGCATGTGACGATGAGAAGACTGATAGTGATGGCGAGGAGATTTTAGGTACTGCCTCAACCAAGAAGTATCAAGCATTGATTGTACAACATGTTTTAAACAATCAAGTGGAGCAAACGGACACACTGCAACGACATAACCTATTTCAATTGTTCCTCAATGTCAATGATCGTCCTGTTCGTGTCATAATTGATGGAGGGAGCATCAATATTTGGTGAGCTTAGACCTAGTTAATAAGCTTGCATTGACCACACGTCCACATCCTCATCCATACTACATTCAGTGGTTCAACAATAGTGGTATGGTCAAGGTAACACACTCTGTGAGAGTGCACTTTTTCATTGGTGCGTACCATGACTTTGCTGATTTTGATGCTGTACCCATACAAGCATGTTCACTTTTATTGGGTAAGCCATGGGAATTTGATACTGAGAAACCAAGGGTTGGTTCCGGAGTCTGTGATGAGTGATTGATAGACTTTTACCCTCTATTTCGAAGGGGTACCTCCAAAGGGGTTTGGAGGTTGGATCTCCGAAGGTGTTCGGAGGTTGGTTTGGTTGCTGTAGCTGTCGCAGCGGAGTGTGCCTGTCGGAGGGGTCCGACAGTACACGATGACTGGGTTGTACCGAAGGTCTCGGTACTTTGGGCGGTACACCGGAGTGTGTGCCTAAGGTTGCTAACCCGGAGAGGTCTCCGGAGTACTGGAAACACTTGTCTGTTTGTCTGTGGTGCGCAGGGGACTGCGGAGGCGACGGACGGTTCGTAGCAGGTGAACCTGGGTCAAGCGGGAGGCTTGATGCTAGTGGAGCGGGGAGCTCCGTCACGAAGGCTGCGAAGGGGTCTAGGTCGAACCTCGGGTCGAGGTGCACCAGGTGAAGGCAGTAAGTGCGGAGCGTGGCTCCGGGTGATGGTACTCTGAGATGAAGTCCACGGAGGCGAGGCACTTCGAAGGGTACTCCGGATGGAGTGACTTCGGAGTATGGTGGATCAAGTCCTCAGCAGAGGCAAGGTGTTCGATGTGTGCTCCGGAGGGAGACACTCGAAGGTTACCCGACGAAGGTCTCAGAAGTCGAGGTGCATCGAAGGCATGGTCCGGTTGAGGCTCGTCGAGGAGTATGCTCGGGGAGAGACACTGTGGCGAAGGGCTCATGGAATGCTTCATGCGGAGGCCTTGGACGAAGGAGGGACTTCGAAGGGTGGAACTCCGCAGGTGGGGCTTCGGAGTGAAGCAAGCTTCGGAGCGAGGCTAGCTCTGGAGTGAGGTGGACTTGAGGTACTTCGGCCATGCATGGCTTCGGTACACGGACTGATGGAATTTGAGCTGGGAGAAGCTGCGAAGCCGTGGTGGTCCACTCTAAAGGTGGTGGTGCGAAGGCCCAAGGGCTTTGACGGCTTCGGCTCAAAACCAGCACTGTATCGGAGGCTAACTTCGGTGAAGCGAAGGCCGTCAGGCTCAAGTCTTCTCACCGAAGCTACCGCACCCCCCGCGTGCGAAGGAGGGCTCCAGAAAGGTCAAAGACTACAAAGGCTGACATTGTCTGCTCTGCAAAAAGCTAGCACTGTCCCCTCTACAAAGCTGAGAGAGAAGCCTCCAAATAAAGTTGACTACCTTTTGTACCCCTATGTTCTGTAGAGACAAAACCAATGTAAACCCTAGGGGTAAAGTAGTCAATTCATCTTGGATGAATAGTGGCTATAAATATGTGGGCTGGGTAGGTAACATTTAACACTTTGAGCATTCATTGTTGAGCTCCTGTACTAGCCACCACACGTTGTATTCATCCAGTGAGTTCTTTTATTGTGTTCCTTGTTCAAGCAGCGAATCCCTGCTTCTTTGTTGTGTTTCTGCTTGAGCTTGTTTGCATACCTCGCTAGTAGTAGTGCACCGAAGCCTGTCTAGGCGAAGTGTGTTTTGAGCGAAGTGTGCTTTTCAGTGTGCGTTCGCTCTGTGTAACAGGAGGCTAGACCTCGCTGCTTACTAGCGAAGCCCTAATCGAAGCCCGTGTTTCTTATCGTGTCTAAGTCCCTAGCGAAGTCTGTTAGTGTGCGTTCAGGCCTTCGGTGTACGAAGCCTAGCACCAGTTGCTGTTGCTAAGTACTTGGTCGAAGTCCTCAGAGGATAGTCCACTCGTGCAAAGGGTGAAGTGCGAAGCCTGCTCGAAGCACCCTGTGTGCGGAGCCTGCACTGACTTAGCAGAGTAGAATTTTCGGGGTTGCGTGTTGAGCGAAGTCTTCTAGGCTTCGGACTTTTACTCCTTGCGAAGCCTGTGTTCGGAGCTGTCAAATACCTCCGAATCAGAACTTCGAAGGGTGTGTTTGAAGGCTGTTCCGCGGTAGACTGAATTAAAACCGAAGGCTATTTTTAGCCTGAAATTTTAAAAGCTCCCATTCACCCCCCCTCTGGTAGCCGTTTCCGGTCCAACAATTGGTATCAGAGCAGGTTAAGATCACCAGTTGACCTTAACCGGTTTTGTGATCTGTTGGCGACATGGACAGAGCTAGTAAAATTCCTTTGTTCGATGGGACTGATTTTGCATACTGGAAGGTGCGCATGGAGGGTTACTTGCTAAACCAAGGAAATGCAATTTGGGAGATTGTGGACTCACAATACTCCATCCCTGATACTAGCACCTCTCAAACAGAGAAGGATCAGTATAATGCCAACTCCAAGGCAAGAAATATATTGTTCATTGGTTTGAGTAGAAGTGAGTTTGATAGGGTGCAGCACCTTAGGACTGCTAGGGAAATTTGGACAACACTCACTATTTTTCATGAGGGCTCTACATAGATTAAGGCCAGGCGCCAAAGCACATACAATCAATAGTATCAACTGTTTGTGCAGGCACCTGGTGAATCTATAGATGCCATGTTTTCGCGCTTTGATGCGATAGTGAGTAACTTGCGATCCAACGGGACGCTTGCTTACAATGATCATGATAGGGCTATCAAGCTTCTCTATGCTCTTGACCGTAGCATATGGTACTTGTGAGTAACTTCCGATCCAACGGGACGCTTGCTTACAATGATCATGATAGGGCTATCCACCATTGAGGAGTCCGCAGGTTATGACACATTGACCTATGATGAGCTCTTCAGCAAGCTGAAGTCCACAGAGATTGCCAAGGCATCTCTTGCAGTGCACAGAAACTCCTCTGCCACAGCCGTTGGCATTGGTTTCTAGCACTAGCCGTGGCACCGCTGCAGAACCAATCACATCTGGTACTTGTGTTCTTGCAGATGGTTTTGCTTTGTCCTCCCTGGTCTCCGTCACAAAGGAGCAGGTGGACACTCTGGATGATGATGAGCTTGCTCTCATTGCCAGAAGGTTCACCCGTTTTCATCATGAAAGATGGGATCAGAGGAGAAGTGGTTTTAGTGGTTGCTTTGAGTGTGGCGACAGTTCTCATATTAAGGCCAAGTGCCCTAAGCTCAAAAAGAAAGATGAGAGTGAGCGCCCTAAATACCACAAAAAGGAGAGGAAGCCTTTTGTGAAGGGCAAGCGCGGCAAGGTAGCTAAGAGAGTAGCCAAAGCCGCTTCCAGAGCATTTGTTGCTGCTCTCAGCGACATCGACACTTCCTCAACTGAGGAGTCGAGCTCTGAGGAGGAGGAATCCCCAAGGAAGGAGGACAAGAAGGACAAGAAGAGACGAGATTTCACCGGCCTTTGCTTCATGGCCGACAGCGATCACAGCAGCGATGAGCTTGACTCATCTGAGGTACCACTATCCTCTGACCAGCTTTTAATTAAATTAGATGAACTGAATGAAGTAGTTCTTGGTCAGGATAGATTACTTGTGCAAGCCGCTAGAGAAAGAGAAGACCTTAGACTTAGGCTAGAATCTGTTTCTACTGAGTATGCCATGCTTAAGTCTAAAGTAAATGATGCTGAATGTGAATCTTGTACTGTTGTCATGGGTGAGCTTGCTCAGTTGCGTTCTGTACATGCTCAAACTCTTTCTGAGCTTGAGACTGCACAGAAGCAGCTTTTGGTGGTTGATTCTAGACCTCATGATATAATTGATTGCATGAACTGTTCTTTATTACGCGAGAGCATTAATTTACGTGATAAACATGTTCATGATTTAGAGGCTAGATTGGAGAGGGTCGGTAGTTCTAAGGATGTGCAGCCTGTTTGTGACACGTGCATTACCCTTAAGGACCAACTAGGCACTGTTAGAGAGCGAGCTGAAAACCTTATGACTCAAAATGAATACCTTCTTTCTGTGGTTAACAAATGCACTGAGGGAAAGGGTAGGATGGATTTGCTCTTGGCCAAGACCAAGATGTGTGCTGACAGAGCAGGGGTAGCTCTAGGTTTGGGTTTTGAGAGGATTTCTTCAGACAGTAATAACAAAATTGTTTTCACCTCACCCACTACCTTAGAGAAAGAGAGAGCTCTGTTAGACACTCCATCGGCCAAGAAACCTACTCGAGCTCAAAAGAAAACCACTCCTCCTACCAAGAAAAATCCTCCCAAGAAAACCACTCAGCAGAAGCCCAAGGAGCCTGTGAGAGTTGCTCCTAAGACCCATGAGAGTGCCCCTAGGAGAGTCTTCCATTGTTCCTACTGTCATCGGGCGGGTCATTTGGTTGGGTTCTGTTTTCGTCGCATCAAGGATGAGCAACGCTCTCAGGCGATGAGTTACCAGGACATGCATTACCCATCCTTAGGTATGCATGAGTCTGAGTTTTACTATCGTCCTGCTTTTGAGGCTCCTCGTGCTTCTCGGAGAGGTTTTGCTCCTCGAGGTGTCCACCATGTCCCATATGGTGGTAGACACCGGGCGAGTAGCTTTGTACCTCGTCAGAGTAGGAGACCTCGACATGTTGTTAGATCACAGCATGTAGGTAGACCTCGCACTTTGCATCATCCTGATTATCATGTGCGTAGACAGTCTACTTTTACTATGCCTACTACTCGTGTCACTCAGTCCTGGCTGCCTCGTCATATTTTCACTCACCCCAGCACTGAGTGATCGAGATATTCTTATCATGTGTAGGCGACAGACCGAGGCTTGGAGGGCACGTGGATCATGGACTCCGGTTGTTCACGCCATATGACCGGAAATGCAGCATGGTTCTCCAGCCTCACAACAACCAAGCAAAGGGAACATATCACCTTCGGGAACAATCGAAGGAGTAGAGTGAAAGGTAAAGGTGTGGTAAGAATTAACTCGAATTTCACTCTCAAAGATGTTGCTTTGGTTGAAAACCTGGGATACAATTTGCTGTCTGTATCTCAATTGCTTGACGAGGGCTTCGAAGTGTGATTCCATTGCGATACTTCACAAGTACTCAATTCTGATGGCGTTGTGGTCTGTAAGATCTTTAGAGTTGGGAGTGTTTTTGGAGCTGATTTTTCAGAGTCATCTGGTTCTTCTCATTGTCTTGTTGCACATTCTACTTCTGAGCTTTGGAAGTGGCATAGGAGACTAGGGCATATGAGCTTTGAGTTGCTCGCTCGTCTGAGTGCCCTAGGTCTGATCCGAGGATTGCCCAAGCTCAAGTTTGAGTAGAATTTAGTTTGCGCTCCTTGTCGACATGGAAAAATGATTGCCGCTTCGCATTCGCCAGTCACCACAGTGATGACTGAACAACCCGGAGAACTTCTCCACATGGACATTGTAGGTCCTTCTCGGGTTAATTCTTTAGGGGGCAAGTGGTATGTATGAGTTATTGTCGATGATTTCTCTCGCTACTCTTGGGTCTACTTTCTTGCAAGCAAGGATGAAGTGTTTTCACACATTCGGAGCTTGGCTTTGAGACTTTTCACTGAACTCCCTAGTGCATTAAAATTCATTCGAAGTGATAATGGCACCGAGTTCAAAAACAGCCTCTTTGTTGACTTTTGCATGGAGCGTGGCATAGAACATCAATTCTCTGCTCCGCGGGTTCCTCAACAAAACGGTGTCGTTGAGAGGAAGAACCGCACATTGGTTGAGATGGCTAGGACGATGCTCGATGAGCATAGGACTCCTAGAAAATTCTTGGCTGAGGCCATGAACACTGCATGTTACATCTCAAACCGAATCTTCTTGCGCTCAATTTTGAATTTGACACCTTATGAGCTAAGTTTTGGGAGACAGCCCAAGGTTACTCATCTTCGAGTTTTTGGCTGTCGTTGCTTTATCCTAAAACGTAGTAATTTGGATAAATTTGAGTCGCGATCTTCTGACGGGATCTTTTTGGGTTATACTACACATGGTCATTCTTATCGTGTTTATAACTTGGAGACTAACATTGTCATCGAGTCATGTGATGTGACTTTTGATGAATCAACCCCCTCTCTTAGTTCTGCATTTTAACAGGCAAATGAACACGACATGGAACAGACCATCTTCGAAGAAGAAGATCCTGGAGATTTCGAGGATGAACACCGACTACCCTCGACATCAACCCCCGAAGCTGACCCCGCTTCGACCACGTCGGCACAAGGTCCCGAAGCAACCACCTCGACATCAGTCATCTTGGACCACTCCAACGCACAAGTGGAGGGGGAGACTGCATCCCACCGCGAGGCTCCACATCATGTTCAAAGGATGCACCCTCCCGAGCAGATCATTAGTGAGCTTGATCTAAGGGTAACACGTTCTCATGCTCATTTCACAGATTCCGCTTTTGTTGCTTCTTTCGAGCCCTTAGATGTTAGTCATGCACTTTCTGATTCTAGCTGGATCAACGCCATGCATGAAGAACTTGAAAATTTTGAGAGAAACCAAGTCTGAACTTTAGTTGATCCTCCACCAAATGTTCATTTCATTGAAACAAAATGGATTTTCAAAAATAAACAAGGGGAGGATGAGACTATAGTTAGAAACAAGGCTAGGCTTGTAGCTCAGGGTTATTCTCAATTAGAAGGGATTGATTTTACTGAAACTTTTGCACCTGTTGCTCGCCTTGAGGCCATTAGGATTTTGCTTGCCTTTGCGACATCCCGGGGATTCAAACTCTATCAAATGGATGTCAAAAGTGCTTTTCTTAATGGCTTCATAGGTGAAGATGTTTATGTAAAACAACCCCCTGGTTTTGAAAACCCCAAATACCCACATAAAGTCCTTAAACTTCATAAGCCTCTTTATGGACTCAAGCAGGCCCGTCGGGCTTGGTATGATAGGCTTAAGTCTTTTCTGCTTGAGCGGGGGTATTTGATGGGCTCTGTTGATAAAACCCTGTTCACTCTCAAGCATGGCAAAGATTTCCTCCTAGTTAGATTTATGTGGGTGATATCATCTTTCGTGGCTCTTCTCATGCTTTGGCTGCCGAGTTTGCAGATGCCATGAGCAGGGAGTTTGAAATGTCCATGATGGGTGAACTCACCTTTTTCCTTGGGTTGCAAATCAAGCAAAGCAAACAAGGTACCTTCGTCCACCAGACGAAGTACACCAAGGACCTGCTTAAGAAATTTGACATGGCCGATGAGAAGCCTCTCGCCACTCCAATGGCTACATCTGTAGCATTGGATCCTGACGAAGATGGAGAAGCCGTAGATCAGAAGGAGTTTCGAAGCATGATCGGCTCTCTCCTCTACTTGACTGCTATGAGGCCGGACATACACTTCGCAGTGTGTCTGTGCGCTCATTTTCATGCTTCACCACGAGCTTCGCACCGCCAAGCGGTAAAACACATTCTAAGGTATCTCAAACATACCCTTGAATTTGGCATATGGTATTCAGCGTCTTCCTCTTTATGTCTTCGAGGTTATTCCGATGCGGATTCTGCTGTGTGTAGAATTGATAGGAAAAGTACCTCTGGTACTTGTCATTTTCTGGGTACTTCTCTGGTTTGCTAGTCTTCCCGCAAAACAGTCTAGTGTTGCACAATCGACGGCTGAGGCCGAATATGTTGCTGCAGCTAGCTGTTGCTCTCAGATTTTGTGGATGGTTTCCACTTTGCGGGATTTCGGGTTAGATTATAATAATGTTCCAATTTTCTGTGATAACACTAGTGCTATTTGTATTGCAAACAACCCGGTTCAGCATGCCAGAACCAAACACATTGATGTGCGATATTATTTTCTCAGAGATCACAATGAGAAGGGGGGTATTGAACTTCAATATGTTGATACCCAACACCAGCTTGCCGATATTTTCACAAAACCCCTCGATGCTTCTTGATTTGCCTACTTGCGTTGGGAACTTGGTATTTGTCACCCGTACGACATTTTGTGAGGGGGA
This sequence comes from Zizania palustris, assembly GCA_019279435.1. Lineage (NCBI taxonomy): Eukaryota > Viridiplantae > Streptophyta > Magnoliopsida > Poales > Poaceae > Zizania > Zizania palustris. The sequence continues at coordinate 98,780,935 of JAAALK010000283.1, read as the reverse complement.
GCTGTTTTTAGATTGATGCGCATATGCTAGTCATGTGTGGAATTGCATTTACATCTGTTGCACTTATATGCCTAATTTTAATTCATGAAATCATGACAGCTCAGCTCCATTTTAATTCATCTGAAACATTAATGTGCATGATGTTTTCTTTTCAAACTCAAATCGTGCTCACTGCTTTTATCTGCTTGATACCAAGACACCTTTTCATTGGATGCTAAACATTGCAACTTGAAAAATTGTTCTACATATTCATGGATATTCATAAAATGCTAAACAAATTATTCATTTAATCAAAATTCAAAAATCCATGATTTAAATGCTTCAAGTTAAAAGATCCAGGTGGGTTGGTTTGTCGCACTACTCTATTCTAGACTGCTTACCATTGCACATTGGTCTGAACTAGAATAGTGTAGTGTCTGCCAAAATCATTTGCCTTAAGCTTCTGATGGCTTTCATGCCTAGGCTTGGCTTGATTGGAAAGTATATGGTGGACAAACAAATAACCTCTGGCATTAAGAAAAGAACATCAAAATTCATTGATCATCAAGTTTGCTTTTAAATGCTCCACTTGAACTGGACTTGTCTTGCTAGAGTAGAAATTGACTGGCTTTGCGCAGTCCATGCTTTTACTTGTCTAGTTACCTTGACTGAGTGGTGATGCTTTTATTTCAAAAATGATAAAATCACATGTTGTCATCATGTTTTAGAGAATGTTAAATTGAGCTGAGCACATGATAATTGGTATTAATATTGGCATATTTTTGCTTTATATGTCTTTGCAATTCTTCCCATTTCGAAGCTATGCATCTTTTTTATGCTCCTTGATGCTTGCATTGCCAAAGGGGGAGAAATTTGAGTTCTCTGTTGCAAAGAGGGAAAATTAACTCAGGGGGAGTTTTTATCTTGAAAAAGGGGAGATTTGCCGAAGGGGCTTTTACTCTGTTGAAGAGGGGGAGGAAAATTCTTTTGTCAAGTGACATGTTTTGGCTCATTTCTGAGTTTTTATGGTCACTTGTATGCTGAAAGTCTTTAAATTTTCTTGAACTTGAATTTGGTTGTCCATGCACTCATCAAGGGGGAGATTGAGAAACCAAGGGTTGGTTTCGGAGTCTGCGATGAGTGATTGACAGGCTTTTACCCTCTGTTTCGAAGGGGTACCTCCGAAGGGGTTCGGAGGTTGGATCTCCGAAGGTGTTCGGAGGTTGGTTTGGTTGCTGCAGCTGTCGCAGCGGAGTGTGCCTGTCGGAGGGGTCCGACAGTACACGATGACTGGGTTGTACCGAAGGTCTCGGTACTTTGGGCGGTACACCGGAGTGTGTGCTGAAGGTTGCTAACCCGGAGAGGTCTCCGGAGTACTGGAAACACTTGTCTGTTTGTCTGTGGTGCGCAGGGGACTGCGGAGGTGACGGACGGTTCGTAGCAGGTGAACCTGGGTCAAGCGGGAGGCTTGATGCTAGTGGAGCGGGGAGCTCCGTCACGAACGTTGCGAAGGGGTCTAGGTCGGACCTCGGGTCGAGGTGCACTAGGTGAAGGCAGTAAGTGCGGAGCGTGGCTCCGGGTGAAGGTACTCCGAGACGAAGTCCTCGGAGGCGAGGCACTTCGAAGGGTACTCCGGATGGAGTGACTTCGGAGTATGGTAGATCAAGTCCTCAGCAGAGGCAAGCTGTTCGATGTGTGCTCCGGAGGGAGACACTCGAAGGTTACCCGACGAAGGTCTCAGAAGTCGAGGTGCATCGAAGGCATGGTCCGGGTGAGCCTCGTCGAGGAGTGTGCTCGGGGAGAGACACTGCGACGAAGGGCTCATGGAATGCTTCATGCGGAGGCCTTGGACGAAGGAGGGACTTCGAAGGGTGGAACTCCGAAGGTGGGGCTTCAGAGTGAAGCAGGCTTCGGAGCGAGGCTAGCTCCGAAGTGAGGTGGACTTGACGTACTTCGGCCATGCATGGCTTCGGTACACGGACTGATGGAGTTTGAGCTTGGAGAAGCTGCGAAGCCGCGGTGGTCCATTCCGAAGGTGGTGGTGCGAAGGCCCAAGGGCTTGGACGGCTTCGGCTCAAAACCGTCACTGTATCAGAGGCTAACTTCGGTGAAGCGAATGCCGTCAGGCTCAAGGCTTCTCACCGAAGCTACCGCACCCCTCGCGTGCAAAGGGGGGCTCCAAAAAGGTCAAAGACTGCAAAGGCTGACATTGTCTGCTCTGCAAAAAGTTGACGCTGTCCCCTCTGCAAAGCTGACAGAGAAGCCTCCAAATAAAGTTGACTACCTTTTGTACCCCTCTGTTCTGTAGAGACAAAACCAATGTAAACCCTATGGGTAAAGTAGTCAATTCATCTTGGTTGAATAGTGGCTATAAATATGGGGGCTGGGTAGGTAACATTTAACACTTTGAGCATTCATTGTTGAGCTCCTGTACTAGCCACCACACGTTGTATTCATCCAGTGAGTTCTTTTATTGTGTTCCTTGTTCAAGCAGCGAAGCCCTGCTTCTGTGTTGTGTTTCTGCTTGAGCTTGTTTGCATATGTCGCTAGTAGTAGTGCACCGAAGCCTGTCTAGGCGAAGTGTGTTTTGAGCGAAGTGTGCTTTTTAGTGTGCGTTCGCTCTGTGTAACAGGAGGCTAGACCTCGCTTCTTACTAGCGAAGCCCTGATCGAAGCCCATGTTTCTTATCGTGTCTAAGTCCCTAGCGAAGTCTGTTAGTGTGCGTTCAGACCTTCGGTGTACGAAGCCCAGCACCAGTTGCTGTTGCTAAGTACTTGGTCAAAGTCCTCAGAGGACAGTCCACTCGTGCGAAGGGTGAAGTGCGAAGCCTGCTCGAAGCACCCTGTGTGCGGAGCCTGCACTGACTTAGCAGAGTAGATTTTTTGGGGTTGCGTGTTGAGCGAAGTCTTCTAGGCTTCGGACTTTTACTCCTTGCGAAGCCTGTGTTCGGAGCTGTCAAATACCTCCGAACCAGAACTTCGAAGGGTGTATTCGAAGGCTGTTCCGCGGTAGACTGAATTAAAACCGAAGGCTATTTTTAGCCTGAAATTTTAAAAGCTCCCATTCACCCCCCTCTGGTCGCCATTTCCGGTCCAACAGATATAGATGCTACACATCATGGTAGGAGTAACAAATATACACTTATGCACAAGGCAAAGAAAATTACTTTACTTCCTATGACTCCCACTGAAATTTTTCAATGTGAGAAAGCGAGTATTGAGAATAGCAAGAAGGAGATTGCATTGCAATCTGAAAATCAGCAAGTAGCTAACACTATTTTCCCACCAAAGAAAGATAAGAAAGCTAATAGCTCTAAGTCGGACAGAATTAAATTGAAGGGGGGTGTTATGCTTGCTACTAAATCTGATTTGGTTGATGTTAATGAGTTTGATTCTCCTTGTTATGCATTGATATAGAAAGAAGTTTTGTTTTCATTTGAGGATTCTTCCACCTCATTGCCTCCTGCTGTCACTAACCTTTTGTGGGAGTATAAGGATGTGTTTCCAGCAAAGATGACTCTAGGGCTGCCACCTATTCGAGGTATTGAGCATAAAATTGACTTGATCCCAGGAGCGACATTGCCAAACCGTGCTGCATATAGAACAAATCCGGAGGAAACTAAAGAAATTCAGTGACAAGTCCAAGAACTTCTGGACCGTGGGTACGTACGAGAGAGTCTTAGCCCATGTGATGTGCCTGTTCTTTTAGTCCCTAAGAAAGATGATAGTTGGCGTATGTGTGTTGATTGTAGAGCCATCAATAATATTACAATTAGGTATCGTCATCCTATTCCTAGGTTAGATGATATGCTTAATGAATTGAGTGGGTTTATCATTTTCTCAAAGATTGACTTGCATAGTGGATACCACCAAATTAGAATGAAATTAGGAGATGAATGGTAAACAGCTTTCAAAACTAAGTTTGGTTTATATGAGTGGTTAGTCATGGCTTTTGGGTTAACTAGTGCACCTAGCACTTTCATGCGTTTAATGACTGGAGTATTGTGAGTATTTATTGGCAAATTTGCGGTGGTTTACTTTGATGATATCTTGATATATAGTAGGTCTATTGATGAGCATTTGAATCATTTGCATGCTGTTTTTAATGCTTTGAGAGATGCACGCTTATTCGGTAATGTTGAAAAGTGTACTTTTTGCACAGATCGAGATTCTTTTCTTGGCTATGTTGTTACTCCATAGGGTATTGAGGTAGATGATGTGAAAATTGAAGCCATCAAGAGCTGGCCAACACCTCAAACCGTCATGCAAGTGAGAAGTTTTCATGGATTTGCTGGTTTTTATCGATTGTTTGTGAAGAATTTCAGCACCATTTCTGCTCCACTAAATGAGTTGACAAAGAAGGGAGCTTCATTTACATGGGGCCCAGGACAAGAACAAGCTTTAACATACTTAAGGAGAAACTTACACATGCCCCTCTACTCCAACTTCCTGACTTTGGTAAGACATTTGAGCTTAAATGTGATGCTAGTGGGATTGTAATAGGAGCAGTTCTCATACAGGAAGGTAAACCTATTGCTTACTTTAGTGAAAAATTGCATGGACCTAATCTGAATTATTCTACTTATGATAAGGAGTTGTATGCTTTAGTTCGGGTGTTAGAGACTTGGCAACATTACCTTTGGTCTAAGGAGTTTGTCATTCATTCTGATCATGAATCCTTGAAACATATTACAAGCCAGGCAAAACTAAATAAGCGACATGCAAAATGGGTTGAGTTCATAGAGGCATTTCCATACATCATTAGACATAAATGTGGTAAAGACAATATCAATGCAGATGCTTTATCCACGTGTTTTACTATGTTATCTCAGCTTGATCATAAGATATTTTGTCTAGAAACAATAAAAGAGTTATATGCTACTGATCTAGACTTCAAGGATGCTTTTGAAAATTGTAGAGAGTGCCGAACTTGGAATAAATATGTGCTGAATGATGGTTTATTATGTCATGCTAACAAGCTATGCGTCCCAGCTAGCTCAATTTGCCTTTTTTTTTACAGGAAGCTCACAGCGGAGGATTGATGGGATATTTTGGAGTGAAGAAAACTGAGGACGTGTTGTCTACACACTTCTTTTGGCCAAGGATGCGGCGAGATGTCATGCGCTAGGTCTCATGCTGCACTACATGTAACAAAGCTAAGTCACACTTGAATCCCTTTGGAGTTTATATGCCCCTTCCTGTTCCTAGCATCCCTTGGGAGCATATATCAATGGACTTTGTCTTAGGTTTACATAGAACAAAGAGGGGGAGAGATACTATATTTGTGGTGTTTGATCGATTATCAAAAATGGCACATTTTATACCTTGTCATAATAGTGATTGTTGGCGTAAAAGATTACGCTAACAGGTTTCTGTAGAAAAGAAACTAACAAACGAAGTGTTTGCGAAGCAAACTGTTCTAAGCCTCCGAAAGGATAATAACTTAGAATAGTTCGAAAGTGTGTATTGATTCACTTGTAATCGGTCCTCATTACAGGGTAAAATGGGGGGTATTTATAGGCCTAAACATTAAGGAAAGGACCTATTTACCCCTCTATTACAACCGACATTAAGGAAACTATTCGGTTTCCTTAATAGGGCTAAAATAGTAAAGACTAATCTAATAGGATAGAAGATAAGTCTTCCATCTTAGCTGGCAGAAAAGATCTTGAAGAGCCTTGGTTCGAAGACATACTTCGAACCAATGCCAGTCTTCGGACTTCGAACGAGGTTTTGGGCATCTTCGAAGATGGTCTTCGAACAATCTTCGAATTGGTTGGCTGTCTTTATGCTGCTTCGGCAATAACCCCGAAGATGAGATATTTTCCCACAACAGTAGCCCCTCGAATACGCTTCTCCGTTCGACCTGCAACGTTAAGAGAGCAGTATACGGAAAGAAAAGATAACCAATCATAGGGGTTATTGATTTTCGTTTTATCTCCGAAATGCATGGAGATAAGAACTTCAAATCAGTCATAAGGTAATTACCTTTCGAACTATCTTAGAACTGACTCAGAAAGTTCGAAAGTCTTTTCAGACTTAGAAGAAATAGCCGTTAGTTTCTGTTCCTAACGGCAGTTATAGGAGGCGTTATTTTCGGAGGAAAATAACAGGCGGGAATGCGAAAGGGCAGAGCCCAAACGGTAACAAACGGAAAGATTAGGCTATAAATAAAGAGCCTCAAAACTTACCCGATTACCTTTTCACTGCTCCTCCTCAGTCAAAAGCTTTTTAGCCCTTTGAGTTCTTGAGCCCTAGCTTTCGAGTTCTTGAGCCCTAGTCTCCACTCTCTCAGATCGATCCAGCGATTGCGATGGCGAAGACCAAAGGCTCTGCACCTCCTTCGACCTTGGTTCGTCAACAAGCGGCTGCGGCAGCGGCAGCGGCAACAGTGGCGGCGACGCCTTCGATGCAGGCGACAACTTCCATGGCGGCAAAGGGAAAAAATCCCCAAATCGCCGATGATCAAGGTCTGTGCCCTCCATCGACCAAATATTTGGACCAATCCTTTGAATTGGGGCCTTCAACCTGCAAAAGAGAGTCCTTGGCAATGGCAGTAGGAGGAAATATTGGTGCGGGAGTTATGATTCGGAAACCAGGGAAAGAAGTGATTCCAGTGCCCAAACCCGGAGAAGTAGTAGTGTTCGGAGCTTTTTTTCGAAGCCGGTTTGGGTCTTCCTGCAGTGGACTTTTTGGCAGAGGTACTCGAACTGTTTCATATAACTCTCCCCCAATTATCTCCGAATGCAGTAGCTAGATTAGCTATTTTTGAATGGGCCTTAAGAGCAGAAGGATGTGAAGGAAGGGCGGAAATCTTCGCTGCATTACATAGAGCAACCTGCCAACCAAAAACCTTCGTAGCTCCCGGAGGTGAAAAAGTAGTAACGTCTTTTGGCAGTATCAACTTTAGACTTCGGGATGAGTACGCCCTTCGCTTTCCTGCTAAAGCCATCAACGCTAGGTGGTATACCGACTGGATTTTGAAATGGTTCTATGCCGAAGTTGGGGCAAGCAATCCTCTGGCCGGACCTCTTAGAGAAATCCAATTCCGAAAAGAAGCTTTGGTGCGTCCTGACGAAGGCCAATTCGAAGCCCGTCTGAATTTGCTTGAAAAAGTTAGCCGAAGGCTCAGTATGCGGGATTTGGCCGAAGAATTCATCGGTCTTCAAATTCCTCCACTAATGGCCGACTGGCCTATTATCTTCGAAGATGATTCCGAAGGTGGTCTTCGCAGAATTAACTTGACTTCAAGTCCTACAGGTAACTTCGAAAACAACATGCATTAAACATATTTGCTTCGAAGAAAAAACTGACTTGAATTATTTATTTTGTAGAATCTTCAGGCCCTGTTACTTCAGAACAGATTATAAGGGCTTCGGAAAAAATCTTGGGTGCTCCAACTCCGACCGAAAAAGAGTGGCGAATTAAGCTGGTTGGGAGTTGGGAAAGATTTAACAGAGTATGGGGAATGTTGAAACTCACTCCTCCCCCTCTAATGGATTGGACGCCTTTGGAGAAAGGGCCTCAAAAAAGGAAAGCCGAAGCTGGAACTTCAAGTTCAGCAAAAACTCCGGTGAAAAGGGTGGCTCGGAAGCCGAAGAACCTCGCACCTTTAGATCCTATACCTTCGAGCTCAAGAGCTTCGGTTTCCGATTCCCAAGAAGAAATGGAAAGGTTACTTGGGCACCTAATGGAAGAGAACGAAACTCAAAGGGCCGCACAGGCCGAAGTATCTGTGAACGTACCGGAGTCTGGAGAAAATGTTGATCAACCAAGGACTTCGGTAGTTCAAGAAGAGGTAGCTCAGGACGAAGTTCCTGTGAATGAAAGTGGGGTCGAAGTCACTATGGCTTCGATTCCCGAAGAAACAGCGAGGACTACCCAGGACGATGCTCCTGCAGTCCACGATTTAACGGCTGATTCAGATGAAGAATTAGCTTTCGATCCACCAAACAGTCCGACAATGACTCCTCCGCAAACTGCCGAAGGTAGATTTCGAAGAACTTTTGTATTTATTTAAATTTTATACTATATATAATACTTTTGATTACTTTGCAGAACCCATTCCTATGGAAGAAGTCCGCCAGGAGGAAATAATTCATGAGCCTTCGACGACTTCGGAGCCAGCCCCGAGAGTTACTCAAAAGGGGCCTGGAAGAGGCAAAAGACAAATAGAGCCCCTGCCTGCTATAAGCTCCGAATCAACTCCGTCTGATTCAACAGACGAGAGCCAATCTTCCAGGGAGGCTCGAACTCCAGTGGCTCCGAAGACCGTAGGCCAAAGCTCCGGTCCTTCGTTGAACGAAGATGACCAAGAGGCAATAAGCATGCTCCCCTTGCTGGCTCCTTTCTTAGGGCAAACAACTGGTCTTCGGACTTTGCTCGAACCTTTGGATCGAGCTAGTCGTGACATAGGGGAGACCGAATTAGTGGCCATCCTGCGCAAGGCTGACAGGACGGAGCTTAATGCCATTATTGAACGTACAGCTTATCAGGTACGAAGCAACTGCAAATTATTATAGAATTTATCTTCGAATGAATATTTACTTTAGTTTCTATTTTGACAGCAAACTGTCTTGGCCCGAGCTGCAAGTCTATGCAACGACGAAGAAATCGCTCGGCTTCGGGAAGAAAATAGCACTCTTCAAAGGAATTTTAACATCTCTGAAAGTCGAGTGACTCAAATGGACAATATAATATTAACAGAGCGAAGGGCCAGGCAAAGCTTGGAAGCTGTAAAGAAAGAGCTCGAAGCGGAAAGGATTGTGCTTCGAGCAGAGGTTGACAAACTGCGGGCGGAGCATGCTACTGCAGGGTCTAGGCTCGTCCGGCTTGAAGAGGAAGCTAGCCAATTGTTGACACAGAAAAACACTTTGACCACTGAGAATGCTAGGCTTTCTGGGGTTTTGGACGAAGTTACTTCGGCGAAGGATGCGCTGAACGAAGATAAGTTGAAGTCTGAGAAGGTGGCTGCGGAGGTTATGAATCAGTTGTTAGAAGTCCTGGAGTACTTTGGTACTACTGGAATTCTCCCTTCTGATGATAACATCAGCCTTTTGCGCCGGTTAAAAAGGATCCAAGGGGTGGCGAAGCAGATGAAGACAGCGGGCATTAGATACGGAGAACTCTCCGGACAAGTGTCTGCTGTTGGTCTACTTTGCTATTACGAGGATTTGGGCCAATCAATAGCTCCGGACGCAGGAAGAGGTCCAATCACCTTCGACGACGACCGACTTCTCAAACCTTCCGAAGGTGTAGCTGCTGCTTGGCGAGCCTTCCAAACTTCATGGAGAGCCGAAGGTCGTTCTGCGATCAAAGCTTGGATTGATGAAGGCCAACGCCAGAAGCAAGTTCGAAGCCAAGCTTCGAGCAGTCAACCTCCTTCGAACCCGCAGGTTTAGAAATATTTTAGGATTTCTAATCATGTAAAGCTTTATGCTTGTAAACATTTATCAATGAAAATCTTGTTTATCATATTTTTAGGCTTTGCCTCTTATGGAAGATATCGAAGTGTTAGAACTTAACAGCGAACTTCGCTCACTGTGGAACACCTTCGAACTTCTAAAGAGTTATAAGCGTCCTCGATTCCTTATCCCTCGAGATGACTCCGGCGTTATTGCGCCCGAAGTAATTAAAGACGTATTGTCTTATATTAAAGAGGAAGATAAAGAAATCGACGCAAACACCTCGTCTTCTGAAGACACTAATTGGTCCGAAGACGAAGGTGAAGCCCAAAATAAAAGATCTGAAGGTCTTAGAAGCTGGGAGAGAAGTCCTGAGCGGCTTCGAACTTGGGCCGAGCTTCAACAAGAACAGAAGGATTTTAGAGCTTCGAAGGGGAGGAAGAGAGTTAAACGCAAAGTTCTTAGAACTTCCGATGTTGGAACTAGTCGTTCCACCCCTAGCTCTCGGGACCGAAGAGGTCTCCGATTCCTTCTTGGTATAGATACCAATTTTTCATAATGTAATTTGTAAACACATTTGTTTCAATAATGAATGCCGATTTAAAATTGTCTCCATATTTACTAGCCCCTCTTTGGGTATAAGCAACTTCGAACTGTATTCAAAGATGGTTATGCGCAAAGAAAAGACTTCGTTGTACAATTTTTTTTTTGGGGGTTCGGAGCCCCTCTGTCATTTTTAAAGATCTTTTGAAATCTTATGAAATGTCTTTGACCTTTGTAGTCAGAAGAATGGTAGCTTGGTACCTTTGTTTGCTTTACGAAAGAAATCAATTAAGATAACTTCGAGGACACTTTAGTGTCTTAAGAAATTTGTCACTTTGGACTTATATGAACAAACATTCGAAGCTCATGGCTTAAATGCTGTTTTGCTTTAGCCACCTTCGGCTGTTTTTTGCAGAAATCTACCAGCCGGAGCTTGGATTTCACAGAAATTGTAGCCACCTTCGGCTATTTTTGCAGAAGTCTACCAGCCGGAGCTTGGACTTCGCAGAATTTGGCCACTTGGGCTCTTTTTTGCAGAAGTCTACCAGCCGGAGCTTGGACTTCGCAGAATTTGGCCACTTGGGCTCTTTTTTGCAGAAGTCTACCAGCCGGAGCTTGGACTTCGCAGAATTTGGCCACCTTCGGCTCTTTTTACGGAAGTCTGACAAGCTGCAGCTTGGACTCCGCAGATTTTGGCCACCTTCGGCTCTTTTTACGGAAGTCTACCAGCCGAAGCTTGGACTACGTAGAATGTGGTATTGGCTCTTTTACGGATGCCTACAAGGTATCAGCTTGGGCTCCGGATGGATTTCAGCCACCACACCGGAGGCCTCGACTTTATGGGTACGAAGTCCGGAAATACAGCCCTGCTTGATGACACTTCCCTCTCGAACGACTTCTGTCCCAGCGCGTCCGCTCGGGAAACTAGGAGTGTCAAGGGGAAGGCAAGCTACAGGGTGTATGCTTTATTAATTTAGAGGTGATTACAAGCGAATTACAAGGAGCCCTTATGCGAAGTATCGCTTTAGGTGCTCCGCATGCCAAGTATGTGCTAACTCTTCACCTTCTAAATTAGCTAATTTAAATGAACCAGGGCGCCCCGAGCGGACGATTAGATATGGACCTTCCCATTTATTGCCTAACTTCCCTGGTGCTATAATGCTTCGTAGAACAAGATGACCCGACCTTAACTCGCTGAGCTTAACCTTCGGGTCATACCAAGTCTTCATCTGCTGATGATATTTTGATAAATTGGCTACAGCTCGAAGCCTTGTTTCTTCTGACAAATCTAACGAAGCTTGTCTTTCTTATTCGATGTCTGGTTCGGTGCTGCGAAATGAGCCCCCTTTGAGCTCCGTTGGAGTCATAGCTTCATCTCCGAATAGTAGTCTGAACGGAGTAAAACCTGTGGACCTTGTTTGCGTAGTCCGAATGGACCACAGAATCTTCGGAAGCTCTTCGGTCCACAGTCCCTTTGACAACCCTACTATTCTTCGATTTAGCCCTGATAAGATATTTCCATTGGCTCGCTCAACTGCTCCATTCGACTGAGGATGTCTCACTGCAGCAAAACATAGTTGAATGCCTAGGTCTTCGCAAAACTTCCTGAAGGGTTCTGCGTCGAACTGTGTTCCATTATCAACTGTGAGATATTTAGGCACTCCGAACCGGCAAATAATGTTCTTCCAGAAGAATTTTTGTACATTATTCGAAGTGATAGCTGTTAAGGGCTCTGCTTCTACCCACTTAGAAAAATATTCAATGGCTACCACTGCGAACTTTAGATTTCCCTTTGCTAACGGAAAGGGACCAATTAGATCCATACCCCATCTGGCCATAGGCCATACCGGAGCAATGACTTGAAGAGCTGTTGGTGGGCGATGACTCCGTCAACCCATCCACTGGCATCCTTGACAAGTGCGGACCAAGCTCTCCGCATCAGCTGTTATTGTGGGCCAATAAAGCCCCTGGCGAAGTGTTTTTCCTGCCAGAGCTCTAGGGGCTAAATGACTTCCACAAAGGCCTTCGTGTATTTCTCGAAGAATTTCTTGGCCTTCAGCTTGAGATATACATCGGAGTAGGGGGGAACATACTCCGGCCTTGTATAATATACCGTTGATTAACTGATAATTTCTTGCTCTGAGCTTTAATCTTGACAATTGGGGTTCTTCAGGCAAATTCGTTCCTCCTTGCAAGAGTTCTATGATTGAATCTTTCCAATCTGCACTAGGAATGCAGAGAATCTCTGCAGAAGCAACTTGTGGCACCGAAGGTATATTGAGCTCCTCATAGAAAGCTTCGTCAGGCACATCCACAGCTCCGGCAGCAGCCTTCGCTAAAATGTCCGCTTGCACGTTTTCAGCTCTTGGTATACTCCGAATGGAAATACCCTTGAAATGTGCTTCGATCTTGCGAATTTCTTCCAAGTACTTTGCAAGCTGTGGATGTCGGACTTGAAAACTTTTGTCTACGTGCCCTGCTACTATCTGAGAATCTGTTTTTATAATTATTCTTGTAGCCCCTAGAGCACGTGCTTTCCGGAGTCCCAATAATATTCCTTCATACTCCGCTATATTATTGGTAGACTTAAAGTTGAGTCTTGCGGAGTACATTGCTCTTTGTCCTGATGGTGAAATTAATACTGCCCCAACGCCTGCTCCGGATGCTTGGAAAGCCCCGTCGGAGTAAATAATCCAGACTCCGTCATCTGATTTTTCCGGAGTCAACTTCACAGGTGGAGTCCACTCTGCTACGAAGTCTGCTAGGACTTGAGATTTGATAGCTGTCCTTGCCAGGAAAGATATGCCGAAGGGTGCTAGTTCTACTGCCCACTTTCCAATCCTTCTAGTGGAATCTTTGCTTCGGAGCATATCGCCTAAAGGATATGAAGTTGGTACAATTACATTATGAGCCAAAAAATAATGCCTTAGCTTCCTCGAAGCCATTATCAGAGCATAAACGAACTTTTCAAGTTCGGAGTATCTTGTCTTTGCTCCTGACAATGCTTCGGATACAAAATAGACAGGATTTTGGACCAACTTCCCATTGATATCAGCTTCTCTGACAAGGACTGCGCTGACAGCTGAGCCTGTGGCTGCAAGATACAAAAGTAGGGTTTCGTCCGCAACGGGCACCGTAAGTGTAGCAAGATTGCTGAGATAATCTTTAATATCTTCGAAGCTTTTCTGACACTCCGGTGTCCATGCAAAATCTTCGGACCCTTTCAAAGCTTTAAAGATTGGCAAACTCCTCTCCGCAGACCTTGATAAAAACCTGCTAAGTGCTGCCAGACGTCCAGTCAGCTTTTGCACTTGCTTTAAATTCTCCGGAGGAGCCATCTTCTGCAGCGCAGTTATTTGAGTAGGGCTAGCTTCAATTCCTCTACTTGAAACTAAGTACCCTAACAACTTTCCAGCCTTAGCTCCGAATATACATTTTTCGGGGTTAAGGCGGATTCCACATGCCCGAAGGCTATTGAATGTTTCTGCTAAGTCTAGGCTATGTTGGTGCTTTAAAGCACTCTTTATTACAATATCATCCATATAGGCCTCCACATTGCGACCTAGTTGATGACCTAGAGCCTTAGCAACTAATCTTGAAAAAGTAGCCCCGACATTTCTTAGGCCGAAGGGCATTCTTACATAGCAGAAGACTCCCGAAGGAGTTACAAAGCTTGTCTTGATTTCATCTTCGCGCTTCAGCCATATTTGATGATAACCAGAATACGCGTCGAGGAAGCTTAGTAACTCCGAACCTGCAGTGGAGTCAACTAGTTGATCAATTCGGGGCATGGGGTAGGGGTCATGTGGGCACGCTTTATTCAAAGATGTGAAATCAATGCACATGCGCCACTTTCCGGAGGACTTCTTCCTGACGAAGACTGGGTTGGCTAACCATTCTGTATGGGCCACTTCTCTGATAATCCCAGCCTTCAGCAGTTTTTCAACTTCGTCTTTAGCTAAAGCAGCTCTCTCTGCGGACATTTTCCGGAGCCCTTGTCGAACAGGCCGGGCCTTCGGATTTACAAGCAAGCTGTGCTCAATAATATCCCTATCGACAACGGTGATATCTTCGTCAGACCAAGCGAAGACATCCAGATTTTCTTCTACGACCTTTTCCAAGGAAGTTGCAACTTCGGGAGGTAAATCTTTACCAAATTGAAAAGTGTATTCTTTACCATCTTTGACAATGACCTTCGTTGCAATTTCTCCTTCGGGACTTGGTCTTGGAAATGACTTCTTCGAAGCTTCGGAGGAGGCTGAAAAAATTTCTCCATTATCTTGGACACTGTTTACTTGCCTCGGATCAAGAGGAGGACCATGACCATATTCTGCCCTCCGAGCTATGGCTTGATCTCCGAAGATTGTTAGAACTCCTGATTGTGTGGGCATCTTCATGCACAAGTAGTTGTGATGCGCCACAACTCCGAACTGATTCAACATGCCTCGCCCAAAGATGACATTATAAGCATACGGGGCGTCCACTACATCAAAGATAACTTCTTCAGTTCGGGCTAGTAAACCTTCTCCGAAGGTTACTTCCAGGCCTATTTGGCCAAGTGCATCTAACGGAGGTCCTGCAAAGCCTTGCAGAGGACGAGCCGCTGGGAGGAGATGCTTCCGGGAAATGCATAACTGATCGAAGGCTTGTACAAATATAATATCTGCCGAGCTACCTCCGTCAATTAGCACCCTTCGAACTTTTGTCCCTGCAATATCAGCAGTAATAACCAATGGATCTGCATGCGGGAACTTGATACCAGCTGCATCCTCCGCAGAGAAAGATATTGGAACATGAGACCACTCCGGCATTGCAGCTGCAGATGACGAAGTCCCAATGTGGCCTACTTCTCGAACGTACTCTCTTCGCTGTCTCTTGGACATGCTTCCGAGGGTACCTCCTCCGGAGATAGGGAGAACTACTCTCTTCCCTCTATCTTGCCCTTCTTCTTGCTTCGGAGGTGGCATAACATTGGCCACCGGAGGATGCCTTGCAGCATCAAAATTTTCTATCCGCGCTACAGCCTGGACCGGCTCCGAGCGCACTGCTGCTGCTGGACTTCGGTCGGTACTACCTCGACCCGAAGTTCTCTCCAAGTATTCTCCTCGAAGGGTAAGAATAGCCTTGCAGGTGTCAGTTGCATGGCTTCGATTCTCTCCATGAATACAGCAAAAAAGGGTCTGGCCCTTGCCAGCCGTTTTCCCTGGCGGCCTCCAGCCGCTGGACTTGTTCCCCGCAGACTGTGGAGCTCTTGGTGCAAACTTCTGCGGGGGTGCAATGTTTAAGACCTCAGAGCGAGGGTGCTTTTGCCCTCTTCTTCTATCATGTTGCACTTCGGAGACTGGTTCTTGCGGCTGAGCCGAAGTCTTCACCTCTGCTTTAACTTCTGTCAACACTGTCGAAGTAGCAGTAGTCCTCCGAAGCCAACCTTCTTCCGACTTCGAGTACTCCTCGAAGTACGACATCAACTGTGATACTGTGGTGATGCTCTTCCGATGCAATTTATCCAGAAGGCCTTTATGACTGACGCCTTCCCGAGCCGCATCAACCACCGAGGATGTGGACAGCCCCCTAATTTGCGACTTCGTGTGAGCGAAGCGCTTGAAGTACTGCCTCAATGTTTCTCCGGGGAGCTGTTTCACTTGGAAAAGGCTTCCTGTCGACATGGGGGGCACGAAAGTGCCCTGAAAGTTACTTATGAACTTCTTCTTCAACTGTGACCATGAAGTGATTGATCCTGGTTTTAAAGACCAGAACCATCTCAACGCCACTCCTTGAAGGGCTAACGGGAAGCACTTCGCCATAGTTTCTCTGTCTCCGCCACTAGCCTCGATTGCTAGGGCATAAGAACGCGCAAACTCACTGGGATCTTCGTCTCCGGCATACTTGATAAGCTTCGAAGCTTTGAACCTCGGATCGAAGCGAACCTTCTGAAGCTCGGGATGCAACGGAGATTCATTGTCGTAAGAGGCGTTCTCCGGGGCTTCGGGATAATCAAGATCGTCTTCTTCGTGCACTTCGGGGATAACTGGGGTGACTTGAGGACGAAGCCTGTTCGCAGCCTCTTGCCGCCACCTCGCTACCTCGGCTTGAAGATTGGCCATTTGAGTGGCCATATCTCCAAGGCTATCTTCATCTCCTCCGGAAGGACCTTCCGGGTCTTGAGAACTGGTATGATCAGTTCGAATCGGAATGGAGGGTGGCAGAGTGGCTCCGGGTGGTCGGAGTGTAGAAGGGGTTGGTGGAGAGGTTTCGTATCCTCGAGGGATAGAAGCCCCTTGCGGAGTTTGAGGTGGAGGGATAGTCGAAGACCCTCCGACTTCGACTGTGTCGAAGGGTATCTCTCCGGAGATCCGAGAAGACCTCCGAGTAGGATTGCGAGGTGCGCTCCGCTTAGGAGGCATGATGCAAAAGGTTGGTAGAGAACGAAGTTTTTTGGACTAGGTTCCCCACGGACGGCGCCAACTGTTGGCGTAAAAGATTACGCTAACACGTTTCTGTAGAAAAGAAACTAACAAACGAAGTGTTTGCGAAGCAAACTGTTCTAAGCCTCCGAAAGGATAATAACTTAGAATAGTTCGAAAGTGTGTATTGATTCACTTGTAATCGGTCCTCATTACAGGGTAAAATGGGGGGTATTTATAGGCCTAAACATGAAGGAAAGGACCTATTTACCCCTCTATTACAACCGACATTAAGGAAACTATTCGGTTTCCTTAATAGGGCTAAAATAGTAAAAGACTAATCTAATAGGATAGAAGATAAGTCTTCCATCTTAGCTGGCAGAAAAGATCTTGAAGAGCCTTGGTTCGAAGACATACTTCGAACCAATGCCAGTCTTCGGACTTCGAACGAGGTTCTGGGCATCTTCGAAGATGGTCTTCGAACAATCTTCGAATTGGTTGGCTGTCTTTATGCTGCTTCGGCAATAACCCCGAAGATGAGATATTTTCCCACAACAGTGATGATGCTACAAACATTGTTTATTTGTTTTTCAGGGATATCATTTGCCTACATGGAGTACCCACCATTGTTTTCTCTAATCGTGATACGAAGTTCTTGAGCCACTTTTGGAGAATTTTATGGTGCAAGTTGGAAACCAAGCTGCTATTCTCCACCACATGCCACCCTCAAACCGATGGGCAAACAGAGGTAGTTAATCGTACGTTATCCACCATGTCACGGGCTGTTTTGAAGAAGAATTTGAAGATGTGGGAAGAATGTTTACCTCATGTTGAGTTTGCATATAATCGAGCGATATATTCTACCACCAACGTGAGTCCTTTCCAGGTTGTGTATGACTTTAATCCCATCCTCCCATTGATCTTTTGCCATTGCCTACTTCTGAACATGTGCATTTAGATGCTAAGACACGTGCTGATTTTATTCTGAAATTGCATACCACAACTAAAGAACACATTGAGAAGATGACCAAAAATTATAAAATTGCGTGTAGTAAGGGTAGGAGACATTTAACCTTTGAAAAAGGTGATCTTGTTTGGTTACACTTGCGTAAAGATAGATTTCCAGATCTGAGAAAGTCTAAATTGATGCCTCGAGATGATGGTCCTTTCAAGATAGTTAAGAAAATTGATGACAATGCATACCAGCTTGAGTTGCTTACAGATTTTGGGGTTAGCCCCACATTTAACATTTTATATTTGAAGCCATATTTGGGAAAAGAAGACGAGTTTGAGTCAAGGACGACTCCAATTCAAGAAGGAGAGGATGATGAGGACATCAATAACAATGATAAAGACATCCAACACTCTATCATTCCTAGACCAATCACTTGCTCTCATGCCTGCAAGCTTAATTATGAGGTGCGTTCGTTTCTTACTTTACATAATGATATGGATATTGATGGGATGCTACTTATGGGTGATATTTTGACTCTAAGGAACTTGGGAGAAGCACTTCTGGATCAAACGCAAGAGGGAGAGGCGGCGCAACAATCCAATTTGGATTCCACTTCAAACTCCGATTTCAGTTCGGTTTCAGCAGAACACCCTTCATTAAAACGGCCATGACTTTCTCCTACGGAGGCATATTGAGGCGTTCTTTAAGGCTTTGGAAAGATGACGGAAATATCTTTCCAATGAATCTAATTCCAAGTCCTGGTTCATTACAAAACGTTATGTGTCATCTGAACAAGTCATAAGGTGCTTCATCACCATTTTGGGCCACTTTGGGCATTGTATCCATTTGGGGCCTTAAGCCCAACATTAGGGAATACTTTACACAAACCCTAGGTATTAATATTGTGTAGATGTCATGAATTAGGGTTGAGTTTTGCTTAGTTTCGAACAACCTTGCAGATTAAACTCTGGCGTTTGTCACATTGTGGAACCCAGCACGAGAAATCGATCTTTCATCTGTTTGTGAGATTGTGTTTGCGTATTCTTGCTTGTGTTCTCGATTCGCATGCACGGATAAGCCTTCTTGGAGAGGTCAATCATGTTCGTGTGTGGTTGATAACCAACGAAGCCATGGTGTAGCAATTGCGGGGTTCAGATCAGTGTTGATCGGAAACCGGATCATCAACGCCAAGTCCTCCACCAATCGAGTTTACCCCCTCTAATGGAAGATTGGGAACCCGTGCACTCACATAACTCCTAGCAAGTCATCAAAGATCAGTTTCGTAGCACGTTGATACGTAGCGCCAGCATTCTTTAAACCAAAATTCATAACGACCCACTTAAACAAGCCGACAAAACCAGGGCATCGAAAGGGTGTCTTGTAGACGTCCTCTTTGGCCATAAAAATTGGATTATAAACAGTGTTGCTATAAAGAAAACTTAGTACCTTACGTCCTAAAGAATCGTTGATCAACATGTCGGCTATCGGCATGGGTTACTTGTCTTTCGTAGTGGCCTTGTTCAGATCCCTAAAATCGATACAGACTCGTATTTTGTCGCTCCCCTTCTTTTCTGCAGGAACAATGTTAGTGACCCATTCAGCATAACTGCATGGCCTAATGAATTCAGCCTTAAGTAATCGTTCTATCTACTCTTTAACTTGGTCATACACGGCCGAATTGAAGCGACGAGGGGGCTGTTTATAAGGCCTAAACCTGGGTTTGATAGGTAGTCGATGCTCTATGAGCTCGTGGCATAGTCCGGGCATATCACTATACTACCATGCGAAACAATCAACATATGACTGAAGCAACTTTATTACCTCAGCCTTGGAATGCTACCACTTCCTATATCGACCTCTTCTAAATGATCGACCGATGCGAAACCTTGACCTAAATTTTCTACTTCGCTAAAATCTTCAATGGCTTCTTCTATACCGTGTTTAAAAGACCGATATTGCTCCACACGAGATTTCAGCCAATCAAGAATACTCTTACTAGACATGACTACTAGTTTAAAAATAGGCATGCTACACCAGCCGACTTACAGACACAGGTACAAAACATCCCCTAGACACGCTAACTAAGTCATAATCCAAGAGGTCTCTACCTGATAGACACTCCACTTTATCATGGACGGTGTCGATGGATACATCGGCCAATGCTACTTGGGCTGACGTATCCACTGGAACGACCTCCACATCATCGCTGTCCCACTACATTAAGCATTTGTGTGAATCCAATCACACCCGAGTAGCACATTGTAGTTACCTTGCACATCAACCACGAAGAATGCTGTTGGCAACATCTTGTTGCCCACCATCAACTCCAGGGAGAGGATGCCTTTTGCTTCAAAACTCTCGCTGTTGAAGCCATTGAGCATTAGGTTGGTTTTCTTTAAATCCTCGTCGCCCCTGCCGAGCTTCTTTAAAAGAGAGTACGTCATTAGGTTGATAGTGGCACCACCATAAACAAGCATCCTGTAGATCGGCTTTCTATCAATGTGCCCCTTGATGTAGAGAGGCTTCAAGCGACGATCCGTATCCCAGGGCTTCTCGAAAATAGCATCTCGTGGCGTGAGGTTCAACTGAGTGAGCTCGGCCTCATCTCGTGGTAGTGCGAACTTGGTGGGAAGCATGACGACGTTGATGTCCATTGCTTGAGGTGCAAGCCCCTCAGAGATGGGTGTGTAGTCGTCGTTGAGCATGCCGTCCTCGTCATCGCTCGGAACAGGAGTCAGGTTGTTCGCCTCAACCGTTTTGGGCTTCCATATTTGCTTCATGACTGGACAAGGGTAGAATTCCACAAAGATGGCGTCTTGCTCATCCTCGGCCTTCTTCTCACGCATCTCCTATGATCGCGGACATTGTAGGCGCCTCTTCTATGATTTAGACATGCGTGAAGGTGCCCAAGATGGTTGTGGCTTAGTATCGGGTGCCACAAACTTGTTCCTACAATTCCTGGCTGAATGGGATTTACCAGGATCGGCCTCGCATTCCTTGCGTCTGGTGAGAACCTTTTTATGTACCCTGTCAGTCAGACTGACCTCGTTAGGCCGATCGGACCGGACTTCGACAATAGCCTCAGTTGAACTAGGGGCTTACCCCATCGGGCTTCGGTGAGTGGGCCTTCGGGATTGGGACCTCCTGAGACCCTAGCTTGACTATGATGGCTTCGGACTCCCTCTCCCTCTCCTCTTCGCACCCATCTTCCTTGGCTTCGTCCTGCATGAGTCGATTCGGAGGTAACACAACAGCCTACGTAAAATGTTCTCCTTTGTCGTGACTACTTGTCCCTGCCAATCATAACACTCTGAAGGAAAACAGGGGGCAACATTATCCTACGAAGGTTACTCTAGCAGCGAGGTGTAGTTCGGAGCCCATGGGGATCCCACCCAGTAGTATGGCGGAGGCATCAGCCGCTCTAGCGACTTCGCCCACTATGAGCCGAACCCATTGCCCGGAGGGGGTTTCAGCCACGTCAAAGGTATTTTGGACCATATCAACGAAGGGTCCTACCAGGGCGGAGGTATGTTTGGCCATTGTGGGCCGAACTCTCATATCGGGGGTTTCACACAGAGTGGAGGTGGGTTCGGCCACTAAGGTCCGATCTAACCTAGTGGAGGGTTCATTCATTGGGGTCCGAACTAACTATGCAGAGGGTTCGACCATTGGGGCCCGAGCTTGTTATGCGGAGGGTTTGGCCGCTTGGGTCCGGACTGACTCTTCAAGGGGTTCGGCTGTTGGGGTCTGAACTCACCCTCCGAAGGGCCTGGCTGACATGGCCCCTTTGGCTATCTTAGCATTTTTGTCCAGGGGCCTTAATTCTCGGCTTTCTTTTGGTGCTTACTCAACATAATCTGGTATGTTATCTTTGGCTTCTTGTGAGCCCTAGCCGAAGGAGACATATTTATGTTCTTTTTCCACACCCCTACTTGAGTGTTCTTTTGTATGACTGTGCGTGTGTGTGATTCTCAAATAACGACTCCTTTCCCCTTAGATGACTCGGCCTGTTCTGGCCGAATCAGCACCTTCTTCTCGTCGAGGTAGACGGTGTTCATGGGAAAGGGGTCTTTGTCAAGTTCATCTTTGGACTAGAATCTATTTTCAATCATCCATCTTCTATGGCCGCCGATTGAACCTGCCGACGGAAAACATTGCAATTGTTATTATAATGACAATGCGAATCGTACCACTTACTGTAGGGACGCTTCTTTAGTTCGTCGGCGGTCGGGCTGACTTGACCCTTACACAACCTGAGAAGCTGGATCTTCAAGAGGAAATCAAATATTTTATCGCATTTAGTCACTGTTGGGAGAGATAATCCCGATGGTGCTTAGGAGCGCGAAGGACGCGGAGTGGAGTTCGAAGAAGAGGCTCCACAAGGCGGTGACCAGCGAAGTCGCTGGCTCCAAAGTAGGAGCGTATGGAGGCTGAGCCAAACTTGACTCCCTTTAGAAAAGACTCCCTTTAGAAAAGAGCGTACGGAGGCTGAACAGATGGCTGGAGACGCACCCCCGAAAGGCTCTATGGTCTTGCTACCAAACAGATCTTAAAAAACTCGGTACACCGAACTTAAAAAGGTAGACTACACCCTCGTCATGGCCTCCCAGAACCTGCGACACTATTTCCTGGCCCATGGTATCATCATCCCAACCTCATATCCCCTTGGAGACATGTTCCAAAACAAGGATGCTACAGGGTGAATCGGCCAGTGGGCAGTGGAACTGACTCCTTTTGACATCACCTTCATCGCCCGGACCACTGTCAAGTCTCAAATCCTCGCGGATTTTGTTGCCGAGTGGACGCCGGCGGCAAGTCTTGTCCACAACGAAGACAGTGAAGGGGTGTGGACCATCTACTCTGACGGCGCGTACCAAGCCTCCGGGGCAGGCGTAGGGGCGGTCTTTATCTCTCCTTTGGGCCAGCAAGCATTGTACTCCGCACAGTTGAACTTCAAGGCCACAAATAACATCGCAGAATATGAGGGAGTGTTACTAGGCCTCCGTAAAGCGCGCGCGCTGGGCGCTGCTTGAGTAGTCATCAAGACCGACTCTCAGATCATGGCCGGGCACGTTGACAATGCTTTCATGCTCGGAACCCTAACCTCATCGCTTACCTCGACGCAGTCAAGAAAGTCGAGGCAACATTCAAAGGGATTTCTCTTCGAAGAATTCCCCAGAGTGAGAATCACTAGGCCAATGTCCTTGCTAAGGCGGCTGCCGGAGGTCAAGCCGTCTACGTCCCGATAAGAAGATACCCTGAGCCAGGCCCTAGAAGACATCCCGGCGTCCTCGGAACCAAACCAAGCCCGATCCTGAAACTACTCAAGGGCGAGGCGAAACTCCGGCCAAGTACTAACCTTTCAAGACTTTAGCTCCGAGCGAGGTGCTACAGGGTCATCGACGGAGTTCTATACAAGTCAGGCCTTTGTTCCCCGCTGCTTCGGTGTATATCTCACTCCAAAGGGCAGAAGATGCTCCGGGATATCCACGAGGGCCTTGTGCTAGCCACCTGGCTCCTCGGGAACTTGCGGGGAAGACCCTCTATCAATGTGTTTATTGGCCAACTATTATCGCTGATGCCAAAGATGTGTTGCGCGCTTTCCAAGGGTGCTAGTGTATGGGAAGACAGAGCCATCACCCCCACCCCCCCGCAAGTCATCGAACCTATGTGGTCCCTCGCCCGGTGGGGGATGGATCTCATTGCTCCATTTCCCAGAGCAAAGGGTAACCTGCACTTCACTGCCATTGCCAATGAATACTTCTCGAAGTGGGTCGAAGATGAGCCACTGACCGCCATCACTTCGAGGAGCATCTTGAAGTTCTTCTTCCAGAACATTGTCTACCGGTTCGGAGTGCCCAAGCAGCTCCGTTGGACAATGGCACTCAGTTTGATGCGGGTACCTTCAACGCATTTTGCGAATAGCTCGGAGTGCAGCTATGCTTCGCTGCGGTCAGGCATCTACAATCTAACGGAGCCGTCAAGAGGGCGAACGAAAACATCCTTTTTTGCCTCAAAGAGCGAATCGTTGGTTTTTCTAAAGGCTTGTGGACTGAAGAATTACCCAAGATCTTGTGGTCCATCTAGACAACTCCTTCTAGGGCAACTGGGTTCACCCCATTCCAGCTGTTGTTCGGAGATGAAGCAATGATGCCGACAGAGCTCCTAGATGGCTCTCTGCATGCCACAACACCAGGAGCTGACCAAGGGCGCGATGTCTCCCTCGACCTCTCTGAAGAAACGAGGCTTCGGGATACCGCCAACCTATCCAAGTATCAAAGCCAGACAAAAGCGTGGTACGATCCCAAGGTAAAGCGAAGCGGGTTGAAGCCAGGGCACCTCGTGCATCGAGCAGTCATCAGCCCCAAGAAGTTGGGCAACATGTGGGACGATATGTACATTATCATCGGTTCCGCCCGGCTAGGGTCATTTTGTCTAGCCAGCCTAGAAGGCGATGACCTGAAGCACACTTGGCATGCGGAGCATCTGAAGTGCTATTACGCATAATCTCCAATGTAATTGATTTCGATTTCCTGCTCGATGTACTTTGCCTCTCAATTTTAATAAAATAATCAGAAGCGAAAGGCGCTGGTCTGGTGAAACGTTTTACCGAGGTGGACGCACTACGGTACTCGCGTAATCCCAGCAGGCAATGAGGGTTCCAAGCTACACCTCGAAGCACCATACATTTGGGTTCCAAGCTCCGGCTCGACGCACACTGCATTCGGGTTCCGATCTCTAGTTCGAATCACCCTGCATTCAGGTTTCGAGCTTTGGCACGACGCACCCTACATTCGGGTTCCGAGCTCTGGCTCGAAGCACCCTACATTTGGGTTCCGAGCTCCAGCTTGAAGCACCCTGCATTCGGGTTCCGAGCTCGGGCTCGAAGCACCCTACATTCGTGTTCCGAGCTCTGGCTCGAAGCACCAAACATTTTGGTTCTGAGCTCCGGCTCGAAGAACCCTACATTCGAGTTCTGAGCTTTGGCTCGAAGCACCCTGTATTTGGGTTGTGAGCTGCGGCTTGAAGCACCTTGCATTCAGGTTCCGAGCTCCGGCTTGAAACACCCTACATTCAGGTTCCGAGCTCTAGCTCGAAACACCCTATATTCGGGTTCTGAGCTCCTGCTCGAAGAACCCTACATCCGGGTTCCGAGCTCCGGCTCGAAACACTCTACATTCGGGTTCTGAGCACCGGCTCGAAGCACCCTACATTCGAGTTTCGTGCTCCGGTTCGACACACCCTACATTCGGGGATATTCGGGTTCCAAGTCCCCGATCAAAGTGCCCCCCATTCGGGTTCCAACTGCAAGCATGACGCACTCTATGTTCATGTTTCTAGCTCCCGATTCTAAGCTCCAACGCATTGTGCCTAGCCGACGAGTCGCCTACATGCAAGGAGTGGACGGGGGAGTAAACACGGAAGCAATCAGGATCCACCAGCAATATAAACAGTTTCGTAGGGAATGTAGTAACAAGTAAACACCAGTTATTACAAAATCGAACTAGGAACTCGAAACTACGAGAACTCATTGTCTAAACCAAGTAAGAAACGGAACCCTTTTCGGTCTTGTAGGTTGCCCGGACCCCGAGAACTCTACCCGATCCATGGCTTTGAAGTAGCACGAGCAGAACGTTTCGTTTTATCCTTTTTCAGAGCCTGAAAAGCCTTATGCTCCTCTTGAAGGTGCGCCCAACTGTGCAGGCCTTGGTCTCTAGACTCCGGTCCACCTAGGCCGGTCTCTACATCGGACCAGTCCATTGATTCGGGCGATTAGGACGTGACACGTTTCCCTTTCTCTTCCTCCTTGACAAAAGCAAGGACTTCGTGCAGGACTTCGGGAATAACACATCCGTTGTCGTCTCAAGGAACGTTGAAGCGCGTGTACCGATTGGCTCTGAGGGCCTCGAAGATGGCCCATTGGTGCCGAAGGGCCTCACCCCTGTCAAGTATTTCGACCTCAGGACTAGAAGCATCACAAGCGCCCTAGGCAATTTTTAGAAAATATCTTTCCTTTATTGATGAGTCATGAAAGTTTCTATTATAGGAACCTGCGGTACAAAAAGCCCTAGGGAAAACTACACCTTCGGGTCTGGAAGAGAAGAGACAGAAGGAGGCTTCGAGAATGATCAAGGAAGGCTCGATCGGAGGGCTTCGTCCATCCAAGCCTTCACCGCACCCGGGCCCTCCACTTTCCAAGTCGCTTGGAGAGCTTTCCAAGCCTGCACGACGGCGGGAGTAGGGGAAAGAAGGCGACTCTCCCTGAAGGCGACCAGAGGCAAGTCTGAGGCCGAAGGCAAGACACCTCTGGAGGCCTCTAGATGGTGAAGGACACCGAGGGAAGCCACTCGCCCCGACACCTCCCCGTACCTGGATGCCATGGAATCCACCTACTGGACAATAGCTTGTATCAACCTCAGTAGGCAGCTGAGGGGCTCACAAGTGGCATCGAAGGGCGTGCACCCTATTACGTAGCGCTCCAAGACCCCTCGAAGGGCCCCCACTACATCAGTTGCAGTCTTCTCGCTCTAGGCTAGAGCTTCGGTCGCTGCCTCGTTCCGGGCCAGGAGGTCCGCGACGGTCTGCTCTAGCTTGAGCCCTTGGATCTTTTGGATTTCGGTGGCGATCACCTTTGAGCGGAGCTCATCCATCTCGACAACCTAGGCCTTGAGCGCGTCGACCTTAGCAGCATGAATCCGGAGCTCTTCTATCTCGGCAACCTAGGCCTTGAGCGCGTCGAAATCAGCAGCCCGAACACGGAGCTCTTCTACTTCGGCGACTTGAGCCCAAAGCTTGTTGACCTCCGCGACCTTAGCCCGAATCTCATCGACCTCGGCGGCCTTGGCGTGAAGTCCGATTACCTCTGCTTCCAACGCATAGAGCCGGTCCACTTCGGCACCGCGCTCTCAAGTGGTTCCTTCGGCAGCTTCAGCACGCTCGCGGAGCATCAAGGCCTTGCGCTCATGATGGCTCCACTCGTTAGAGAGGGACACCAGCGACCCTTGTGCCAAGGCGACTATATGCGGACGATGAAATGAAGGTAAGACAGAGGCAAAGGAAGGGCCGGGGGCTCGGCCGGTAGCGTCTGGAAGGTTTACCTGGCTCGCTGCGCTTTCGATAGCGAAGCCGAGGTCGGCCCCGTCTGACCGGCCGATCTCCGACACCAGCTTAGTGCCTCTCAAGCCCAAGTAAGACTAGTGGAGGGGCGCAGTCCTTGCTGCGAGATCTGGGCCAGCTTTCACGAAGGGAACCAAGAGAGGTGCACATGCGCGTGTGACTAGAGTCCGTGGATGGAGGGACTTCGGTTTGCAGGGCACAACTCTTGCGGGTTCTCCACGAGTCCACCTCCTCGTCCGACCCCGAGATCTCCACTAAGTCGAAGGGGGCCTTAGCACCCGCATCAGCAACATCTCCAGAAGGCACAGTCGGTGAGGTCAGGGCCCAAACCGAAGCACATGCCCATGAGTAAGGTAAGTCATCGGGTAACAAAGAAAATGAAAATGGCCGGATAGGGAGGAGGCCTATGCAAGATCCCTACCTTCGTTCCCGACTTCGGGAAGGGGGTCTGAGGACCACATGGTTGTGGTGGATCGAGGCCGAAAGAAGAACTCGTCCATTGAGTTCACCAGGGAGCCAACTAATGCCGTAGCCGAGTCAGCCGCGACGTTGGTGCTCCCCACCACTTCTCCAAAGGGATTGGCCAACCCCCGAGGTCCAGGCTATTTGCCACCCGACTTCCATGGGAACTGGCGAGGACTTCCTCTGACACCAGGCTGGGGGGAGAGGTAACCCGTAGGGCCACCCTCGCCCCAGCATCGCCTCCTTCCAGTTCAGACCCCTGGGTAGGCCGAGGTAGATCTATCGAAGCCGGGACCCCACCGCCACTATTGCTGGGAGTCGAGCGTCTTGGCCGAGATGTACAGGGAACCGACACAAGATCATCTGGCTCCATTTCCACCTCCCCGCTAAGGGACTCCCCTTCCAAGTTAGAGCTAGAGGAAGGAAGTGGGGAGAGGTGCTTTGGGCCCTTCATAGTCTTCTTCTTCAGAGGGCGCTTTGAATACTCCGTGGCATCAGTGTCCGCCGTCCTCTTCTTCGAAGTTGGATCTAGGGCATCAGCTTCCGGGAGGCGCGGAGGAGCAAGATCGAGTGCGCTCCACACGTGGTAGAATCGCTCCCAAGACCCTACGAGCTCAATCCTCCTCTTGCAATCAGCTGTAGTGGGAGCTTCGAGAATCTTGTCTACAATGCGAGCCACCTGCTCCATGGTCTTGATCACGCTTGACCCTGCAAGTCAATATAGGTGCTCAATACCTCCGCTAACCCCCGAAACCATAAGTTACATGTTGCTGGAAGGGAAAAGCAACCAAACCTAGTGAACTGGAGAGTTCCTCCGAAGGTGACTCGTCCTGAGCGCTTTGAAGTGAGACCGGCCACACCTCCTTTAGGGGAGGGATCTCGAGAGCAACGAACTCCACCGTCAAATCCCGCATACTCATCCGACGGGCGACGATCTAGAGAAGCCAAATTCGGGAAGAGCATGAGCCGGTATTGACCTCGATATTCGCCTCCTTCTAGAACCAGATATGGCGTAGAGACCCTGCCATCATAGAATCCAACCCCACTCGTACATAGAACCAACGGTGTATCCACTGAGAATACCACCGTTCGTCGAAGGCCTTCGCAGGGAAAAAAGTTGGCAAACTTCTTTCGCAGTTGAAAGTTGGTGCATTCGTATGCCTGCAGCAGGTCCCATTTCTTTTTCGGCTGGCAGCACGTTTCGTGTATCTTTGCAAAGACCTCCGCTCGTCCTCCACAACCCTCTGCCTGCATGGCCCACTCGAAGATAGCGAGGCGGGCCACTGAGTTTAGAGAAAGTTGGGGCAGCTCGTGGTGGAACGCGTCAAGGACCCCCGCCAGTAGTTCCGAGGTAGGGAATCTGAGCCCCGCATCGAAGAACGCGTCGAAGACAATGACCTCTCCTTTGCGCAGTTCCAGGATGGTCTCCAGGTCCAGCTTACTGGACTCCACGCCATGGCCAAGGCGGTGCCAGACCGCCAGCGCGATTTACTCGGCTGTGCAGGCCGACTTCCCCAACTCCAATGTCTGCTCCCAAAATCTCTTTGACACTCATTTGAGCTCTCGAGGATCACGGGTCTTGAATTGATTGGGAGCCATCGCCACCACCACAGCCGCGGCCGCTTAGCATTGCAGGAACCGGGGGTCGACCGCAGAATGGAGCTCTCTCTCCCCTGACATCTCTAGAGGATACGATTGAGAAAGGATGGGACTGAGAGCAGTGGGCGCAAGGATGACAACTAGGTGCAGGGCGTGGGAGAGGCTTGCGAGACAGTGGAGAGTGACGGGCTATGGCCAAGGAAGAGGATTTATACACACGAGCCGGGGCCGGGTTCATTAAATTTCTCATCGGTCCATGTCCTCCCAAGCGTCGGCATGCAGCGTGTGGAAATCGCATTAAAACTGCTTTCAGACCTAGTGCCATGAGCGGGCTTCATGGCATCTGAGGAGGGGCAAGGCGGTCCATCTTCTATGACTACTTGGGTCCCACCGGGGTACGGCGTCCACTCGGCAAGGGGCCCTCGGTGAGTTCGGCCTTCGATAAAACGTCCCATCGAGATTATTTCTGGCGCTCCCTCCCATTTGTTTGCGTAGGACCGTTGAACGGGAGAAAGCGAGGGGCTACTATTGGGGGAGATAATCCCAATGGTGCTTAGGAGCTCGAAGGATGTGGAGTGAAGTTCAAAGAAGAGGCTGCGCAAGGCGATGACCGGCGAAGTAGCTGGCTCCAAAGTAGGAGCGTACGAAAGCTGAGCCGAACCTGACTCCCTTCAGAAAAGAGACCCCAGTTCAGTGTGAAGCAGGAGAGGAGGCCCACCCTGGGCTCAAGACCTGGGGCTTGGAGACCCGGGGCTTCGAGATCCTTGGTTGAGGGCTCGAATCCAGGCGGCCTCTGAGCTCAAGGAACCTACCGATGGCCGGAGACGCACCCCCGAAAGGCGGTACGGTCTTGCTACCAAGACGGGTGACCGAGACTAGACTAGTAAAGCTAGTCTGGTGGCAAGATTGAGATCGTGTGTGCCATGGCTGACACTGCAGCCGTGCTTAGAGCGGCTGACAAAGTTATTGGGGTTGTACTCTTTGTTTGTATGGGAAATCCATTTTATGTAGAACTACTGTCAGAGGGGTTTGGATGTATCGGGCACTGTAGGGCTCCACTATAAACTCCCCCCTCCGCATTGTAAAGACAGAAAACACTTGATCCAAGAATACGTCTCTGAGCCTAGTCTCCTACTCGAAAGCATCTCTAAAACATGCTGGCCTAGTCTTCTACGCCATCAGTCACATCAAAAGAGTATTTAACTTCACTAGGCCGACTCTTAGTGGTAGACGGACACAACTCAGAACAAGTGACATGCTTGCTCTTAGTGATCTAAGCCCATTCGGTCGTCGGAGTGTTCCATGATGTGAACTTCGGCCCTAGGTTTGTTAAATGTTTAATGAATTGTTTATCCTTGGCTCAGCCTTCTTGGACTATAGTCTACTGCAAGACATGGTTGACTTCTAAAAAGTTATGGTTGTCTACTCTTTCTTTAATTTCAGAATGCAATCCGTTGAAAGCTAGATCCGCCAAATCCCTTTCTTAAATTTTAAGACTAAAACATTGATTTCTGGTATCTCTAAAGCGCTTGTCGTACTCAGAGACACTCTCGTTAGATTTTTGTTTGACCGATGTCAAGTATAAAAGCCTAAGTTCAGTCTCGCCCGTATAAAAATAGTCATGGAATTTCTGCTCTAATTAGGCCCATGTTTGGACGGAGTTCGGCAGGAGTGCCGAAAACCAAGTGAAAGCGGTGCCGGATAGCGAAAGGGAAAACAATATAAGTTTTAATGCGTCCGACCTACTAGCTTATCCACACTATGCTAAGAATTGGCTGACATGTTCTAGTTTGGTTTTGCTACCCTTGCCATCGAATTTGGTAAATTCAGGGACTCTATATCCATGAGGGTATGGTATGGTGTCGAAGTGATTGGGGTACAGCTTTCGGTAAACCCTAGTCCGATCTCAAGGCGTGAAACCGGTGCACTCCCTAAACAGCACATGGATCTGCTCCTCAATGTCATCATGACCTCCAGCCTGTGCGCGTCTCTCATGCGGGGGCGCGACACGCGGTGGTATGTGTGCGTGTCGGCCGCGGGGCTCCTCCTCACATGTTGGCTTGGGGTACATGACATGCTCTGGCCTATGCGGTGCGGGCAGTGCGGGAAAGGCTGGCGCAAGCATAGGTGGAGGCGGCACATAATAAGCAGGGTTAGCTTGGCCGTAAGTGTAGTGACCTGTCTCGACCGTAGATGTCTAGGCCATAGACATGATAGCTTTGCTGGTACTACCGTCAGTTCTGCTACAAATGCAATTTACCGGGGGTATGCTAGCGATTTGAGTTGGAGGAACAGCCTCGGTAAAGCCGACCCTTCTAAACATCTCGTGTACTTCAGAGCTAACTGCCGAATCTAGGCTAGCGAAGCACTAACGGTTTGATCTACAGAAGCGGATATCTTTTGCTCAATCTCTAAAGAAGATAAAGGAGGCTACATTGGTGTTACCTGAGTCCGGGCGAGGTCGGGAATGTTGCCATCGCGCTTGATGAAGCTCTTTCCTTCCTTGGGGATATCTTCAAGGTAGCCTTCAGTGTTCGGATCAATCGGACCGAAGACAGGCTCCGTTCAAATTGCGACGCGAAATCACCTCTAAACGATAGGGTTCGGTGCGAAGCCTCTGACACGACAAAATCCAACGCGGAGCGATGATACAATGTAGTACGATGCACAGCGTTGACACGACGCAGTCCAGTGCAGAGCGTTGGCATGACCCTGGCGCGAAGTAACTCCGATGGGAAGTAGCTCCGATGTGCTGGACTTGACAAGACCGACAACAGCGTGATGAATCCGGCATGAACGGACGAAGCAAGGACTCGTTGACGGGTTCTCTGGCAGCCTCTTAAACTAGCTTCCTAGCTCCACTATAAACTCCCCCCTCCGCATTGTAAAGACAGAAAACACTTGATCCAAGAATACGTCTCTGAGCCTAGTCTCCCACTCGAAAGCATCTCTAAAACATGCTGGCCTAGTCTTCTACGCCATCAGTCACATCAAAAGAGTATTTAACTTCACTAGGCCGACTCTTAGTGGTAGACGGACACAACTCAGAACAAGTGACAGGCTTGGTCTTAGTGATCTAAGCCCATTCGGTCGTCGGAGTGTTCCATGATGTGAACTTCGGCCCTAGGTTTGTTAAATGTTTTAATGAATTGTTTATCCTTGGCTCAGCCTTCTTGGACTACAGTCTATTGCAAGACATGGTTGACTTCTAAAAAGTTATGGTTGTCTACTCTTTCTTTAATTTCAGAATGCAATCCGTTGAAAGCTAGATCCGCCAAATCCCTTCCTTAAATTTTAAGACTAAAACATTGATTTCTGGTATCTCTAAAGCGCTTGTCGTACTCAGAGACACTCTCGTTAGATTTTTGTTTGACCGATGTCAAGTGTAAAAGCCTAAGTTCAGTCTCGCCCGTATAAAAATAGTCATGGAATTTCTGCTCTAATTAGGCCCATGTTTGGACGGAGTTCGGCAGGAGTGCCGAAAACCAATTGAAAGCGGTGCCGGATAGCGAAAGGGAAAACAATATAAGTTTTAATGCGTCCGACCCACTAGCTTATCCACACTATGCTAAGAATTGGCTGACATGTTCTAGTTTGGTTTTGCTACCCTTGCCATCGAATTTGGTAAATTTAGGGACTCTATATCCATGAGGGTATGGTATGGTGTCGAAGTGATTGGGGTACAGCTTTCGGTAAACCCTAGTCCGATCTCAAGGCGTGAAACCGGTGCACTCCCTAAACAGCACATGGATCTGCTCCTCAATGTCATCATGACCTCTAGCACTACACCACAGCATAGAATTCCCTACAGATAAGTTGGTAGGGAAAACCACTTTTAGCGACCGAATGTTGGTCGGGAAAGAGTTTTCCCGACCAACCTTGTCGGTCACTAAAAGTTCGGTAGGCAAAGCTCTTTCCCGACCAACATTTTTTTGCCGACCAACTGTTGGTCGGGGATAAAAACTTTTACCGACCAACAAATTCTTTCCCGACCGACGGTTGGACACTATACTTTTACCGCCTCACTGTCAGTAGGCATAGCTCAAAATCTTTTACCGACCGACTGTCAATAGGCATAGCTCAAAATCTTTTACCGACCAACAGTCTGGCAGTGTGAAATTTTACCGACCAACATAAGTGAATATTTGATAGAAATCAAATATATATTTATATGTTTGGAAATGACCATAATTAAACGAATAATTGATAGTCAACCATACATGATCTTTTCATTGTATTGATTACTAAAAATACAAGTTCATCCACCACGTAGTGTGAAAGTCATAATCATCCATAACAAGTTCAAAAAATACTCGGCCTTGATGATCCCAAACAATGGCTAGAAGATCGTCTACCACGACATACATTAATCAAAAAAGCTACTAATCCATTCGCCTCCAAAATGGTAGCTTGCCTTTTTTCCTTCCTACAAAACATGTCAATAAGATAAACCATGTCAATAGAATTATTACAAATCTAATATAAAGTCTATTCAGTTTAGCTCTAATTAAAGCTAGGGGATTGGGAATGTAGTGCGCGTGGAGAGCCAAATCAGAACGATTTAACTCCATCACAAATGGGATTCAAGCATTTCTGAATTTTTCAGACGGTGAATAGTAAAGTTCATTTCAGCATAGCACATTTGTTAAACTTTGAAACAATTCACAAGTTTCAATTTCAGATCATTTCCAGATCAACACACAACAAATCAGAACATTAGAATCAACAAGCAACCTTGTCAAATATTCAAAACTGAAAACAATACAAAGCTTATCACAATACAAAGCTGAAAACAATGCTTAGAACATACACATCCACAAACTCAGTCCTCACTCTTTGTTTGTTGGCTTGCTTTTTATTCTGTTCTCTCACTCTTTGTTTAGGCAGCTATACTTCTATTCTAGGCAGTGGCCAAGCAGTGTGTAGATATTAGTCTTTAAATAAAAAGACTAAAGTAGCTATCACTCTTATTGTCACCGGCAGGGATTTCGGGGGAATTAGAAGCAACTAAACTTCTTAAATTATATGGAAAAGAGGTAGTAGGTCGAGGGCCTAGACCTCTCCGTCGCGGCGACGCCGTTGCGGCGACGCGACAAAGAGGCAGGAGTACAAGAAAGGCACAAGCCAAACTGATTACTCGACGACCTCCTCTAGTGCACCAGCCCTGTTTATATAGGCACTAGGTTGATCTAATCTAACAACCAAAATCTTAACTACTTTAACAGAAAACAGAAACTTATCTAATCCAAACTCCTAATCTGATTTAATCTAATCCAACTCTAACTTGGGCTGACCAAGGACTAGGCCACAAGGGCCTGCCCTTTATCCCCCGTGACACTTATTCTCTTCTCTAAATAGTATAATTCTTATTCTTATCTTTGTGCAGTACAACGACTAATCGATTAGTCAGTTCCCCTACGACTAGTGTCGACTAGATGATCTGAAATCATTGGTCCACAAAACATACAGTATTATAACTATCCAATCTTGAGAAGAGCTAATCCAACTTAAGGTTATTTGACTTCTTTCCAGTTAACCAAACTGTCTCAAATGGAAAAATGACAATCAGAGTTTTAGTTATATAAAAAATATTATGGAAAGGTTCTTATTTGACCTCTTTCTCTACAAGCGACTTTATTAAATAGACAATTATAGATAGACTAACTAGCATTATAGATAGACTAACTGGCATAAAGAATTATAACTTGTAAGGTGATGATGGTGGAGATAGGAGAAAAAGACATTAAGAAAGAAACAAACCTTTCCAGACACTTATCCGAAGCGCTTCAACAGAGAGCCCTTCAACATATTCGCCCAAATACTTGCGAAGTAAATACAACACCTGCAGTTAAAAATGTGGCATTATGTAACTCAACAGAATCAAAATAATACCTTACACATAAAATTTATTGAACAAGAAAATGCTAAAGATTTAGAAATTCGGGATAAGAATAAGGAATTGAGAACTTGAGGTTGAACACGGCCTATGTTATTCTCTATTCCAGCATAAGTGCAGGACCTGCTACTGCATATATTTTAAGAATCTTACAGCTGAACATAATGAAATATCATATAAGAACTTCATAAGGTCATAGTGAATACATTCATTATTACAGGGAAGTTATGTGGCTATGCCATATTGCCATGTAGAGTCAATTCACTCTTCTAGATTCCAATAGTTGAGGGAAATCTGTGTTGAAACAGATGGGTGATCTGAGATACATCCACCATTCATGTTACAATTCTACACTGCCCCAACCCCACCCATCCACTGCTGACGCTGACACAGGCACACAAAAAATGACCCTACGGTATGCATATCACATTCTATCTCTAATTATATATCTTAACATACTGATGTGAAGCAAAGCTGAGAAGGAATACGAAGCAAGCTTACAATAGGATCATACAGAATAAGCTTCAGCCATGATAGTGTGGATGCTCAAAATTACATTCATGACTGAGATTAAAGAAGCAATGTTGCCACATAAGTTATCAGCCATGCACACTATAGCATCAGAAAACCAAAATGACCAACCCTGCTTAATGCAGCAGTTACCATGTTGTTGGACTAATCAACTACATATGAGATGCAACAATACTGGGGAACAGCATACATATGAGTGCAATATAAATGCAATGACAGAACACATCAGCTTAGGAATCAGCAGAATCTGCAGAACTTTCTCACTTCGTCCCGTTGCTTTAGACGCTTCGATCCCGTAACCT
The DNA here is from genome assembly GCA_019279435.1 of Zizania palustris. Classification (NCBI taxonomy): domain Eukaryota; kingdom Viridiplantae; phylum Streptophyta; class Magnoliopsida; order Poales; family Poaceae; genus Zizania; species Zizania palustris. Next base: position 98,745,744 of record JAAALK010000283.1, on the reverse strand, counting down.
CTTTCACCAATAAATAAACATGCAATCCATGAACTGATCAAGAGTCAAGACCCGCTCAAAATGCCCGTTGTGCACAGCGCGCCCGACAGCTCCCCAAGCAGGCCGAGCGATCGCCACTAAACCTACAGCTATATCGCGGGAGCACCCCTCAAACACCCTGAGTAGCACCTACAGCCCGCCGCTCGATCAAGAGCGATGGATAGCGGCCTACTGTAAGCATGGGTAGGTAGAGAAGGCGAGATCATACGTGGCCCTCGAACATGATGGAGGCGGAGGGGCGACGACGCGTAGAGGTGGCGCACGACCTCATCGATGGCATCCCTGTCGGGGGCGGGGGCGGAGGCGTAGACGTCGGTGAAGCGGCGGATGGTGCGGTGCCTGAGGTCGCGCGCGTCGGGCTTGGCGGCGGCGGCCCTCCGGGCGGCGGTGAAGAGGCAGTTGCCGTCGGTGTCGACCTCCCCCGCGTGGTTGAGGCGGAAGATGAGAGGAGGGAGCGGGAGCGAGGTGGGGGGCTTCCAGGCAACGCTGCGCTCCCAGATCTGGAGGAGGAGGCGGCGCTGCTGGTCCTCCAGGGCCCATACAGTGGTCCATCTGGTAGGCGCGGCAGATTTGGCGGAGGGGGAGGACCATGTGAGAAGCGGAGGCGGGGGCGCTGGGGCCGTGGAAGCGGGGAGGGCGTCAGCGACGATGGCTGCGGTGGAGGAGTCCGGGGAGTCGGCTCTGTGGAAGAGAGGCGGCGCGCGGCTGATGAGACTTAGGGATTTCACGGGATGGGTCATGGGCCGGCCGGGTGAGTGGGGTGGCTGAGATTTATGGATTCCCAACCAACTGTTTGACAATAAAAATATTAGTTTTACCGACCAATAGTCTGATACGATATGTAATTATTACCGACCAACAATTTATCGCTAGTTGTACTGACCAACTATCGGTCGGTATATGTTCACTTTTCCCAACAGACGTTGGTAGGGAATTCTGTGTTGTGGTGTAGTGTAGCCTGTGCGCGTCTCTCATGCGGGGGCGCGACACGCGGTGGTATGTGTGCGTGTCGGCCGCGGGGCTCCTCCTCACATGTTGGCTTGGGGTACATGACATGCTCTGGCCTATGCAGTGCGGGCAGTGCGGGAAAGGCTGGCCCAGGCATAGGTGGAGGCGGCACATAATAAGCAGGGTTAGCTTGGCCGTAAGTGTAGTGACCTGTCTCGGCCGTAGATGTCTAGGCCATAGACATGATAGCTTTGCTGGTACTACCGTCAGTTCTGCTACCAATGCAATTTACCGGGGGTACGCTAGCGATTTGAGTTGGAGGAACAGCCTCGGTAAAGCCGACCCTTCTAAACATCTCCTGTACTTCAGAGCTAACTGCTGAATCTAGGCTAGTGAAGCACTTACGGTTTGATCTACAGAAGCGGATATCTTTTGCTCAATCTCTAAAGAAGATAAAGGAGGCTACATTGGTGTTACCTGAGTCCGGGCGAGGTCGGGAATGTTGCCATCGCGCTTGATGAAGCTCTTTCCATCCTTGGGGATATCTTCAAGGTAGCCTTCAGTGTTCGGATCAATCGGACCGAAGACAGGCTCCGTTCAAATTGCGACGCGAAATCACCTCTAAACGACAGGGTTCGGTGCGAAGCCTCTGACACGACAAAATCCAACGCGGAGCGATGATACAATGTAGTACGATGCGTAGCGTTGACACGACGCAGTCCAGTGCTGAGCGTTGGCATGACCCTGGCGCGAAGCAACTCCGATGGGAAGTAGCTCCGATGTGCTGGACTTGACAAGACCGACAACAGCGTGACGAATTCGGCATGAACGGACGAAGCAAGGACTCGTTGACGGGTTCTCTGGCAGCCTCTTAAACTAGCTTCCTAGCTCCAAAAAACATCGGCAAAAGGGGCTCCGAACATGAAACCTGCAGTAAACAAATATCAAGTGCAAATTCAGTCTAGAGACCAAATTACCAATTGTTGCAGTATACAAAATGAAGTTAGAAATCTCTTACGTAGTTTAACGGAGGGTTCACAAGTGAACCAACAAGGTGATATCAATCTGTTACATATATTAACGGATGATTCATAGGCGAACTCACAAATGTGTTCTGACACTAATGCAGAAAGTAAAAAAGTAAAGGTATGGTTCAAACTAGGGTTTGAAGAGTTGATTTGTTTTGGGAGTCCTTTGAACCGGCCTCACCCATGTATTTATAGGGGCTAGTCTTCTTATCTCTAATTCTAATCTGATAAGATTTGGCCTAATCAAGATTGGAGATAAAAACAACAAGAATCTGTATCAGACTTCTTTTTCGAGGCTTGGCCGAAGTCGATCTTCGGCAGGCCCAGAAAAGGGTGTTTCTCGGGCCGAAGCTTCGGTGAAGCAGGCCAGTAAAGGGCCTCCGGGCCAAAGTCAGGCCTATGGAGCAGGCCGCTAAAAGGCCCCCTAGGCCCCATGGAGATGGGCCTTCGACACTTTAGGGCTTCAACATGTGCAAAGACTTGTATATTTTCGGCCCAAATTACCAAAATTGATATTTTGACAATCTTGACCATTAATGTCATTTTTTGCAATCAACAGGGTCATACATTGCCTTCATCTGGTCCTTGTACTTCATTAGATTGGCGACATGTCGAAGCCTTGTCTCTTCCAATTGGTCAAGCGAAGCACGCCTTTCATCTTCATTTTTTGGCTCCATAGTGCGGAGGTACCCGCCTTTGAGCTCCGTCGGTGTCATGGCCTCGTCTCCGAACAGCAAACAGAATGGAGTGAAACTTGTAGAACTTGCCAGATTGGTCCGAATGGACCACAAAATCTTCGGGAGTTCCTCGGTCCATAGCCCCTTTGCTAACCCAACTATCCTCTGGTTTAAGCGGGACAAAATATTGTCATTGGCTCGCTCGACGGCTCTGTTGGATTGGGTATGAAGGACAGCTACAAAACACATTTGGATACCAAGGCCTTTATAGAATTCTCTGAAGTGCTTGGCATCGAATTGGGTGCCATTGTCAATTGTAAGCTGTCTAGGTACTCCGAACCTACAAATAATATTTTGCCCGAAAATTGTTTCCACTTTTGTTGATGTGATAGCTATGAGGGGCTCGACTTCGACACACTTAGAAAAATACTCGATTGCTACCACCGCAAATTTTAAGTTTCCCCTTGCCATTGGGAAAGGGCCAATAAGATCCGTCCCCCACTTAGCCATGGGCCACAGCAGAGCGATGACCTGCAGAGGCGTCCGTGGATGATGGCTTTGTCTTCCCATCCACTGGCATCCTTGACAAGTGTGAACCAATAATTCAGTGACATATACAACAGTAGGCCAGTAAAGCCCCTAGCAAAGTGTTTTACTAGACAGGGCCTCAGGGGCAAGGTGGCTGCCACACAAGCCTTCGTGAATGTTTCAAATTACATCCTGGTATTCGTGTTGGGTGATACACCAAAGTAGGAGCAGAAAACTCAACATTGTATAAAATACCGTTGATTATATGATAATTCTAGACTCTTGACTGCAGCCTTGATAATTCTTGGCCTTCGAGAAAATTACCCTCATCTTGCAACATGGCCATGATCAGGGCGCACCAATAACTGCTAGGAATACAATACACTTTTGTTGGAGGAAGTTGTGTTACTGAAGGGACCAAGAGTTCTTCGACGAAAGCCCCGTCCAGTTCATCTAGGCCTCTGGATGCTGCTTTTGCTAGGACATCAGCCTGTTGGTTATCTACTCTCAGTATACTCTGAACAGAAATCCCTTTAAAGGAGGCTTCGGTCTTGCGGATTTCTTCTAAGTATGCAGCAAGATGAACATGTTGGGCTTGGAAACTCTTATATACATGGCCTGTCATGACTAGATAGTCCGTCTTAATGATGACGCGGGCCGCGCCCAACGTGCACGCCTTGCAAAGGCCAAGAAAAATCCCTTCATACTCCGCAATATTTTTAGTGGACTTAAAGTTGAGCCTTGCAGAGTACATTGCTTTTTGCCCCTATGGTGAGATTATTACGGCTCCCACCCTGGCTCCGAACGCTTGGTACGCTCTGTCAGAATATATTGTCCAAACTCCTTTGCTGGATTCTTCTAGAGTCCATAACGCGGGTGGAGACCACTCTGCCACAAAGTCAGCCACCACTTATGATTTAATAACAGCTCTAGCAGTAAAGGAAATGGTGAAGGGGGCAATCTTGACATCCCACTTCCCTAATATTCCCGTGGAATCTTTACTGTGGAGCATATCTCTGAGCGGATACGAAGTGGGTACAATTATATTATGTGCCAAGAACTAACGCCGCATCTTGTGCGTGGCCATTACTACAACATATGTGAACATCTCGAGCTCGGAGTACCTTGTCTTAGATCTAGATAAGGCCTTCGACACAAAATAAACTAGGTTTTGCACCAGCTTTCCATCGAAATCAACCACTCCGGCGGCTGGGAAAAATGAGACCGGAGAGAATGTTCCCATTGGCTCTCTTGACTGCTCCATTAGATTGTGGATGCCGGATGGCAGAGAAGCATAACTGCACTCCTAGTTCTTCACAAAATGCCTTGGACGCTTCGGCGTCAAACTAGGTGCCATTGTCGAGTGTGAGCTGCCTGGGTACTCCGAATCAGTAGATGATGTTCTGCCAATAGAATCTCTATACATTCTTTGAGGTGATGGCAGTCAGTGGTTTGGCTTCAACTCACTTGGAGAAGTATTCGATGGCGATGACAGCGAACCTGAAGTTGCCCTTAGCCCTTGGGAACTGGCCTATGAAGTCCATCCCCCATCAGGATATGGGCCAGATGGGGGAAATGACCTACAACAAGGTGGGGGCTGGTGGCTTCGTCTTCCCATCCACTAACACTCATGGCAGGTTGTAGGACTAACGGTAGTGACACAGAGCGGGGGCTAAATTGGCGCCTAAAAAAATTCTTTCGAATCAATGGCCTTCTCACAACACCCAACGCACCTCAACAGAAAATCAGCAAAAGCAAAATAGATCATAGGTACTAAAATAATCTAGCCTAAAAATGACCGGTGTCCTAAACAAAAACACATCATCTTAGTGTTGAAAGGAAGACTAAAAAATAACTCACAGCATCAATGATATTCCTACAAAACTTTCACCAAATCATAGCAAAACCATCAAGCACATGCAGATCATCCCAAATTTCATAGGCATTTCACACATATGAGAAAGAGCAATATTCAACACATTTATCCAGTCAGAAACAGTGCAGTGAAAATGATCTCATAGGTGTATCAATAAAAATTAGTAGTGCTTACTACAGATTACTCTATCACAAAATATTCAAGAAAATAGATCTACAACTACAAGAAAATCGAGGAGAAAATCATTACTGTTCATGGGATGTCTCCTGTGAGCATTCAGTCGAACGCTAGTAGCGCGTTAGGCGGCACTCACGGTGAAGCCTACATCCAATCGACGAAGCTGCCACACACGGTGCACATTGCTGCTGCCGAGGGCTGCTCCGTGCGCAGGCCTCACTGCACACCACGAGCAGGCCTCGCTGCCTTGTGCCCACCGAAAGGATGAAACCGGCGCTGCTCCTAAAACAAATCACTAGACACCACGCCACCCACCTCATGACTGCTGCTACTGCCACAAGCACACGCTGCCACACGCGCCTCGATGCCATGCACCTCCGCCTCGGGTCTTCATGCCTACACCTATGTGCTAAGCGCCTAGCTGCTTCTTCTCTACCACATGTGTTAGCTGATGTCTCCTAGTCGAACTGTCGGCATCGCTGCTTGAATCATGCACGACCGCTTTGTGCCAGGCATTCCACGCCCTGCCTTGTGAGCACAGCACCGAACGACGACGGTGATAGATAACCGGCCGAAGAAAAAGCAACAGTGGCGATGTATTTTCTTGTGTGATGAACAGAAGAACAGAGGAACAGTAGCGGCGATAGTTTTAATAGGAGGAGAAAATTTTATCAAATGGTTGAACTCTAATTGGGGCCCTATTTATAGGCAGCCCAATAAACTAGGAAAAATACCAAAAGACTCTTAGGGTGTTTACAGAAGCTGAAATAAAAATGGAAAAGACCATAATGCCCTTAGGAATTTTACAGACTCGACTAACACACTGTGGGCCTAGAAATAAAAATGGTAAAATCCTAAATAAAGATAACTTGTCCTGATGCAGAGCTTTCATAGCAGCTACGACTTCGCTTCAGGATGGCTCGATCACGAATCAGCGGTCTGGATTGGGCGTCGGTTTTGCGTCGAAACCGACAAAGTGTCCATCGTCTTCGCACTGGGTACCAGGATTGTGCTGTCCTGATTTTGCGGCTTCCTCAGCCCAGCAATCGCTCACCGCCCGTGTACCTGAGTCAATCCCGGTCAATAGACCAGTGGATCCCCTGCCGCTCCTAGCCCATGTACTCGGATTGGGCCGGCCCGACTCCGTGGCCCCTCTGCCTGGTAGTCGCTCGTTGCCCGTGTACCTGAGTCACACGACGCCCAGACACGACATGTCTCGCTTCTTCTCTTCTCTTCTCACTTTCATGTCCATTGAGAATCACTCGTCACTTCTGGAGCCATGAGGCCCATGATCTTCAACATGGCTTCTCACAAGTGTGCACGATGTCTTCAGCATCAGTCATGTTGGTAGGCCAGTACGGACCCTGGCGCAGAGTCTTCCCAGCTACAGCGCAAGGCGCTAAATGGCTAGCGCATAGGCCTCCATGGATGTCGCAGAGCACTTGTTGTCATTCGGGGCAGGAGATGCATCGGAACAATGGCGAACACACGCCAGACTTGTATAATGCTTTGTTGATGATATGGTAGCGTCACGCCCTGTGCCAGAGTCATGAGATTTCGGGGCCTAGAGGGAGATTGTCGTCGCCCCTCAGCATCTTTAGGATCAGATCTCACCAGTCCTAGGCGGTTGTGTAGAGGACCTGGGCAGGCTCTAGAGAGGATAACGAGGTGTCTTCTGTGGTTCGGACCAAGGTGTCTTCTAGGGGTGACACCGAGGGTCTTGATAACTCTTCAAAGAAAGCCGATGGGGGCACGTCCTGGCCTTTGGCAGCTGTTTGGCGATGTCATCTTCTTGCTGATTGTTACTCCTCGGGATGTTGCAGATGGAGATCCCCTTGAATGATGGTTCGGTTTTGTGGACTGCTTCAGGTAAGCGGCAACGTCCGGGTGCCGTACATGGAAACTCTTTTCTACATGCCCGGCTAGGACTTGAGAACTTGTTTTTACCATTACCCTAGCAGCGCCTAGTGCACGGGCTTTCCAAAGGCCTAACAGCGCGCCTTCATATTCTACTATATTATTTGTGGCTTTAAAATTTTTCCTAACAGAGTACAACTCCTGCTGCCCTCAAAGTGAGATGATGACCACTCCGAAGGCCTGATATTCTCTGTCGGAGAAGATGGTCGATATTCCATCACCTACTTCGTCTTGGGTTCGGGTTGCCGATGGGGTCCACTCTGCGATGATGTTGGCGAGGACTTGCGACTTGATGGCAGTTCTCGCGACGAAGTTGATATCGAAGGGGCGAGCTCCAATGCCCATTTCCCTACCCTTTCTGTTGCATCCCTATTTTCTGAACATGTCCCCGAGGGGATATGAAGTGGGGATGATTATACCGTGGGCTAAGAACTAATGACACAACTAGCGAGAAGCCATTACGAGGGTGTAGGCCACCTTCTCTAGCTCAGTGTACCTTGTCTTCGCTCTTGAGAGGGCTTTAGAAACAAAGTATACTGGTCGTTGGATAACCTTATCGCCGACTTCTTCTTCTTGGACCAATATGACTCTTGTTGCGAAGGCCGTTGCGACGAGGTAGATGAAGAGGGCTTCACCGCTACGGGGGGTGGTTAGTGCAACTAGATTGGCGAGGTAGTCTTTGAGCTCACTAAAGCATCTTTGGCATTTAGGGTTCCAAGTGAAATCTTCTGATCCCTACAATTCCTCAAAGATTGGCTTGCTTCGCTCGGCGGATCTGGCGAGGAAACGACTAAGAGCAGTGAGGCGCCCGACCAACTTCTGAGCCTACTTTAGATTCTCCAGAGGGGCCATGTTCTGCAGTGCGCTGATCTGTGTATGGCTAGCTTTGATGCTCTGGCTCGAGACCAGGTACCCTAACAATTTGCCGGCTATGGACCAAAAGACACATTTGTTTGGGTTGAAGTGGATCCTGCAAGCTCATAGACTATCGAATGTTTCTGCTATGTCTAGGCTATGATGGTGCTTATCTGCACTCCTAATTACAATATCATCCATGTATGCCTCGATGTTGCAGCCTATCTAATGTCCTAGAGCCTTTGCGATTAGCCTAGAGAAGGTGCCCAGGGTATTTCTCAAGCCGAAGGGCATTATTACATAGCAAAAAACTCTAGAGGGAGCAACGAAGCTAGTCTTGGCCTAGTATTCTTGCTTCAACCAGATTTGGTGATATCCGGAGTATGCGTCAAAAAATCTGAGAAGCTCCAAGTCGGTCGTGGAGTCGACCAGCTGGGCAATGCAAGGCATGGGGTATGGGTCATGGGGGCAAGCTTTATTTAAGGAGGTGAAATCGATACACATGGACCGTTTGCCGGAATTTTTGTTTTTAACAAAGACGAGGTTTGATAGCCATTCCGAGTGGCTAATCTCCCTGATTTCTCCTGCTCGGAGCAGCTTCTCAACTTCTGCCTTGGCAAGGTCAGCTCTCTCCACAGATAACTTGCGGAGCCCTTAGCGGAATGGGCATTCCTTTGGGTTTACCGAGAGGGAGTGCTCGATGATGTTCTGGTCTACCCCTAGTATGTCTTTGTCCGACCATGAGAATATATCAAGGTTGTCCCGGACTACTTCCTCCAGCTTGGCCATGACCTCGGGCTCCAATCCCCTACCAAACTAGACAGGGTACTACCGCCACTCCTTGATGAGGATCTTTGTGACCACCACCCCCTTAGGTTGAGGCTTGGCGGCCGGTCCCCTAGGGGGCTCGGCGGGGAGTGGGGGGTCTTCGCTGTCGTCTAGACATTCCCAGACGCGATGAATTGCCATGGTCCCAGACGCGAACCGGTTTAACAAGCCTCTACCGAAGATGGCGTTGTAGGCGTAGGGGGCGTTGACGACGTCGAAGATGACTTCCTCAGTGTGCGAGAGGGGGCCTTCTCCGAAAGTTACTTCAAGGCCTATCTGACCGAGGGCATCGAGCGGTGGGCCCCCTAACCCCTGTAGCGGCCGGATGGTAGGGAGCAGGTGCTTCCTAGGAATGTAGAGCTGGTCGAAGGCCTGCACAAATATTTTGTCAGTACAACATCCTCCGTCGACAAGCACTCAACGCACCTCGATGCCAGCGATGTTAGTCGTGTTGACAAGGGGGTCAGCGTGTGGAAACTTGATGCCAACCGCATTGTTGGCGGTGAAGGAGATGGGCACATGCGACCACTCACGCAAGGTGGCCGAGGTCGATGTCCTGATGTGCCCTACTCCTCGAACATACTCCCTCCACTACCTCTTCGACATGCTGCTGATGCGCCCCACTAGAGATAGGTAGCACCGCACGCTTCCCTCGATCTGAGCCGTCTTTAGCTTCAGAGCAGAAAACTTGCTTGACTCCTGGAAATGCCTCAGAGCCCCTTGTTCTTTGATCCGCCCGACAACATAGACGGACTCAACATGGGGGGCAGATGGCGCCCTGGCGGAGGACCCTCAGCCCGAACTCCGCTCGAGGTAGTCATTCCGGAGGGTGAGGATGGTGCGGCAGGAGTTGGTGTCGTGGCTCCAGTTTTCGCCGTGAACGCTACAATGGAAGACCACATTCCCGACTGAGTCTTTCTTAGGCGGCTTCGTACTGACGGAGCGTCCTCCGCCTTGGGCATGCTGGAACTTCACGGGCTTAGGGGCTAGGGCGGCGATGTTGAGTACTTCTCCTCTATAATGATTCCGCCCTCACCACGAGTCGCGGTGACGAGTATCTGCTGGTGTGGGGGTGGGGCATGGTGGCGGGCTGTGCCTTCTTCCTTCGTAGACATTGGCCTCTACAGTCCCGACGGGGGCGATCGTCGCCTGCCTGCGAAGCCACCCCTCCTCAGATTTGGCCACCGAGGAGATCGGCTTCCAGTGGAGCTTGTCGAGGAGCTCAGGGTTGGTGACGCCTTCGCAGGCCTCGTCGATGATAGAGGAGGCCGATAACCCTTTGATGTGGGCATTGGTATGGGCGAAGTGCTGCGAATATTGCCGCAGCGTCTCGCCGGGTTGCTACTTCACCTGGAAGAGCCTTCTGGTGGACATGGGGGCCACGAAAGTCCGTTGGAAGTTGTTGAGAAATTGTTTCTTCAGCTTGTCCCACGACTTAATAAACCTCGCTATCAACGACCAGAACCACCGGAGGGCGATGCCTTCGAGGGTGAGGGGGAAACACTTCGCCATCGTATCCGGGCACCCTGCACAGGATTCTATTGCCATAGCATAGGATCCAGAGAATTCTTCGGGGTCAGACTGCCTAGAATACTTCGGGAGCTTTTGTTGGACCGAAACAGGCGACTAGAGGGTGGTCAATGGGAGCTTTTAAAATTTCTCTTCTACTGAACAGACTTCGAACACAGTCTTCGAGGTGTCTGGTTCAGAGGTATTTAACACACTCCAAACATAGGCTTCGCACGGGGAAATGTTCGAAGTCCAGAAGACTTCGTTCCCACTCAGAAACCCAAAGTCACACTTGACTCAGCAAAGTTTGTGCTAGCTCCACACCCAAAAGTGCCTTCGAGCAGACTTCGCACAATAGTACATTGAACAGTTGTGTCTCCCTCGAAGAGCTCTCAACAAATGCTCCGCTCTTGGTAACAGGTACTAGGCTTCGCATTACAGATTGCTTCGAATAGAACTTAGCTAAATTGTCTAGTAAGGCATACTATGGTTCTGCTAAGAAAACCAACTAGCATCGCTAGTAATCCAGGAGGACTACCCTCTAATATACACAGAGCGAACTAAACAACAAAATCACTCCCATAAATCGCAAGAAAGAGATAAAAAGCACTTTGTCTAGAAAAACACAAAGTATAAAACATGGTTTTCTCAGAATAACAGGACTACAGAAAACACATGCGACGAAATAGTGCAAAAACACATATACAAGTTCATGCAATCAATGAAAACAGAATGGAAATTTCATCGCAAGAACAGGGAACACAAAACTCACATATCTAGAGTACAACTCATGGCGGCTAGGCCAAAGCTACAATTAGTATAGAAGATTCTAAAATGGAGTGCACAGTGTTGCCCTAGACATAAGCTAGCCTCTCCTTTTATAGGCTCTACTCTGACATGCGAGTAGACTATTATACCCCTAGGGTTTACAATTTTACTAGTCTCTGGCAATCACAAGGGTACACATTGTAGTCTACATTATTAGAAGCTCCATTTGTGTCAGCTTTTTAGACTAGAATCTTGGAGCCCCCCTTCGCACGCAAAGTGCTACAGTGGCTTTGGTAGCAAGCCTGGAACTCGTAGGCCTTCACTGCCCCAAAGTATGTCTTTGAAACAAGTGATGGTTTTGAGCCGAAGCCGTCAAAGCCCTCGAGTATTCGCACCATCACCTCTGGAGTGGACCACCACAACTTCGTAGCTACTCCAAGCTCGAACTCTGCCGATCCGTGTACCGAAGCCATGCATGGTCAAAGCACGTCAAGTCATCCTGACTTCGAAGTCCCACCTTCGAAGTACCTTCTTATGAAGGGTTTTGTTCACCACCTTTCGAAGTCCCTCCTTCGTCCTAGGTCTCTGCATGAAGCATTTCCATAAGCACCCCTTCGCAGTGTCTCAGCCTCGAGCACACTCCATGAAGAGCCTTATCCGGACCATGCCTTCAATGCACCCTGACTTCTGAGACCTTCGTCAGGTATCCTTCCAAATGTCTCCATCCGGAGCACACTTGGTAGCCTTGCCTCATTCCTGAGTACTTCGTCAGCCAGCCTTCGAAGTTACTCCTTCGGAGTACCCATTTGAAGTGTCTCGCCTCCGAGGACTTTTCCTCGGGGTATCTTCAGCAGAAGTTCCCCTCTGCAATTCCTATCTTCGACTGGTGCACCTCGACCAGAGCACCGACCTTGACTTCACACAGCCTCCGTGACCAAGCTCCCTACTTGCCTAGTGCCAAGCTCCCTACTTGACCTAATTCACATATTGTGCTGACCGTCCCGTTGCCTCTGAAATCACCGGCACACCATCAACAAGCAAAGAAGTGTATCTGATACCCCGGAGACCTCTCCGGTATGACACCATCCGGTACACATTCTAATGCACCCCCCCCCCCCCAAAGTACCGACCCCTTCGATACAACCTTCGAACTGTATACTGCCGGACCCCTCCGACATATATACCTAGCTATGAACTTGAGCAGCCAGCAAACATGAAACCATTTGGAAAACACACATCCCAGCCCATTCGGATGGATACCTTCTCCCAGAAGGAAATCTGTGAATCACTCATCATAGACTAAAACTAAGGCACATCTCAACTTGTTTTCTCAGCTTTATTGCGCGGAACTTTGAGTTGAACAAAACCATCTATAGGTCAGGGTGCAGCGGAGATTCCTCATCGAAGGACATGTTCTGCTCCTCCCTCTAGTATCCCTGGTCTTCATCATCGCTTGGCACGACAGCTTCGACCTCTGGCACCATTGCGGGCTACGGTAGTAGGATCGTGGCCACCTACAAACATTGCACAAGCTCGGCTCTCAGCCGAGTGATTTCAGCGGCCAATGCATCAGCTTGGCTCCTGCTGCCTACATAGTTCGTCTCTGGATCCTGCAAGCAGACGAATTCAGTCCGGAGGATTGTGGTAGGTGGTCGCCTGGTGCGCGGAGGCCATCGAGCCCATCCTAGGTGGTTGCGTGGTTTTCCGTCAATGGGCCTACCGAGTCGGAGTTCTCCTTGGACCTCAGCACTACCTCTAGAGCTCAGTCTAGGATGGTCTCCGTCACTGCAGGAGGGGGGCTTTCTTGAGTGGTCTCCTGCCTCGAGGTCTGAGCGGACCTTCAGAGGGGAACCGTGATGGCACCATGTTTGGAAGACAGGCTTCTTCTTTTGAACGTGAAGTGGAGATGACGTTAGTTTCTTGAACTAAGTTCCCCACAGACGGCGCCAACTGTTGGCGTAAAAGATTACGCCGACAGGTTTGAGGAATTAGATTGAGGTGGAAAGCTTTGCTCAAAGGTAGTATTAATGGATCTCGAATTATGTCTCTATACAACACAGGGTAGAGGGTATTTATAGTGGAGCCCTGCACTGGGGTAATACCCTATGAGCCCCTCAGACTTACATACTTCATACAACTTCCATACTCCTATTTGTTAGGAGTACAATCCTAGCGACTCTGTCAGTCATTCAGTGACATGGCTACATTGCCTAGCGTGATGGTTTACATGTGTGGTCTATTTGTATTCCTAATATTGACTAGACAACTATCGACCCGCCCGTCATGCCCCATAGCGACTACTTGATGTCACAGTTGACGCACTCCTACTTTAGTTGCTGGCATCCCGTCTTGACCGGGCCCTAGTTGGCCCCCTCGGAACCCTGGTGCGGTTGCCTCTGACGGTTGTCTTCTAAGGCCTCACGACCTTTGGGGGCTTTGTCTTTGGAGCCTTTTAAGGGGAGCCCCGAGGCTTGTGGCCGAGGCTGTTCGGCTCGGAGCAGGCGCCGCACCGAATCTCACTTCGACCTAAATACCTAGGCCTCCTCGGAACCCACCTTCGACCCCGAGCCTAACCTGGGGTGTCTTCTGCTGATCACCGTGCTGTTCTCCAGACCCACGCGGCCGTAGGTTGCGATATCCGTGATGACCATTGACCTTAACTGGAACACTGTTGGGATTATCTCCCCCAACAGGTACATCTAGGCCTCCAGCTACAGCTTTTGCTAGGACATCATCCTGTTGGTTATCTGCTCTTGGTATACTCCGAACAGAAATCCCTTTAAAGGCGACTTCAGTCTTGCGGATTTCTTCTAACTATGTAGCAAGACGAGGATGTCGGGCTTGGAAACTTTTATCTACGTGGCCTACCATGACTTGAGAGTCTGTCTTAATGATGACACGGGCCATGCCCAGCGCTCGTGCCTTGCGAAGGCCAAGCAAAATGGCTTGATACTCCACAATTTTATTGGTGGACTTAAAGTTGAGCCTTGCGAAGTACATTGCTTTTTGCCTCGATGGTGAGATTATTACAGCTCCCACCCCGGCTCCGGACGCCTGGTATGCTCTGTTAGAATATATTGTCCAAACTCCTTTGCTGGATTCTTCCGGGTCCATATAGCGGGTGGAGTCCACTACGCAACAAAGTCAGCCAACACTTGTGATATAATAGCAGTTCTAGCAGTAAAGGAAATGTCGAAGGGTGCAAGCTTGACAACCCACTTCCTTATTCTTCCTGTGCAATCTTTACTGTGGAGCATATCTCCAAGCGTATACAAAGTGGGTACAATTACACTATGTGCCAAGATGTAATGTTGCATCTTGTGCGAGGCCATTACTAGAGCATATGTGAACTTCTCGAGCTCGGAGTACCTTGTCTTAGATCTAGATAAGGCCTCCGACACAAAATAAACTTTGTTCTACACCATCTTTCCATCAAAGTCAACCTCTAAGACAAGCACTGCAATGAAAGCGGAGCCGGTAACTACAAGGTACAAGAGCAATGTTTCATCGTCGAGGAGGACCATAAGCATTGCCAGATTGCCGAGGTAATCTTTAATTTCATCGGTGCTCTTATGGCACTCCGAAGTCCATGCGAAATCTGTGGACCCTTTCAAAGCTTTGAATATAAGAAGGCTTCGCTCAGCGGACCTTGCTAAGATCCTATTGAGAGTAGCGAGGCGTCAGACAAGCTTCTGGACTTGCTTCAAATTTTCTGGCAGGGCCATCCTCTATAATGCACTTATATGCGTGGGTCTAGCTTCAATTCCTCTGCTCGAAACTAAGTACCCTAGCAGTTTCCCTGCTTGAGCCCCGGAGACACATTTTTTAGTGTTAAGGCGAACTCCACATGCCCGACCCTTTCGGTACAACCTTCAAACTGTATACTACCAGAGACCTCCGACATGTATACCTCTCTACGAACTTGAGGAGCCAGCAAACACCGAACCCTTCGGAAAACACACTTCCGAACCCATTCGGAAGGATCCCTTCGCCCAGAAGGAAATCTGTCAATCACTCATCACAGACTGAAACCATGGCACATCTCAACTTGATTTCTCAATCTCCCCCTTGATGAGTGCATTGACATCCAAATTCAATTTGAAATTTTTCAATTTGAAATTTTTCAACACACAAGTTACCATCAAAACATAGAAAAGAGCCAAAGCATGTCACTTGATATTTTATTCCTCCTTCATAAAAAGCCCTTTGGAAAAAGATGAAAGCATCATTTCTCCCCCGTTTGGCAGCAACATCTCCCCTGAATTACAAACATCCTCATTCTCCCCCTTTGGCAATGCAAGAATCAAGAAGCAATAGAGTTCATATCCAAGCTTCTGAAACATGATTAGTAGCAATTACAATACACAACTAGCATTTGCATACGAACTAAGCGTACGAAGCACACAATACATGCAAAGCATGCAAATTTTTCCATTCATCGAATGCCAAGTATAAATACGAAGTACGCTTACAAGTACACTCAGAAAGCAAAAATACTACGAGTAATCTATATCTAAACCTAAGAAAAAGGGGGCCCAAGGTCCCGACAAACTCGACCCTCTCTTGCTCTTCTTTGGGGCAGGGCCCCCTCGGTTGGACGAAGCCCCGTCAGAGCCAGACCTCCTGCGGCTGGACCATCCATGTTTTGAGGACTTTAGAACTCGTCTTTCTTCTTGCAGGTCAGCCCAAGTCCGAAGTGCAGGTGGTGCCGCATCGAAGGCAGAAAAGTCTAACGCTTCGTCACCTTGTAAAGTTGTGCCCGAAGACTGTACCACTTCGCCACTTAAGTCTACCTCAAAATATCTTAAGTCTAGCGAAGACGAAGGACTCCGAAGTGGCTCGTCTTCATGGAGGCTAACATCTCCTAGGCTACTTCGGGAATAACTTCACCCCTAGGACACCTCTGAAGTTTTAATTGAGGGGGGCCTCCAGACCTAGTTACCTCGAGCACTACCCATTGCTGACGAAGATCTTCTGAGTCCTCGAGCACTTCGAAGTCGACATCTGGAGGCTATGCCTAAGCAGGTACAAAATAGCCCCACATTTCTATTAATAAATTGACAAGTCATTTTATAGGCCTACGACTAAGAATTACAAGGAGCCTAAGGAGATCTACACCTTAGGTGGCGTATGGTTTGATGCTGAAGGTCGAGCTGGCATGCCCGCGCCCCAGCTCGGCGTTGGTGGCTGACTTCTTGGAGCTCGAGGACTGCTTTGCACCCTTGAGCATTCCAAGGTTATTGAAGCATGCGCCACGCTCCGTGAACCGCCGAGGTAGGCGAAGTCAGGCAAGGACCTCCGATGAATGCTGACGTGGTCGAGGTCGCTGCTTCGAGGTGGTTTCACCCCGCTTCATTGTAGGACTGAAAGTAGCGACCAGAGGGGGGGTGAATGGGCGCCTTAAAAATTCTTTCGAATATATGGCCTGTTCCTAATACCCAACGCACCTCAAAAGACTAAGCAGCAGAAAATGAACAGATAGCCTAAGTCTAAAGGTATCTATCCTAGAAGCAACTGAAGTTAAACAGAGAACTACCAAAGCAGTGCTACTAGGCAGATAAACAAAGTATACTAGACATGTCAGGCCAAGCTTCTCAATGAAATGATCTAAATATATATAAAGTGAGATGAGAAGTTACTGTTCAGATTTGTCTCCTGTTCGGAACTCGGCGAAGCCTGCTCCACTGTGTCGAAGCCTGCTTCAGAGGTCAGTGACGAAGCCTGCTTCAGAGGTCAGTGACGAAGCCTGCTTTGGAGGTCAGTGTCGAAGCCTGTCGAAGGCTGTTGCGAAAATGCCGAAGGTGTTTTTGGTCTAGCCTAGTTCGAAGTGGCAGGGAGCGAAGTATGCTTCGAATCGAAGTATGAGAATATCAAAGCTTGCTTCGAACAAAGTACTTCGAAGCCTGGACTTCGAATAGATGTTCGAATAGGCTCACAGAAAAGCAACCTTCGAAGGAAAAAGCGAAGCCCGACACACGGAAGCAAGTTTAATTTGAAGCCTACACGACTACATTCGAAGCTAGTACTAGCGAGGTATAACCTTCGAACCACAGGCCAGCTTCAAAGCAAACTCCGAAGCCTGTCGAAGTATGAACTTTGAAGAGCACAAGTCGGAGTACCTTCGCACAGACGTTCGAAGTATGATACGCTGACAGTTCAAAAAGTACTTCGAAGCTAGTAACTCAGGACACAAAATGAAGTTCGAAGTTCTTGCGAAGCCCTCGAGGATATCAGATCGAAGCCTGCCTCACGGAGTAGAGGGGCTTCGAACAGAGAAAAGGCTTCGCCAGAGAACAGCCAGAAAAGGGACTTTAGTCCTATCAACTCGATCAAAAAGTTGAGCAATAAAAGCAAAAAGCTGGTACTAGTGTACTGTTGCTACAGTGTAGTAGTACTACTTGCAACAGCAAGAACTAGTACTACTTGCGTGAAGAACACACGCAACAGAAGCAACCGAAGCCCTGAAAACTAGGAATAAAATCGCTGTGAGCAAACCAAAAACTGCAAAGCCATTAAATGGGATGCTACACACTAAACAGAAGGAATAGAATCATCCAACAGCAGGGAACAAAATAGATGAACAGCAACAATTAGCCTGGCAGCGCACACATGAACAAGAAAGGAAAGAGAAGGTGCAAGAGACAAAATGACCCAAAGGAGTATGAATTGATTTAAGCCAAAAGGGAGACCTAACCCTAGGGATTGGGGCCCTATTTATAGGCAGCCCAACACTAGGAATATTCCACCAGCCCCTTAGGGTTTTTTACAGACGCAGGAATAAAGGAAAAGACTCTACTGCCCTTAGGAATTTTACAGACATGATTGACTGACTGTGGGCCTACAGATACAGATGACTTGTCCGGAAGCTAAACTTTCGTAGCAACTACGACTTCTCTTCTGGACAGTCAGATACAAGATCAACGGTTGTCAGTTTTGCGTCGAAACTGACAAAGCCTCCACCGACTTTGCACCAGGTACCCAGATTGGGCCGTCCCGATTCCGCAGCTCTCTCAGCCCGGCAATAACTCACCGCCCGTGTACCTGAGTCAACCCTGGTCAACAGCCCAGTGGGTCTTCTGCTGCTCCTTGCCCATGTACCCGGATTGGGCCAGCCCGACTTCGTAGCCTCCTCTTCCCGACAGTCGCTTGCTGCCCGTGTACCTGAGTCACACGCGGCCCATGAAATAGCAGATCTTCTCTCTTCTTCAGTCCTCTTTGACTATCGTTGACAATGACTCATCACATCTGGAGCCATGAGGCCCAAGCTATTCAGCATGGCTCAATCTCCCACTTGATGAGTGCATTGTCAACACTTCACTTCTTCAGCTCTTCAGAACCTGAAAACAACTGTGGAAACACGAAAACAAAGCACAAGAAAACAAAGAAGAAGAAAATAACGTAAAAGTTTAACCCTAATGACCAAAAGCCGAACAAAAGCAAGAAGCGATCATTATGGTTAACCAAAGGTAAAAGCTCAGAATTAGTGCGATCTCAGAAACACCAACAAGGATATCAAAAGAATCGACAAGGATATCAAAAGAGTAAGTGAGACAAAAACTCCTCCTCAAACTCTTATCCCAAAATTTCTCCCCCTTGTTGACAAGTGAACTAATCAAGCATTCAAAAGAGACATAGGCTCCCCCTGAAATGCAACTCCCCCTCAAAATATGCGATGAATGCAACTGGGGTGCATGAGGAGTGAATAAAGCATGCTTCTCAGATATGATTGACTGCAATTACAACATCTGACAAGTAGAGCAAAAGACATACTGTCTAAGACACATGGCATGATTAGTGCAACAGATGATATCTAAAGAAGGTCATTAGCACGCATGTTCCAGTTTTTGCAAACAAAAGCATCACCACATTTTCTAGTAAACAAGCAAGGTAAAGCATGAGATGCAAAAGCTATCTGATATCTACCAAGATAAGCATTATCCAAAACAAAGTGCTTCAGCAAACTTGTTATCATTTCATTTTTCAGGCTTTTTCTCTTTCCTTTTTCATTTTTGCTAGGGGTTATTTGCATGTCAAACCTTATGCTGACCGACCAAGTCAAGCCTAGGCCAGAACTGGACAATCAGAAGCTTAAGACATTTGGTCTTGGCAGACACTACACTGTCCTAGTTCATACAAAAGTGCTATGGTACGCAGTCCAGAACAATGTAATGCGACAAAGCAAACCCACCTGGATCTTTTCAAGTTATGCATAAAAAGGCATGGAATTTACATTTTTCTTGATTTTTATCATTTTTAACGCACATTTCCATGTTTTAAAGCAGAAAGATGTCCAAGTTGCATGTTTGCATCTAAGTCAGGAACTAGCTACCAGGCATGTTAACAGATAGCAAGAACATTCAGCCTACGCATGCTAGTTACCAGAAGCAATGGTGATCATGTTTTCAACTTTAAAGCATAAAAGCCATGCATATGACAGATATCAGAAATATCAAGCGAACTGAAACAAGGCATGATCATTGACAAGTAATCAAAAGCATGTACCAGCTAGAATAAGTAAAGCAGTTCAATCATATAACAGAAGCAGCTCTAAAGTGTGATATGTGAATATGCAGGATATGAACACACACAAAAAGACTCAAGAAAAAAAATAAAGAAGAAAGAAAAAACTGACGCAAAATATCCTAGAAAGAATACAAAACACCCAAATCCCCTCGTAAACGCTCAAAGGTAGACTGATCTAGGGGTTTGGTGAAAATGTCTGCCAACTGATGATGGGTATCAACATGAACAAGGTCAATGACACCTTTCTCATATTGATCCCGCAAGAAGTGAAAGCGCACATCAATGTGTTTGGTTTTAGAATGGAGACATGGGTTGTTCCCTACACTAATTGCACTGGTGCTGTCGCGAAACAAAGGAACTCTGGTAGGAAAGAACAACCCAAAATCTCGTAGAGTGGAAATCATCCAAACCAACTGTGAGCAGTAGCTAGCAGCAGCTACATACTCAGCCTCTGTGGTCGAAAGTGCAACTCCATATTGCTTTCGAGAAGACCAAGAGACAAGAGAAGAACGAAGAAACTGGCAAGTACCGGAAGTCAACTTGCGACCCAACCGGCACCCGCCAAAGTCGGCATCCGAAAATCCAGATAAATCGAGAGATGATGAAGCTGAATAGTAGAGACCAAGATCGGGCGCATAAGTAAGCTTCCTGAATATGCGCTTGACAGCCTGCCGATGAGACGCGCGAGGTGAAGACTGGAAGCGCGTGCACAGTCCCACGACGAACTGAATGTCCGGTCTGGTCACCGTCAAGTACAGCAGCGAGCCGATCATCCCTCGAAACTCCCTCTCGTTGACCTTGACGCCGCTCTCGTCCTTGTCCAATCCTCCAGACGTGCCCATTAGGGTCATCTGCGGCTTCAATTCACCACCAAAGTCAAATTTTTTCAACATGTCACCAGTGTATTTACCTTGGTGGATGAAGGTGTCGTCCTTGGTCTGCTTGATCTGGAGCCCTAGAAAGTACTTGAGCTCACCCATGAGGCTCATATCAAACTAGCTGTGCATCTTCTTAGAAAACTTGGACACAAGAGAATCAGTAGTACCGCCAAAGATAATACCGTCCACGTAAATCTGAGCAACCAAGAAATCAGAAGCAACTCTGAGCAAAAAGAGAGTTTTATCCACAGAACCCATTACAAAGCCCTTCCCCAACAAAAATTGCTTCAACCGGTCATACCAAGCCCTGGGGGCTTGCTTCAACCCGTATAAAGCTTTTTGCAACTTAAAACATGTCGAGGAAACTTAGGGTTCTCAAAACCGGGGGGTTGCCTAACATAAACTTCCTCCTCTATGAACCCGTTCAAAAAAGAACTCTTAACGTCCATTTGAAAAAGCTTAAAACCCTTCGAAGTGGCAAAAGCTAAGAGAATGCGAATGGACTCAAGACGGGCAACATGGGCGAAAGTTTCTTCAAAATCAATACCCTCTTTCTGGCAAAAACCCTGGGCAACTAACCGAGCCTTGTTGCGCACCACAACCCCATCTTCACCTTGTTTGTTCTTGAACACCCATTTGGTGCCTATGGGGTTGCAACCTGGTGGCGGCTCAACTAGTGTCCAAACCCGATTGCGGACAAAGTTCTCAAGCTCTTCTTGCATAGCATTAATCCAATTTGAATCAGAAAGAGCATGAGAAACATCTCTGGGCTCAAAAGATGCAACAAACACAGATTCAGCAAACACATCAAGAGAGGCATTAGACGAACGCAAAGTTCTCTCAGTCAAATCACCTATGATGAGCTCTGAGGGATGGTCACACTGAACTGCTCGGGTTCCCTGGTGATCTGAAGTCACCTCACCGGAGTCAGCAGCTGGCACATCTGGACTCGACTGAGGGGGCTCGATCGTAGTGGAAGAAGTGATCAGAGGTCCACCCTCATCCTCAGTCGAAGTCTCAGAAGGTGTGGGCTCTGCAGGGGGTGCAGAAGGCCCACCCTCATCAGCAGCTGGAGTATCCTCATCTTCCTCGAAGATGGACTCTCCGAGCTCATCATCACCAGAAGGCTCAAAAGAAGGAGTTAAAGAAGGCAAGGACTCATCAAATGAAACTTCGCAAGTCTTGACAAGCTGCTGGGTTTCGAGTTTCCAAACACGGAAACCTCGAGAATGCAACGCATAACCAAGAAAAACACCATCCCAGCAACGAGACTCAAACTTGTCCAAATGCCCTCCCTTCTTGAGCACAAAGCACTTGCAGCCAAACGCTCGCAAGTGGCTTACCTTGGGCTGTCTGCCAAACCGCAGTTCATATGATGTCTTACCAAGGTAAGCTCTAAGAAAGATGCGGTTGGCCAGATAGCAAGCCGTGTTCATGGCTTCAGCCCAAAAATGCCTAGGAGTCCTATGCTCATTGAGCATCGTCCTGGCCATCTCGACTAGCGTGCGGTTCTTTCGTTCCACAACGCCGTTCTGTGGGGGAGTGTAAGGAGAAGAAAACTGATGGTCAAGACCTTGATCACTACAGAAACTGACGAACTAAGAGTTCTTGAACTCAGAGCCGTTGTCGGAGAGAATTGCTCGCATCCGACCATTGTTCTCATTCTTCAGCTTCAAAATCAGGTCATGAACAAACTGAAAAGTTTCATCCTTATACTCCAAAAAGAAAACCCACGAGAATCAAGAAAAGTCGTCAACAATGAGAAGTGCATACCACCTCCCACCGACTGAATGTACCCGAGCTGGACCAATAGTGTCCAAGTGTAAAAGCTCACCCGGATACGAAGTCATCACCTGAGTCACAGGTGAGTGAGAAGCGGCAACCATTTTCCCATGCCGATAGGGATGACAAACTAGATCGTTCTCCATCTTAAGCTTGGGCAATCCTCAGATGAGGTCCATAGAGCTCAACTTGACTAGCAGATCAAAACTCAAATGACCTAACCTCCTATGCCACTTCCAGAGCTCGGAGGAGGATCCAGCAATCAAACAGCGAGAAGGGCCAAAAGAACTAGAGAAGTCAATTCGAAAAACATTACCAAATGGTAAGATCTGGCAAATCAAAGACCCTCTAGAATCAAACACAGAAGAGTTGCCCTTCTTAAAACGCACTTCCAAACCATCCTCAAGAAGTTGCGAAACAGAGATCAAGTTAAAGTTCAAATTTTTAACCAAAGCAACATTCTTCAATGAGAAATGATCTGAAATGCGAATTGAGCCAATGCCACTTACTTTCTCTTGACCACTGTTCCCGAATGTGATGTACTCTTTGGAGCTCGGGGGAGTGAGACTAGAGAACCATCTACGATGTCCCGTCATGTGGCGAGAACATCCTGAGTCCATGATCCAAACATCATCCAGTCCCCGATCCTGCACAATCAGTGGCTGTAAGTGGGAGCAAATGTTCCGGCACCAGGTTTAGCAAAAGAGCTAAACCAGTGTCGAGCCATCTGCTCAAAAGATGGAAAGCGAAAACCATCAAGAGAGTTTGGACCAAGACGCGGCTCAAAGAGCGGTCCTCGGTTCTGCCTAAACTTGCGGCCACGAGGTCCTGGACCATAGCCAACACGGCCTGGAACTCTGCCGGAACGTACAGCACCATCTAGAGCACGACCATGAAAGACGTCTCCTCTACCACCACCTACATGACGCGGCCTGGCCTCCAGCCTCTCCCCGCGTCGAGGAACACGCAGTCTACCACCCTGCTGGTAGAACTGCTCCTGACCACCATGAGCTCTCTCTGCTCTCTCAACTCGCTTCCTCCTGAAGAAAAACTCCGCAAGATGCCCGTCTCTCTGACAGTACTCACAATGATATGTGGGCTTCTTGGGGAGTGGTTGAGGCTTGGGATTCTTGATCTTGGTGGTGTTAGGTGTAGTCTTCTTGGGTTGAGAGGGTCCAGGAAGAGAGTCAAGATGAGCGTGGAGGTGTTTGGGCTTTGGGACCCAGATAGGTTTCTTGGGTGGAGCTTTAGGTGGTTCATGGATCACTCCATCCTTGGGCTGACAAGCCTGGGAAGACAGTGGAGTGAGTCTTAGGATATCTCTGCTCAGGAGTCATTTTACTCCACTCTACTGCCTGGCTGATGGCACTCTCAAAGTCAGCCTTGGTGTAGGTGTAGCCTACCCCAAACCCATCCTACCTCTTGAACTGTTGGATCATCATGCCGAGTTGTGGCTCTCTGGCACTGATCCAAACTCAGGATAGAACAGAGGTAAAAGTTCTCATTCTGAGAATCAGCTAGCTCCTCTCTCAAGGAATCTAGTACCTCCACCTCTGGACAGACTTCTCGG
This sequence comes from Zizania palustris, assembly GCA_019279435.1. Lineage (NCBI taxonomy): Eukaryota > Viridiplantae > Streptophyta > Magnoliopsida > Poales > Poaceae > Zizania > Zizania palustris. Next base: position 98,721,841 of record JAAALK010000283.1, on the reverse strand, counting down.
CTTTTAGCTTAATCAACTCAAGTCTAAGAGATAGACAATTCTCACAAACAGTGGGTGGAACTGATAGTGTCTCAAGCTCTAGCCTAGTCTGCGCAAGCTCAGCTCTCAACCTCTCCAAATCACCCAAATGCTCATCGCCCTTGGATTTCAGCTCAGCCAAGGTAGCTAGACTAGATGGGCAATCAACACAGGGTGTGACGACAGTGGCTTGAGCATGTTTCAGCTCCAGCTGAGCGCTTTCAAGCTCAGTGGCCAAAGCATCTCTCTCATCAACCCTTTCTGTGTACTTGGACTTCAGAGTCAACAAGTCACACAGAAGCACCTCACACTTCAGGCACTCACTGCTATCACCCAAGCAAGGGGAAGAAGATAGACTCTCAATTCTGCCGTTGGCCATGGCAAGCTCACTCTCTAACTCATCTATCTTCTTCTTAGCCCCCCTAAGCAGTTTTTCCCGATATTTCAACTCCTGACGATTGCTCTCAAGTAAATCAACGATTTCGCGCTCATAGGATGATACCTTTTCGTTGTTGTCGTCGTCGGAGTCGTCGGAGGAGCTCTTTTCTTCCTTATCCCTAAGAGCCATTGAGCGGAAGCTCTTGCGGGATCTTCGGCGCTGGTGTGCGTGGCTCTTCGGCTTGTCCCCGAAATCCATGAAGCAGAGGCTCGCCGGATCGTCCTTGTCCTTCCCCTTCCTGATGGTGATCTCCTCATCGCTTGAGCTCGATGAAGAGGAAGAAGACGTGGACCGCTTGGAGTAGCTCTTCTCCATCTCGGCGAAGAAGGCCTTGTCGCGCTTCTTGTTCTCTCGCTGGTAGTCCTTCAGGGCCTTCTTGAAGAATCTGGTCTTCGGTTTGCCCTTGTTGAAGGAAGAGCTGTCGTGCTTGCCAGAGTCGTGGAAGCCACCACCGCTGCCTTTCTTGTGACCATTTCCCTTGGGGCAGTCGGCGATGAAGTGTCCTGGATCCCCAAACTCAAAGCACCCGGATTTTGTGCCGTGTCTTTTGAACATTCTTTTATCATAGACACGACGCACCCAGTTGTTAAACAGACACAAATCATCATCTCCCAACAACTCAAGCTGGTCCTTAGTGATAGACATCAAAGAGAACCCAGCACAGCTCACACAAGAGGGATCAACAGAAGGTGTAGCAAGGGCTAGAGATTTCGATCCAGAACCAGTGAGATTTGATCTCAACTGGAGATCAACCTCAGTAGCCTTCAGCTTGCTAAACAACTCAGAAATGGTCAAGGTATCATAAGAAGTACTCTTAATGATACAAGATACCTTGATCTCCCAGATCTTTGGGTCCAAGGTATGGAGAACCTTGAGCGCCTGCTCATGATCTGAGACTAACTGAGCACCCTCAGCCTTGTTGTCCCGAAGCTTGTTTATGATCGACTGAAAACGACCAAACAAAGCCTCAACAGATTCACCCGACTTCTGTGCGAAATTCTCATATTCACGCCGGTAGGTCTGATAGAGCCGAGCCTTGACCTGTGCTCTTCCCTCATGGTGTGCCTTGAGCGTAGCCCAAATCTCACTCGCAGTGGAGAGATGGCTCACACGCTCAAACTCAGTGGGATCTAAACCAGAAAAAAGAATGTGCACAGCCTTACTATTGCTCAAATGCTGAGCAATGATACCAGCAGTACCATGTTCAGCGACTGGCAATATGACAAAAGTGGTGTGAACGCAAATGTCCCAAATGTCCGAACCCTGGCTCATGAGATAGGCTCACATGCGAGTCTTCCAATAGTTATAGCCATAGGCTTCCAAGGACGGGACCTTGCCAGGAGACGTCATGGTCACTACTGGGGTTTAGAACCGGTTAAGGTATGGAAAAACCCTAACCTCGCTCTGATACCACTTGTAGGACCGAAAGTAGCGACCAGAGGGGGGTGAATGGGCGCCTAAAAAATTCTTTCGAATATATGGCCTGTTCCCAATACCCAACGCACCTGAAAAGACTAAGCAGCAGAAAATGAACTGATAGCCTAAGTCTAAAGGTATCTATCCTAGAAGCAACTGAAGTTAAATAGAGAACTACCAAAGCAGTGCTACTAGGCAGATAAACAAAGTATACTAGACATGTCAGGTTAAGGTTCTCAATGAAATGATCTAAATATATATAAAGTGCGATGATAAGTTACTGTTCAGATTTGTCTCCTGTTCGGAACTCGGCGAAGCCTGCTCCACTGTGTCGAAGCCTGCTTCGGAGGTCAGTGACGAAGCCTTCTTCGGATGTTAGTGTCGAAGCCTGTCGAAGGCTGTTGCGAAAATTCCGAAGGTGTTTTTGGTCTAGCCTAGTTCGAAGTGGCAGGGAGCGAAGTATCCTTCGAAGCGAAGTATGAGAATTTCGAAGCTTGCTTCGAACAAAGTACTTTGAAGCCTAGACTTCGAATAGAGGTTCGAACAGACTCACAGAAAAGCAACCTTCGAAGGAAAAAGCGAAGCCCAACACACGGCAGCAAGATTTATTCGAAGCCTACACGACTACGTTCGAAGCTAGTACTAGCGAGGTATAACCTTCGAACCACAGGGCAGCTTCGAAGCTAACTCCGAAGCCTGTAAAAGTATGAACTTCGAAGAGCTCAAGTCGGAGTACCTTCGCACAGACGTTCGAAGTATGATACGCTGACAGTTCAAAAAGTACTTCGAAGCTAGTAACTCAGTACACAAAATGAAGTTCGAAGTTCATGCGAAGCCCTCGAGGATATCAGATCGAAGCCTGCATCACGGAGCGGAGGGGCTTCAAACAGAGAAAAGGCTTCGCCAGAGAACAGCCAGAAACGGGACTTTAGTCCTATCAACTCGACCAAAAAGTTGAGCAGTAAAAGCAAAAGGCTGGTACTAGTGTACTGTTGCTACAGTGTAGTAGTACTCTTGCAACAGCAAGAACTAGTTCTACTTGCGTGAAGAACACACGTAACAGAAGCAACCGAAGCCCTCAAAACTAGGAATAAAATCGCTGTGAGCAAACCGAAAACTGCAAAGCCATTAAATGGGATGCTACACACTAAACAGAAGGAATAGAATCATCCAACAGCAGGGAACAAAATAGATGAACAGCAACAATTAGCCTGGCGGCACACACATGAACAGGAAAGGAAAGAGAAGGTGCAAGAGACAAAATGACCCAAAGGAGTATGAATTGATTTCAGCCAAAAGGGTGACCTAACCCTAGGGATTGGGGCCCTATTTATAGGCAGCCCAACACTAGGAATATTCCACCAGCCCCTTAGGGTTTTTTACAGATGCAGGAATAAAGGAAAAGACTCTACTGCCCTTAGGAATTTTTACAGACACCACTGACTGACTGACTGTGGGCCTAGAGATACAGATGACTTGTCCGGAAGCTAAACTTTCGTAGCGACTACGGTGTTGGGGGAGATAATCCCGACGGCTGAAGGGGGCCCACAACCAAGGGGTCCGAGGCCTAGCACCGGAGGCCACCCTCCGGGAGAAGGACACCAGAGGCCACCCTCCGGGAGAAGGATGCCGGAGGCCGCCCTCCGGCAGAAGCACACCGGAGGTCACCCTGCGGGAAAAGGACGCCGGAGGCCGCCCTCCGGCAGAAGGACACCGGAGGTCACCCTCCGAGAAAAGGACGCCGGAGGCCACCCTCCGGCAGAAGGACGCCAGGGGCCACCCTCTGGGAGGAGGATGCCGGAGGCCGCCCTCTGGCAGAAGGGCGCCGGGAGCCACCCTCCGGGAGAAGGCTGCTAGAGGCCGCCCTCCGGGGAGGAATTGCCGGAGGCCCTCCCTCGGCCCGCAGTAGCGAACCCCAAGGGAGTGTTGGTGGGAAAAGGACTGGACAAGTACACGGGGGGACAGGATCACGATCCTGTGAACCGTGTCGGGCGGCGTAGGCCGCGCCCGACACGGCTGATACGCTGTCAGAGTCGAATCTTCCTGTCTGTACTATGTATAGCCCGTTTTGTCTGTACTGTTGACCGGCCGTTGATCATGTAGCCGTTGGCGGTCCAGAGGCGCTTGGCCCTCTGGACGGGGCGCCTTATAAATACCCCTCAACTATAGTTGTAACGGACAGGCTCAAGGAGCATTGAATACACTACTCTCATTTCCTCTAAGAAAACCTGCTGGTTTGATCTGTCGTTCCAATAGTTGGCGCCGTCCGTGGGGAGCTTAGTTCAAGAAGCTAGCGTCCTCTACACCCACTCACCGAAAAGCATGTCAAGTCGAAAGGGAGCAAGCACGGTTCCCCCGCGCCGGTCAGCCCGCACCGCCGGGGTCGAGCCTGCCTCGATCCCCGACCCCAGTCCTTCGCCCCCTGCTATTGCGCCGGTCGGGGCGCCTTCCCTGGAGCCAACCCAGGCGCCGAAAGGGACGCTCGAGGCCGGAGGCCCTGTCGGCATACCTTAGCCGACCTCCGACAACCTGGCAGGGTTGCCGGAGGAGCCGCCGGAGCAGCACGCTCCAGGCGGACCCCCGGTGGTGTCCCTCCGGACCGACTACGCCTGCTCACGGGACCCCAACACCGCTTCAGGAGGAAGCGGGAGCCAAGCCGAAACCCTGGCCGCCGAGAACGCTCGGTTGAAGGCGGAACTGGCTTTGTGGCGCCAGGAGGCGTCGCTTCGCCCTCCGGAGCCCCTCCGCGCCGTGAAAGCTGTGGCCGTGGCGCTGAGCGATGACGAAGATCCAGAGGACGAAGAAAACCCGTCGTACGACGAAGAGTCCCCTCTGCATCCGGATCTTCAGAGGGTGCGCTTCGGCTCAATGTTTCGCGCTGCCAAGCTTCCCAAGTACTCCGGGGACTTCGACCCTGGGGAGTTCTCCCGTTCCTACGCCCTGGCAATAGAAGCGTCCGGGGGAGCCGGGACACCATGGCTAAATGCTTCCCCCTGGCGCTCGAAGGGATCGCCCTCCGGTGGTTCTGGTCGCTCCGACCTGGGACCATCCATTCATCGGAGCAGTTGAGGAAGAAATTCGTCAACAATTTCCAAGGGACCTTCGTGGCCCCCATGTCCACCGGGAGCCTCTTCCAAGTGAAGCAGCAACCCGGACAAACTCTGCGGTAATATTCCCAATGCTTCGCGCACACCAAGGCCCAGATCAAGGGGCTCTCGGCTTCCTCCGTCATCGATGCTGCCCGAGAAGGCGTCACCCACCCAGGCCTCCTCGACAAGCTCCACCAGAAGCCCATTTCTTCGGTGGCGCAACTCATGACATACTTCGAGGAATACGCCCTGTCCGAGGAGGGCCAGATGCGCCGGCAAGCAATGATAGTCCCTGTCCAAGCCCCGAGCGCTAGGACATATGAAGCCCCCCCGGACCCCAGCCTGGGAGCGCGTCATGCTTCCGACTTCCGCCGCCAGGAGCCGGGTCGGCAGGATCCCGTCCATCGAGACTCTCGACGGGGACAGAAGCATCTTCGGGGGGAAGTCCTTCGCATTACCCCCCGAGCCCCCGCCAAGCATCTGCACACGCCCAGCGGAAGTCATCCGGTCGGAACCAAGGCTCTGCCCCGAGCGCCCTCCGGAGAAGCCCTCTACTGCAGCGTCCACGGCGAGAACCGGAGCCACGACACCGATTCCTGCCGGACCATACTCGCCCTTCGCAGTGACTACCTCGAGCGCAATGCCGGCCGCGGCTCCACCGACAGGGGTTCCCTACCCCTCGCCCAGAAGCAGTCCAGGTAGTGGGGCGCCGTGATGAGCTGGAAGCCCTGGCCCTGGCCTCGGAGTTCGGCGGGTTCACGGCCCCCAAGCTCGAAGGTGCGCCGGATCGGGGGAAGCGAGTGGTCCTCCCCATATCCGGAGGGGGAGCCCTAGGGGCTCTGTCCAAGCGGCAGCACCGGGATTATGCCTGGGAGGTCGAACATATTGGCACGTCCGGCCCCTCGGCCCTCTCGGAGTGGTCCCATGTCCCCATCACCTTCACCGCCGAAGATGCCTCCGGAGTAAAGTTCCCGCACGCCGACCCCCTCGTCATCTCAGCAGACATCGCCAGAGTTGAGGTGCGTTGCATAATGGTCGACGGAGGGAGTTCTGCAGACATCATCTTCGTGCAGGCTTTCGATCAGCTGTGCTTGTCGCGCAAGAACCTACTGCCAGCCTCGCGTCCGCTCCAAGGCTTAGTTGGCCCCCCGCTCGACGCCCTGGGCCAGGTCATGCTGGCGGTGACCTTCGGCGACTCCCCCCTCCAGCGCTGCGAAGAGATCTTGTTCGACGTGGTCGACGCTTCGTACGCCTACAACGCTATCTTCGGAAGGGGGATGCTCAATCGCTTCGGAGCCATCGCCCACCACAACTACCTTTGCCTCAAGATGACGACTCCCAGAGGGGTGTTGTCAGTCCTGGGCAACCAGGCCGCAGCCCGCCGGGTCGAGTACGGTCATTTTGCGCCGTAGGAGCCACGGCAGATTCACAGCGTCCGCGAAGGCGCCGAAGGAGCCGGCCTCCCGGGAGGCGGAGACCCCGGGTAGAAGGGCCGCCCCGCCAAACCTCTCCCGGAGGGGGAAGTCATTACCAAGATCTTGACCAAAGAAGGGAAGGAGTACCCGATCAAGTTCGGAGGGGGTCTGGAACCGGAGGTGTCGGCGCAGCTCGAAGCCATCATCCGCGGCATCCTCGACGTCTTCGCATGGTCCCACGAAGACATTACTAGCGTCGACCGCTCGATCATCGAGCACTCACTGGCCATCGACCCGAAGGCACGACCGGTCCGCCAGGGGCTCCAGAGACTTTCCACCGAACGGTCTGAGCTCGCTAAGGCTGAGACAGAGAAGCTGCTTTGAGCAGGGGTCATCCGGGAAGTGAGTCATACTGACTGGTTGTCCAACCCAGTGTTTGTCCAGAAGAAAACATCTGGCAAATGGCGCATGTGTATCGACTTTACTTCTTTGAATAAAGCTTGCCCCCGTGACCCCTACCCCTTGCCTCGCATTGACCAACTAGTTGACTCCACAGCCAGTGCCGAACTCCTCAGTTTCCTCGACGCTTATTCTGGATACCACTAGATCTGGTTAAGGCCCGAGGACCAGGTGAAGAGAAGTTTCGTCACCCCGACCGGAGTATTCTGCTACCTCCGGATGCCCTTCGACCTCCGCAACGCAGGGGCCACCTTTTCAAGACTAATCTCCAAAGCCCTGGGTCATCAGTTGGGGCGTAATGTGGAAGCATACATGGATGACATCGTCATCAAAAGTGCCACCAAGAGCCACCACGGCTCGGACATAGCGGAGACCTTCGATAGCCTCCGACGGTGTGGAATCCAGCTCAATCCAGAAAAATGTGTCTTCGGAGCATGCGCAGGGAAGCTGCTTGGGTACCTCGTTTCTAGCCGGGGCATTGAAGCCAGCCCAACACAAGTTCAGGCATTGCAGAACATGTCTCCCCCTCAGAACCTGAAGCAAGCGCAAAAGTTGGCCGGGCGATTGGCAGCCCTCGGGCGATTTTTAGCAAAATCAGCAGAGCGAAGTCTGCCCATCTTCAAGGCGCTCCGAGGTTCTAAGCATTTCGAGTGGACCCCGAGTGTCAGGATTGTTTCCAGCAGATCAAGGAATATCTCTCCGGCCTTGTGGCCCTCGCCACACCCCAGGCCGACAGTCCTTTATTGGTCTACCTCACCGCCTCCGGCAATGCAGCGAGTGCGGCGCTAGTCCAAGAGGAGAAACTCGACGGGAGGCTGATCCAACGCCCCGTCTACTTCGTCTCTGAAGCCCTCGCCGGAGCCAAGGCTAGGTACTCCGAGCTCGAAAAGGTGGCCTACGCCCTCGTCATGGCATCCCGGAAGCTCCGGCACTACTTCCTGGCTCACGATGTCGTCATCCCGACTGCCTACCCGCTAGGCGACATGTTCCGGAACAAGGACGCCATCGGCCGCATCGGCAAGTGGGCGGTGAAATTGGCCCCGTTCGGGATCTCCTTCGTCGCCCGGACAGCCATCAAGTCCCAAATCCTCGCCGACTTCGTCGCGGAGTGGACGATGGCCCCCAAACGCGCAGGCGCCGAAGCAAGCGAGGGGGTCTGGACCGTCTTTTCGGATGGAGCTTACCAGGCCTCAGGGGCTGGGGCCAGAGCAGTCATCATCTCTCCCTCCGGTCAGCAGGCCTTGTATTCTGCTCGGCTAAGCATCAAGGCCACCAACAATATCGCCGAGTACGAAGGGGTCCTCTTGGGTCTCCGCAAGGCGCACGCGCTGGGAGCAGCACGTGTGGTCGTCAAGACCGATTCCCAAATAGTCGCCGGGCACATCGACAAGAGTTTCCAGGCTAAGCACCCAGACCTTGCCTCCTACCTCGACTCCATCCGCAAGTTCGAGGCATCCTTCAAGGGCATATCCGTCCAAAACATCCCGCGAGGCGAAAACGGTCAAGCTGACGCCCTCGCCAAAGCCGGGGCAGGAGCTCAAGCCTTGTCGCCGGGGGCTTTTTTCGAGGAGATCACCCAACCTTCGGCGCCCCTCGCAGCGAGGCGTCCACTTCCGCCTCCTCGGACGAGCCCCCGCCGCCACCCCGGCCAGCTCCAGTCCTGTGTACGGCCGACACCGATTGGCGGGAGCCCATAAAGCGCACGCTCGTGGGCAGCGAAGATGATCATCCTAGCCCAGGCCAAGCTCGCCTCCAGCTCCATGCAAGGTCATTCGAGGTCATCAATGGCATTCTATACAAGTCCGGAGTATGTTCCCCGTTACTCCGCTGCATCTCGCACTCGGACGGAGTGGCCATGCTCCGAGAAATCCACAAGGGGCTGTGCGGAAGCCACCTGGCACCACGGGCCCTCGTAGGCAAAGCTCTCCGGCAGGGCGTATACTGGCCCACTATCGTTGCCGATGCCGAAGAACTCATCCGCACCTGCCAAGGCTGTCAGTGGATGGGGCGACGCAGTCACCGACCCCCGGCAAGCCTGCTACCCATCCCTCCTGTGTGGCCTCTGGCCCGCTGGGGCATGGACCTCATCGGACCGCTCCCCAGAGCGAAAGGCAACCTGCGCTTTGCTGTTGTCGCTGTCGAGTATTTTTCCAAGTGGGTGGAGGTGGAGCCACTGACCTCCATCACATCCCGAACCGTCCAGAAATTCTTCTGGCAGAACATCGTATGCCGTTTCGGAGTACCTAGGCAGCTCACATTGGACAACGGAACGCAGTTCGATGCTGGGGCTTTCCGGGCATTCTGCGACGAGTTGGGAATCCAGCTCTGCTTCGCCGCCGTACGGCATCCCCAGTCTAACGGGGCCGTGGAGCGAGCTAATGGGCACATCCTCTCAGGCCTCAATAAACGCATCGTTGTCTTAGCCAAAGGGTTATGGCCCGACGAGCTGCCGAAGATCTTGTGGTCCATCCGGACAACCACTTCCCGAGCCACCGGCTTCACTCCATTCCGCCTCTTGTTCGGTGATGAAGCAATGACCCCAACGGAGCTCCGAGCCAGTTCACTACGCGTCACAGCGCCCGAGGCCAATGACGAGCGCACCGTCTCCCTCGACCTGGCTGAAGAGACAAGGCTCCGCGCCGTCGCCAACCTCTCCCAGTATCAGAAGGAGACAAAGGCATGGTACGACCCCAAGGTCAAGCGCAATGAGTTTCGACCGGGCCACCTCGTCCTTCACACGGTGGTCACTCCCACCAAGTTGGGCAACAAATGGGAGGGACCATACATTGTAACAAGGTCCGGGCGACCGGGCTCCTACCGGCTCGCCACCCTAGAAGGCGAGGAGCTGAAGCATACTTGGCACGCGGAACACCTGAAGCGTTACTTTTCGTAGTTCCGTCAGTGTATTCCGCTAGCGGCCGATAGCGCTTGCTTTTGTATCTAAATTGCGTAATAAAATCGCCAGACAAGTGTTTTCGCCCAGAACGAAATGCGCAATGGCTCTAAGAATTTCGCTTCACCGAAGCAATCGGGTTCCGAGCCCCGGCTCGACGCGCCCTCGCTCTCGGGTTCCGAGCTCCGGCTCGAAGCACCCTCGCAATTGGGTTCCGAGCTCCGGCTCGACACGCCCTCGCTATCGGGTTCCGAGCTCCAGCTCGGAGCACCCTCGCAATCGGGTTCCGAGCTCCGGCTCGACGCGCCCTCGCTATCGTGTTCTGTGCTCCGGCTCGACGCACCCTCGCTCTCGGGTTTCGAGCTTCGGCTCGAAGCACCCTCGCAATCGGGTTCCGAGCTCTGGCTCGACGCACCCTCGCAATCGGGTTCCGATCTCCGTCTCGACGCACCCTCGCTACCGGGTTCCGAGCTCCAGCTCGAAGCACCCTCGCAATCGGGTTCAGAGCTCCGGCTCGACGCACCCTTGCAATCGAGTTCCGAGCTCCGGCTCGACGCACCCTCGCTATCGGGTTCCGAGCTCCGGCTCGACGCACCCTCACAATCGGGTTCCGAGCTCCGGCTCGACGCACCCTCGCTACCGGGTTCCGAGCTCCGGCTCGAATCACCCTCGCTCTCGGGTTCCGAGCTCCGGCTCGACGCACCCTCGCACTTGGCTTCCTAGGTCCCGTCCGAAGTACGCCGCCCCCGTACGCGTGATGCATTCAACGCGCCTTCCTCCTAGCTGGTTAGCGCCCAGCCGGCCAACCGACTACCCGCTAAGGATGGGGGAAGGGAAGGAGCAAAGCGAAAGACTTCAACCGCACATATTGGAAACACGGAGGGCGTACAATGTTTATTACAAATCAAAGATAGAAGAGAGGAATCAAGAGAATTTCTCGTCCAAGCCAAGCAAGAACCGAAGGCCCCCTCTGTTGGAGGGGCCACCCGAGCCAGAGCGCGCTTCGGTCGAAGGCCCGGGCGCGGTTCGCGCAGACCTCTCCTTCCTCTTCCTTCGCTCCTCCTCCTTCTTTTGGGCGCGAAAGGTCCTCTGGTCTTCTTGAAGCTAGGCCCAGCTACGCAGATCGCCCCCCCCGGGGGGCGCTTCGTCCAAGCCAGCTTCCGTATCAGACCAGTCAACCGGTTCGGGAGACGAAGACAGGGAGTGGGGCCCCCTTTCTTCTTCCTTGACATGGTTCAGAACCCCCCAGAGGACGTCGGGGTCCGCGCGCCCGTCACCGCTATGGGGAAGAATGAAGCGCGCAGGCCGGTTCGCTCTCAGAACCTCGAAGATAGCCCATCGATGTCGAAGGGCGTCATCAAATTCAAGCACTTTGACATCGCAGTCGCAGTCACGGACACCCTGAGTGAGCCCCAGAAAGTAAAGTACTCTTTATTAATATATGATTAAGTTTCCTAAGCTATTACAGGCTAAGACTACGATAAATTCTGAAGAAGCTACACCTTCGGGTCCGGCTGACGGGCCGAGACCGAAGGCTTCGAGGGAGCCAGAGGACCACGTGTGCGGAGCGCCTCCTCCAGCCAAGCCTTGATCGCTTCAGGACCCTCGGTCTGCCAGACCGCCTTGAGCACCCTCCAGGATTGATTCAGCGCAAGGCTCGGCGTCCGGAGGTGATCCCCCATGAAGGTGACCGGATGCAGGCTCGAAGACGAAGGAAGCGGAAGCCCAGACGCTCCGAGATGCCGAAGGATCCCATAAGCGGCCACCCGAGTAGACACCTCGCCGTACTGCGCCATGGTAAGGTGTATTTGCCAGATGGCGGACTGGATAAACTTCACCCGACGGACCAGGGGCTCCCGGGCGATGTCAAACGTGCCGCAGCTAGTGCCGTAGCGTGCCAGCACTTTCCGGAGGGACTCCGCGGCGTCAGCCGCCGTCTTCCCGGCCTCGGCAAGCGCCTCGGTCACCTCCCCATTCTGGGCATGGAGGTCCACCTCGACCCACTCCATCTGGGCCACCCGGGTCTCGAGGGCTTCGGCGTTAGCTGCCGCCTCCGAGGCTTGGGTCCGGAGCACGGACACCTCCCCCTCGAGCCGCTCCGCTTCTGTGGCCCGGGACCGAATCCCCTCTGCTTCGGCAGCTCGGGATCGGAGGGCGTCGATCTCCGCCTCCAGCTCGTCGGCTCGGGCGGCCCGAGCGCGGAGCCCCTCCAACTCCGCGACGCGGGTCTTGAGGGAGTCCATCTCCGCCACTTGGGCCTCGAGGGCTTCGACCCTTGCTGCCTGGAGCCGGAGGGCCTCGACCTCCGATGACCGCTCGCGAGCCAGCCTCTCCGCGGTAGCCACTCGGGCCGTGAGTTCCACGACGTCCGCCTCGCGGCGTTGGCGTTCGAAGAGCAGGGCCATCAGCTGCCCCTGCGCCAATGCAACCACCTGCACGCAAGGAAGATGATCAGAAGAAGAGCTAGGGGCTCATCCAATGCACTCCTAGAAGGTACCTGTCCCGCTGCAGTCTCGATGGCCCTACCGAGGTCCAGGCCAACCGGCGCATCGGGGCGCGGCGGCTCCCCGACGGTTCGCCTCCCCGATGTCGTTCGCGCACGCATTAACTACTTCCGGCGGCGCTTGGCCGCCTCCTCGGGGCCAGAGGCCCCCGGTCAAGGTGTGCGTGCATCCCGCGAGCCCGGTCAAACTCCTCTCGACCCGTCGGAGAGAAGGTCCGAAGCGGTCCCCAACCTCCGGGCCCAGTCACGCCTCCCTGCTTCTTAGCTCCTCCGCATCCGTCGAAGAGGGCCGCGCTGCCGCCGGACTCGGCACCCCACTGTAAGTACGTCCTTATGAAAGTTGTCGGAATTATAGTGTGCGCTTCCACCCTCTCTTAACGCAGGGCTCCTGAGAGGAAAGAAGCGAGGGGCTACTGTTGGGGGAGATAATCCCGACGGCTGAAGGGGCCCACAACCAGGGGGTCCGAGGCCTAGCACCGGAGGCCACCCTCCGGGAGAAGGACACGAGAGGCCACCCTTAAGGAGAAGGATGCCGGAGGCCGCCCTCCGGCAGAAGCACACCGGAGGTCACCCTCCGGGAAAAGGACGCCGGAGGCCGCCCTCTGGCAGAAGGACACCGGAGGTCACCCTCCGGGAAAAGGACGCCGGAGGCCGCCCTCCGGCAGAAGGACGCCGGGGGCCACCCTCCAGGAGAAGGACGCCAGGGGCCACCCTCCGGGAGAAGGCTGCTAGAGGCCGCCCTCCGGGGAGGAATTGTCGGAGGCCCTCCCTCGGCCCGCAGTAGCAAACCCCAAGGGAGTGTTGCCGGGAAAAGGACTGGACAAGTACACGGGGGGACAGTATCACGATCCTGTGAACCGTGTCGGGCGGCGTAGGCCACGCCCGACACGGCTGATACGCTGTCAGAGTCGAATCTTCCTGTCTGTACTATGTATAGCCCGTTTTGTCTGTACTGTTGACCGGTCATTGATCGTGTAGCCGTTGGCGGTCCAGAGGTGCTTGGCCCTCTGGACGGGGCGCCTTATAAATACCCCTCAACTGTAGTTGTAACGGACAGGCTCAAGGAGCATTGTATACACTACTCTCATTTCCTCTAAGAAAACCTACTGGTCCGATCCGTCGTTCCAACATACGGCTTCTCTTCTGGACAGTCGGATACAAGATCGATGGTTGTCAGTTTTGCACCGAAACTGACAAAGCCTCCACCAACTTTGCACCAGGTACCCGGATTGGGCCGGCCTGATTCCGCAGCTCTCTTAGCCCAGCAATCACTCACCGCCCGTGTACCTGAGTCAACCCTGGTCAACAGCCCAGTGGGTCTTCTGCTGCTCCTGGCCCATGTACCCGGATTGGGCCAGCCCGACTTCGCAGCCTCCTCTGCCCGACAGTCGCTTGCTGCCTATGTACCTGAGTCACACGCGGCCCATGAAATAGCAGATCTCCTCTCTTCTTCGGTCCTCTTTGACTATCGTTGACAATGACTCATCACATCTGGAGCCATGAGGCCCACGCTATTCAGCTTGGCTCCTCATTCATGGAGCAGCTGCAGCACCCCTTCGCGAGCCACTCATCCAGTCATCAACACGAAGCCCGACATCGTCACCTCCGTCGTCACCATGGCTGTCTGGTGGAATTTGAGGCGGTCCCTGATCGGATCTTAAGTGTTCAAATTTGGAGCCTAGCACTAGGTCCAAAGGTGCTATAGGACTTCGGTCAGGGTCGAGGTGGCTTTATCAACCCCTTGAACCACGAAGCCCTCTAGAGCTAGGCTAGCGGCATGAAGATCGGAGTTCTTAGCCACATGCTTCGCCTTGGCCTCCTCCAAAACCCGAAGCGCTTCCCGAAGCCTCTCCATCTCTGAGGCTGTTTTCTCCAGGGCTTCGTTTTACCTCGCTACCTCAGACCTCGCCACCTCAACTACAACTTCGGCCTGCTTCTGCCTCTCAATGGCCTCCGAAGCCTGGAGTAGAAGGGTTTCATTTTCCTGTCCTTGGAAATTTTCTCGACAGCCCATGGAGGTCGCTGGCACTATAGTCAGCACGAAGGCCTGGCAAGATTCAAGAAATCTTTAGTATTGCTAAAGATCTAAGTACTGCAGGAACCCTGTGCGAAGCTTCGCTCACCTGAAGGATGGCTTCACTTGCATTTGTTAAGAGGTCGACGTGGTGATTGCTGCTGAGCTGCCCCACCAACTCCCTGTCACCAAAGCTACGCATCCGTCATAGAAGGCATCGACGGCTTCCTTCGTTGCAGGCCCCCTCGGGATCAGATACCGAATCAAGGGCGCCGGGAACAAGGGCGCCTCCGGGGAAGGGCTCTGGTTTACTATGTTGAACTCTTCTTTCGGATGTTCTCGAGTGGTTCCCCCGCTGCGGTTTCCCCCCTCGTCTTATTCAAACGAAGATCTCTCTTCGGACCCTGAGCTGCTACTGCCTCCACTACTGTCAGATGTCCCCTCTACATCTGCAACTGCAGGCCTCGCATCATCACCAGCACCTAAAAAAATACAAGTCAATACATACAAGTGAAACAAGAAGCATGATCCAAGCATTTACCTCCACCAGCTTCCTCCTCACTCGAAGAGATGTCTTGGAACGCCGCGAGAGTGAGGTGTCTCCCCCACTCCTTCTGCTAGATTGGCTGGGTCGCAGGCTCCACGTTCGAAGGTCGCCTATGAAGCCTCTGTCAACATTGCCTCCGCCGCAGCCTCCGGTGCCCACACTTCGATCGCTGCTTTACACTCTGGCACCAATGCTTTGGCCGTTGCAGCAGGGGAATTCTCTGGCTCCCCTCCGATAGTGAGGTCTAAAGGGGCTTCGTCATCCACTAAGGGCTCCGAGTGAACCCTTGAAGATTCCGCAAACTTCGAGGTCTCGGGCTCCTCATCGTCCACTGTCATCCTCTTTGAAACGCTCACCAAAGGAGCCGAGCCAGCGAAGTCTAGAAGTGTTTGGACCCCATCGACGCCGACAAAGGTCCACACTTGGTTCAATCTCTCCCAAGACCCCACCAAAGCTAGCCTCCTGGTCTACACGTCTGGTGTCAGAGGTCCCACGACGCGTTCTGCCACCACTATGGCCTCCTCCGGAGGTCATACGTCGCGCGCAGCTTCATCAGAAATTCTAAGTCAACACAAGCTAAACTTCAATGAGTACGAAGGCAAAAGAGCTCGGAGCCTTACCAAGACACTCCATTGATACATCGCTTGGACCGTCCGGGCCCAAATCCATAGATAAGTCTTCTGTCCAGGAGCATGTGAGGGGCTAAGCTGAAGGGTGATAAACTCTTCGGCTAAGTCCTGCATGCTCATCTTCGTCACCACCCTTCATAGCAACAAGATCCTTGACTAAAGTGTCTCAGAGTTTGATGACACTTCAGCTTGGCGGCAGTATGAGATGAGTGTGTTGGTACTCCGAAGAGGGGAGTTCGCACCCACCGAAGCATAGAACCACTCATGGTCCCACCTCGAGTACCACCTGTTGTTAACTGCCCTCTCCTTGGCCCTCTAGAAGGCCAAGGCCCTCTTGACGCCATCCGGCCCCTCCCTTCACTTCGGCTGGTAGCTGGCGTCGTGAAGGGCGATGAACACATCTTCTCACCCTTTGCTTCCTTCGGCCCTCGTGGCCCACTCGAATATCGCAAGCCTCTCCACGGCGTTCTGGGATAGGTGAGTGAGTTTGAAGTTATAAGCCTTTAACACTTCGCTCATCATGTCCACCGCTGGTAGCCCAAGCCCTGCCTCGAAAAAGGCCTCGAAGACAACGACTTCATCAGGATGAGGCCTTAGGATTTTTTCTATCTTCTCAGGTACCTGAAGGCGGATGTCTTAAGAAATCTTCCCTTCACAGATCCGCCCGACAGACTCCTCCATTTAAACCGAAGCCCACAACTCCAAGGTCTGCTAAAACTTGTCTGACAGTGACTGAAGGTCTGTTACCTTGAGACGCCTCGCTCTAGGCTTTGCCGCAGCCAGAACTGCCACTTGGGCTTGGACATAGCTCAACATCCCACCCAAGGCCGAAGCCTTCTTCGCCGAAGCCTTCTTCAGCATCTTGCGAGGGGCTTCGGCGCGAAGGATTCTAAGGGGCTCTGGATAGAAGGGCGCACGGAGCTGAAGGTGAAGATAGAAGATGAAGGTGGGTAGGAGCACAAGCAGGAAGCTAATGAAGGGGTGAGCGGTGTCGTGGTACGTCAAGGCCTTTTATAAACGATAAAAGTAGCAGAGCGCCCTGCAGCTGAGATTTTTATCACTAGGAGCCAAACCCCCACAGTCTATGACTGCTGGGGCTAGGGTAGGATACGAAGCGAACCGTCATGCCCTATTGGTAATGACTCCAATTTCGACCATTGTGGAGCCGCTTGGACTCCTCAAGGGTGTCCCATCCACTCCATATGGGCATTTATTGTCAGTGCAATTTGAAGCTTGCCTTCAGCCCCAAGCTCTGAAGGCTTGTCAACAATGAAGCATCATTTTATCAGTGTCATTTGCCCTAAGGTGGACACACCACTTCGCTGCGAAGGTCTATGTGTGAGGTGCTACTATTCGGGGAAATAGTTTCCCTTAAACAGGAGTCAAATTACGTCATCCTCCGAAGGCCTTGGGCTCGAAGCCCGCTGGCTATCGAAGCCTAAAGACAAACTCCAGCCCTCTCCATCGAAGATTAATCCAAGTACAACAAAGAATTACTCAACTGAAGGCCAAGCCTCCGGGCTCCCCCGGGAGCCAAGCGCTCTAGGATGCCTCCGGGAACCATCTTGAATCATGTGCTCTAGGACCCCTTCAGGCCCCCTCCGGAGCCAAGCCTCCAGGATCCATCCGGACCCCTCCAGAGCCAAACCTCCGCCAACCCTCCGAGCACTCTCCGGAGCCTTTTCGAAGCCCTAGCCGGATCCTTTTAGAGTCCTCTTCAGAGGCTTTCAAAGTTCTCTCTGTAGCATTTTGGAGTCCTTTTCGGAGCCATCTTGGGAGCCCCCTCCAAGACCCCTTTGGAGCACCCTCCGGTAGCTTCTCCGATCTAGAAGATCAAATATCCTAGTACTACTACAGTGTAAAAGCCATACCAGGGGACCTAACCACTGGTATGTTGTATATTTACTCCTGAAGTGATGTATATCTACCACGTCTGTTATGTTATATGTACTATAGCCTAGCCTTTTTCCCCTCCTACCCCTATAAAGACTATGGCATGTAGGGGGTAATTAGGTCTTTTCCTTTGGCCTGCGAGCCTAGAAAAGCAGGGCCCTTCCCTTGTAATAGACCAACAGAAGATAGAGGTAAAATTATGCCAGATCCACTGTAA
The DNA here is from genome assembly GCA_019279435.1 of Zizania palustris. Lineage (NCBI taxonomy): Eukaryota > Viridiplantae > Streptophyta > Magnoliopsida > Poales > Poaceae > Zizania > Zizania palustris. Next base: position 98,704,309 of record JAAALK010000283.1, on the reverse strand, counting down.
ACTGGACGTAGGGTTACTATTCCTCTAGGGAGGCCTAAAACAGTATAAAACCCTCTGTCCCTCTGTGAGAACCCTTTGAGGTTCATATCATGAATTCTACACCACCTCATATAAACTTGTTTGTAACTAACGCAATTGTTACAACAATCAACTTTATACTTAAACATGGCATATTCAGTTGAAATAGTTTTGAGTCTAAGTCTAAGTTCTTTTCTTTCTGTAGTAGCTTGTTTCAGCAATTTATCCCGGCCAAGAACTACATCATCTAGTTCATCTATCTTAAAATAATGATGGTCATGGGATAATGGTACTTCAGATGAGTCTAGCTCATCGCTGCTATGGATGCTATCAGCCATGAAACAAAGGAAGGTGAAGTCCTTGGCCTTCTTCTCATCCTTCCTTGGAGACTCCTCCTCCTTAGAGCTGGACTCCTCAGTAGATAATGTGTCAATGTCATTGAGAGCCGCTACAAAGGCTCTGGAAGCAGCCTTATCTACCCTCTTAGCCACTTTGTTGCGCTTCCTATCTTTCTTGTGGTGTTTTGGGCGCTCACTCTCATGTATCTTCTGCTGATGTGCTATGACTAGAGCTAGAAACTAGTGCCAAGGAAGGAGGCAAAGAGTTTTTATGCCCTGCAAGAGATGCCTTGGCAATCTCTATGGACTTGAGCTTGCTGAAGAGCTCATCATAGGTTAATGTGTCATAACCTACCGACTCCTCAATACTAGATATCTTCACCTCCCATATGCTATGATCAAGATCATAGAGATGTTTGATAGCCCTATCATGATCAGAATAAGCAAGCGTGCCTGTGGAGCGCAAATTACTCAATATTGTATCAAAGCGAGAAAACATGGCATCTACAAATTTGCTAGGGCCTTGCATAAATAACTGATACTATTGATCGTATGTGCTTTGGCGCCTAGCCTTGATCTCTTTAGAGCCCTCATGAAAAATAGTGAGTGTGGACCAAATTTCCCTAGCAGTTTTGAGATGCTAGACTTGATCAAATTCGCTCCTACTTAGGCTTGTAAACAATATGTTCTTAGCTTCGTTGTTGCTATCGTACTGTTGTTTGTCAGCCTGAGTAGTGCGAGTCTAAGGAATAATGTTGGGGGAAAATACTTCATCCCTAGGGTCTCTACAGTTATAAGACAAAGACAATTTACTAGACCGAAGTTAAAGTATTAACTCCGGCCTCGCATATGATCAGGCTCGGAGAATCCATGCAGGCTTCTGTTCGGAGTATGACTTCGAAGGTTCAATCTTCAGAGAGCTTATCTACCAGCGAGGATGGAAGACTTATCTTCTTTCTAATTAGATTAGTCTTTTACTATTTTAACCCTATTAGGGGTACCGAAATAGTTTCCACTATGTCGGTTATAATTGAGGGGTAAAAAGGTGTTTTCCTTAAGATTTTTACCTATAAATACCCCCATTCTCACCCTGCAATGATCATCGAATACTGAGTTATTCAATACAATACTTCGAACTACTTCGAGCTATTATCCTATTCGGAGGCTTGAAATAGTCCGCTTCACAAACTCTCCGTTTGTTAGTTCTTAATCTTCGAGAACATGTTAGCGTAATCCTTTACGCCAACAAATAACATATTCCAACTCCACAATCTCCCAAACTGCACTTCCTTGGCTTAGAAGATAAGCCTCCATGCGAACCTTCCAGTAAGCATAGTTAGTTCCATCACAAAACTAGTTAAGGTCAACTTGTGATCTTAACCTGATCTTATACAAATTGTAGGACCGAAACAGGCGACTAGAGGGCGGCTGAATAGGAGATTTTAAAATTTCTCTTCTACTGAATAGACTTCGAACACATCCTTTGAAGTGTCTGGTTCAGAGGTATTGAACACACTCCGAACACAGGCTTCGCACGGGGTAAAAGTTCGGAGTCCATAAGACTTCGTTCCCACTCAGCAACCCAAAGTCACATTTGACTCAGCAAAGGTTGTGCTGTCTCCACACCAAAAGGTGCCTTCGAGCAGACTGCGCACAACAGTACTTCCCTCCAAGAGCTCTAAACAAATGCTCCGCACATAGTAATAGGTACTAGGCTTCGCACTGCAGATTGCTTCGAACAGAACTTATCGAAAGTGTCTAGTAAGGCAGACTCTGGTTCTGCTAAGAAAACCAATTGGCATCGCTTGCATGATACGTTGCTAGTAATGCAGGAGGACTAGCCTCTGATATACACAGACGAAACTAACACCAAAATTACTCCTAGGAATCGCAAGCAAGAGACACAAAGCACTTTGTCAGGACAAACACAAAGTATAAAACAGGGTTTTATCAGGATAAAAGGACTACAGAAAACATGACCAAACAATGCAAAAACACAGATACAAGTTCATGCAATCAATGAAAATAGAATGGAAATTTCACTGCAAGAATAGGGAACACAAAACTCACAGATCCAGAGTACAACTCATGGCAGCCGGGCCAAAGCTACAGTTAGTACAGAAGATTTCTAAAACGGAGTGCACAGTTTTGCCCTAGACCTAAGCCAACCTCTCCTTTTATAGGCACTACTCTGACCTACGAATAGACTATTATACCACTAGGGTTTACAACTTTACTGTCTCTGGCGGTCACGAGGGTATAAATTGTAGTCTACTTTTTTGGAATCTCCTTTTGTGTCAGCTTTTAAGACTAGAATCTTTGAGCCCCCCTTCGCACCCAAAGTGCTACAGTGGCTTCGATTGCAAGCTTTGAACACGTATGCATTTGCTGCCCAGAAGTATGTCTTTTATACAAGTGACGGATTTGAGCTGAAGCCATCAAAGCCCTTGAGTCTTCGCACCATCACCTCCGGAGTGGACCATCACGTCTTTGGAGCTGCTCCAAGCTCGAACTTCGCACATCCGTGTACTAGAGCCATGCATGGTAGAAGCTCGAACTTGGTTTCTCATCTTTGCTGCGCGGAACTTTGAGTCGAACCACACCCTCTACAGGTCAGGGTGCAGCGGAGATTCCTCTTCGAAGAATGTGTTTTGATCCTCCCTTCGGTCTCCCTTGTCTTCATCATAGCTTAGCATGATGGCTTCAACCTCTGGCACCATTGCAGGCTCCGGTAGTCGGATCACGGTGACCTTCCACCATTGCACAAAATTGGTTCTCTGCCGAGCATTTTCAGCGGCCAATGCATCGGTCTAGCTCCCCCTGCCTCTAGAGTTCGTCTCCGGATCCTACGAGCAGGCGAAGTCAGTCCAGATGATCGTGGCTGGGCAGTCAACTGGTGGGCGGAGGCTAGCGAGCCCCTCCTAAGCGGTTGCTGGGTTGTCCATTGAAAGGCATGTCGAGTCGGAGAGGTCCCTGGACCTCGGCACTGCCTCTGGAGCTCAGTCTGTGACAGTCTCTATCACCACAAGAGGGGGTTGGCTTGAGTTGTATCCTACCTCGAGGTCCGAGTGGACCTTCGAAGGGGAACCGTGCTGGCACCCTTTTTTGAAGACATGCTTCTTCTTTTGAACGTGAAGTGGAGAGGACATTAGCTTCTTGCACTACGTTCCCCATGGACGACGACAACTGTTGGCGTAAAAGATTACGCCTACAGGTTTGAGGAATTAGATTGAGGTGGAAAGCTTTGCTCAAAGGTTGTATTCTTTGATCTTGAGTTCTGTCTCTTTACAACACATGGGAGAGGGTATTTATAGTGGAGCCATGCACTCGGCCAATACCCTCTGAACCCCTCAGACTTACATGCGTCATACAACTTCCATACTCCTAATCAGTAGGAGTACAATCCTAGCGACTCTACCAGTGATTCAGTGACATGGCTACATTGCCTAGTGTTGGTGTAAAATATTACGCTAACAGTTTTGTAGAACATGAAAGACTAACAAACGAAGTTTTTGTTTAAGAAGACTATTCCAAGCCTGTGAGTTGTTTAATAGCTTGAGATAGCTCGAAGTGTATATTGAATATATGAGTATTCGATACCCTTTACACAACAAAGAGGGGTATTTATATACGGAATACATTGGGAAAAGACCCCTTTACCCTCTAATTACAATCGACTTAGAAGATATTGTTTAATATTCATCATAGGGTTAAAACAGTAAACACTTAATCTAATCAGTGAGAACATAATTCTTTTGTCCTCGCTAGCAGTAACCCTTTGGGTGAAGATACTTCTGAAGGCTTCGTCATGCCAGGGCCTTGACGGAGGCCTTCTGTTAAGGGAAAATACTTCATCCTCAGGGTCACTACTGTAACAAGACGAAGGCAGTCTATTAAGCCGAAGCTCTCTGGTATCTAACTCCGGTTTAGTACTAAGTCAAGTTCGAAGGATCGAGGCGGACTCTAGTTCGGAGTATATCTTTGAACGTAGACTCTTCATAGAACCTCCCTGCCAGCTAAGATGGAAGACTTATCTTCTTTCTCATTAGATTAGTCTTTTACCATTTTAGCCCTATTAAGGGTACCGAATAGTTTCCACTATGTCGGTTGTAATAGAGGGGTAAAAAGGTCTTTTCCTTAAGATTTTTGCCTATAAATACCCCCGTTTTACCCTGTAATGAGGATCGAATACTGAGTTATTCAATACACATCTTCGAACTGCTCTGAGCTATTATCCAATTTGGAGGCTTGAAACAGTTAGTGTAATATTTTACGCCAACAGTTGGCGCCGTCCGTGGGGAGCCTAGTCCAAAAAACTTTGTTTTCTACCAAGTTCTCAAACCATGCCTCCGAAGCGCAGTTCAGGTGGTAGTCCTACTCGGAGGTCCCCTCGGACCTCCGGAGTCAGATCTTCGAACACAGTCGAGGTCGGAGGACCTTCGGTGATTCCTCCACCTCAAACCCCCAAAGGGATTCCCCTTCCTCGAGCATACGAAGTTCCTCCTCCAACCCCATCTATTCTTCGGCCAGCCGGAGTCCCTTCTCCAGCTCCGATTCTGCTTCGAACTGATATGCATAGTTCTCAAGACCCAGAAGGCCTTTCCGGAGGAGATGAAGATGGTCTTTGCGACATGGCAGCCCAAATGACCAGTCTCCAAGCCAAAGTGGCGAGGTGGAGGCAAGAAGCCATAGATAGGCTACGTTCTCAGGCCAACGCGATCATTTCTGAAGTGCCCCAAGACAACAAACTTCCTTATCCCGAAGCCCCGGAGAACGCTTCCTTCGATAGCGAGTCTCCGCTGCATCCCGAGCTGCAGAAAGTGCGCTTCGACCCTAAGTTTAAAACTTCGAAGCTCTGCAAGTATTCTAGAGACGAGGACCCCGGGGAGTTCTCCCATTCTTATGCGTTGGCAATTGAGGCCAGTGGAGGAGTGCGGGACACCATGGCTAAGTGTTTCCCTCTTGCTCTCGAAGGAGTGGCTTTGCTGTGGTTTTGGTCCCTAAAGCCAGGGTCAATTAGAACCTGGGAGAAATTAAGGAAGAAGTTCATAAGTAATTTTCAGGGTACCTTCGTAGCCCCAATGTCTACAGGAAGTCTTTTCCAGGTGAAGCAGGTGCCTGGAGAGACTTTAAGACAATTCTTCAAGTGCTTCGCCCATACAAAGTCGCAAATTCGAGGGCTAACTACATCCTCCGTAGTTGATGCAGCTCTAGAGGAAGTTACCCATGAGGGCCTCCTTGATAATCTTCATCGGAAACAAATATCTTCTGTTGCTCAGTTGATGTCTTATTTCGAAGAGTATGCTAGGTCATAAGAAGGGTGGCTTCGTAGAACTGCTTCAACTCCGTCAATCCTGCAAGAAGTCATGTTGGAAGTGAAGACTTCAACACATTCACAGGGGCCTAACTTCGAAGTCCAGCATGACAGACATCGGGGGAAAAAGCATCCTCGTTCAGAAGTATTGAACATTGCACCTTCGCAGAAATTTGCCCCTAAGACTTCACAAGATTCGGGAAGCAAGACCAGCGGCTGAAGTCCTCTAGGGAAGCCGGCTGGCAAAGCCCTTCTTCTGCTGCGTCCATGGTGAGAATCGAAGTCACGCAACTGATGCGTGCAAGTATATACTCGCTTTAAGAGGCGAGTACCTTGAAAGAAACTCGGGTCGAGGCACTACTGACCGAGATCCTTCCGAGGTGCGTCTGGACCCTATCCAGGGACTGGCACGTATAGACAACTTCGACCCTGCGAGGCAACCTCCGGTGGTCAATATTATGCCACCTCCGAAGCAGGAAGATGGTCAAGATCGAGGAAAAAGAGTAGTCCTCCCCATTTCTGGAGGAGGGACTCTCGGTAGTATGTCGAAGAGACAGCGAAGAGAATATGTCCGAGAAGTGGGCCACAATGGAACTTCTTCGTCCGCAGCTACCATGCCTGAGTGGGGCCATGTGCCGATATCTTTCTATGTAGATGATGCAGCTAGCATAATGTTTCTGCAAGTAGATCCCCTTGTTATTACTGCCGACATAGCAGGGACTGAAGTCCGGAGAGTGCTGATTGACAGAGGGAGTTCAGCAGATATTATCTTCGTCCAAGCCTTCGATCAGCTCTGTATCTCTAGGAAGCATCTTCCCCCCACAGCTCGTCCTTTGCAAGGCTTCGCAGGACCCCCTCTTGATGCCCTCGGCCAAATAGGTCTGGAGGTCGCTTTCAGAGAGGGCTAGTGGCTAGGATGTAGGAGGTGATTTTCGATGTTGTGGATGCCCCATATGCATATAATGTTATCTTCGGGAGGGGCATGTTGAATCAGTTTAGAGCCATGGTGCATCATAATTATTTGTGTATGAAGATGCCCACGCAAGCAGGAGTGCTCACTGTCTTCGGAGATCAGGCCACTGCGTGAAGAGCAGAATATGGTCATGGCCCCCCTCTTGACCCGAGACAAGTGAACAACGTACAAGGCAAGCTGGAGGATATCTCTGCTCCAGGCGAACCTTCGAAGAAGTCCTTCCCAAGACCAAGCCCAAAAGGAGAGATTGTAACGAAGGTTATTGTCAAAGACGACAAAGACTATTCATTTCAGTTTGGCAAGGATTTGCCTCCAGAAGTTGCTACTTCATTAGAAAAAGTAGTTGAAGAAAATTTGGATGTCTTTGCATGGTCTGATGAGGACATTACCGGAGTCAGTCGGGATATTATTGAGCATAGCTTACTTGTGAAGCTGAGGGTTCGGCCTGTCCGACAAGGACTCCGGAAGTTATCTGCGGAGAGGGCCATCCTTGCTAAAGCTGAACTGGAAAAGTTGCTGAAGGCTGGGATTATCAGAGAACTAGCTTATACGGAGTGGCTAGCCAACCTAGTCTTCGTCAGGAAGAAATATTCTCAGAAGTGGCGCATGTGTATTGACTTTACATCCTTGAATAAAGCATGCCCCCGTGACCCCTATCCCATGCACCGAATTGATCAATTTGTTGACTCCACTGCTGGTTCGGAGTTATTAAGCTTCCTCGACACGTATTCTGGCTATCATCAAATTTGATTAAAGCGCGAAGATGAAATCAAAACAAGCTTTGTAACTCCTTCGGGAGTCTTCTGCTATGTAAGAATGCCTTTCGGCTTGAGAAATGCCGAGGCAACTTTTTCGAGGTTAATTGCTAAGGCTCTAGGTCATCAAATGGGCCGCAATGTAGAAGCCTATATGGATGACATTGTAATAAAGAGTGCTCTAAAGCACCAACATAGCCTAGACTTAGCAGAAATGTTAAATAGCCTTCAGGCATGTGGAGTCTGTTTTAACCCCAAAAAATGTATCTTCGGGGCTCAGGCTAGAAAATTGTTAGGGTATATAGTTTCAAGCAGAGGGATCAAAGCTAGCCCTACTCAAATAACTGCATTACAAAGGATGGCTCCTCCGAAAAATTTGAAGCAAGTGCAAAAGCTAATTGGCCACCTTGCAGCACTTAGCAGGTTCCTAGCAAGGTCTATAGAGAGAAGTTTGCCCATTTTCAAAGCAATGAAAGGGTCTGAAGATTTTGCATGGACACCGGAGTGTCAAACGAGTTTTGATTATTGTTGACACGGAAACGTGCCCCCGCACTTGGGTCAGTTCGACGATCCAAAAGCGCACGGATACTTTGGGACAAGCCTAAGCATGACGTAGCACCGACGTCGCGTTCCGACTACCTTTAGTCGTGATACGGGGGGTGGAGTCGCGAGGCAACCAGATTACACAAAATAATTCAATTAGCCAAAAAAGATAGATTAAACAAAATAAACTAAGCAAACCAGTCGGAGCCCATCTAGTTCGAAGTCTGGTGCGAAGGGGTCACCGAATTGTAACTTCGGTGTCTGGTGCGAAGTGCTCCGCCGAAGGGTGATTCGGCGTTCGGACTGATCCGGCCGAAGATGTACTCCGAACGGATCTGGACGCGGCGATCACCTCCGAATAGCGGGGTTCGGCGTGAGATCTCCGATACAACAAACTACGGAACAATGACGCGAGGGCCATGCGCGAGTGCAACTTCATCTGGTGCAGAGTATGGTCGTGGCGAAGCCTGTTGCGACAAAGTATGCTGGCGAAGCCTGTTGCCGAATCCTGCTGAAGGATGTCCTAGGGACCTCCGAAACCGATCTCTCAGCTCTGAACACCTCCGATGAAGTGGCTCCGAACGTGCGGACCTGCAACAAAGATGATTCGAAGTACCAATTCGGCCTGAGGACCGAATTTTGCTAAGTGTTGCACTAGTAGCGAAGGTAGCAATCTGTTACGCAGATTAGTGGATACTTCACAGGCGAAGTGCCAAGGCGATAGCAATCTATTACGTAGATTAACGGATACTTCACAGGCGAAGTAACAAGGATTACCACTATTTCGTAGCGGCCGGCGGAGGGCTTCCAGAAAAACCCACGAAGAGGTACAAGAAAATAAAGGTAAAGTAAATACGATCAAAGCATGGGGCTTTGTTTTGGTTTGAGTTGGGGGGGTTGTCCACACCGGCAATGCCTCTCTATTTATAGGGGGTTAACTCCTAATCTAATCTGCTATTAATCCGACCAGATAGAGATAGAGATTGAGACGGTGACGCAAACAACTCTAGCTCTGCCGAGGTGGGCTTCGGCCAGGCCCATCGAGGCCTGCTCCTCGGGCCGAAGCTTCGGCAGCGTGGGCCTCCGAAGGCTTCCTGGTCGAAGCCCATGGGTTGGCTAGAGGTTTTCGCAGCCCACATCCCAATGGACTTCGACCTTGTAGAGCTTCGAATAGACCCTAGACATGTGTTCTTTCGGCCCAAATCACCAAAAATTGATATTTTGGCAATCTAGCCATTAATGCCATTTTTTTCTATCAACACATGGTCCCCTGCCTTTTAGTGAACTAGTCAACTAAAAGCACAACGAGCTGAAGACGATACCATCCATATCGGCTTTTCGACACTTTTATGATGTTTGCCACACACTTGGGAAATACCTCTTCAAGTACCTACCATTCAAAGCTCTTCAAAACCTCTCCCCTGCAGGGATTCCAACACGTATGCGTTGCTGGGAGCAATTTCGGCTATCTTAAAAGGACCTTCCCAACTAGGTGACCATTTACTAAACTTGGGACTCTTCGTGCCTAAGGGTAAAATCATTTTCCATACTAAATCTCCTATTTGAAATGATTTTGGCCTAACCTTCTTATCGTAGGCTTTAGCTACTCTCTTCTTGTCTACTTCTATGGCTTCTAAGGCCCTTAGTCTCTTATCGGTCACTTCCTCTATATTATTCTTTAGAAGAGTTTCATACTCATCGACCGATAAGCCATCTTGCTCAAACACTCTTAAGGAGCCAAGATCCACCTCTACGGGCACAACGACTTCTTGTCCATATACCAATTCATATGGACTGATTTTGGTAGCACCGTGCTTTGCAATTCTACAAGCCCATAGCGCCTCGGAAAGCACTTCATGCCACCTTTTTGGAAACTCTTCAATTTTCTTCTTGATGAGCTTAATCACGATTTTGTTACTAGACTCGACCTGACCATTGGCCTGAGCATACTAAGGTGAAGAGTTTATCAACTTAATACCATAATATTCGGCGAAGTCCCTTACTTCTCCAGAAACAATTGAACTACCTTGATCCATGGTAAGTGTTTGGGGAATGCCGAATCTATGTATGATGTTCTTTAAAACAAAATCACGTACCTCATTGTGAGTCATGTTCTTGAGAGGTACGGCCTCGGTCCACTTAGTGAAATAATCTATTGCGATCAACACGAACTGATGCCCTTTTGAGGAAGGAGGGTGGATCTGGCCGATGAAGTCTAGACCCCAACCTCGAAACGGCCATGGCTTGACAATAGGATTGAGTAATGAGGCAGGAGCCAACTGAATATTACCAAACTTCTGACATGCTTCACACCCTCTATAATACTTGAAATAGTCTTCAGTCATAGTCGTCCAATAAAAACCCGCTCTTTTGAGCATCCAACTCATCTTTTGGGCTGATTGATGAGTGCCGCAAAGCCCTTCGTGGACTTCTCCTGTCTCCACCTGAGATTGCTCATGGCCTAAACACTTCAACATCACTCCGTCGATGGTTCGGCGATACAATGTGTCGTCTACCAACACGAATTTGAACGCTTGTTGCCGAACCTTTCAATCAACCCTTTGGCTAGGGTCTCTCAATTACTGGACGATTGGGACTCTCCAATCGCCCTTATAGGCTTCAGAGGGTCTCGCTGGTCCACCTTATGAAAAAACTTCTAAATTACTGACTTCGGGGTGCCCCCCAAGCCATTCTAGCTCCTGTCGAAGCCTGGTCGAGGTGGCCGTTCGGAGTGTGCTGGGCCGAAGCCCTTCGGAGGGTTCGGACTTCGGGGAGCCTTTCTCCGTGCAGGAGGCTTCGGCCTACGAACTTTGGTGTGCCAGCACCTTCGATCGGCAGGGTACTCCGGTCTAGGATCATTAGCACGCAGTGACCTTCGGCGGCCAGAGGAGTTCGACCCAAAGGGTGCGCCTGTCCACCATTACTGGTTTCGGCAGTAATACCAAACACCAGCTTCTCTAATACAGAAAATTTCCCTCTCCTGACCTTGTAGCTAGATGCTTGCTGAGCCAAATCATTGGTGACTGAATTGTCTTCTCTTGACACGTGAGATATTTTGAAGTCATCAAAAGTAGCAACTATGTCTAGACATTTGTCCAAGTAACTATTCAGCAAGCCGTTAAAACATTGAGCATTCTTAGCTACTTGCTGTACTTCTAATAACAAATCACCATATGTGTGAACATGTCTAGCACCTACAGATTCTAGCAATTCAAGACCTAGCAATAAGGCTTCATATTCGGCTTGGTTATTGATGGAAGAAAACTCGAGTCGGGCCGAAGTTTCAATGTGCATACCATTAGGTGATATGAGAACCACTCCAATACCTTGGCCACTCTTGCAAGCCGAACCATCAAAATAAAGTTTCCATGGCACTACCTCAACTAGAGCAATAGTATAGCTCCAGCTAACATCTATGTGATGATCAACTATAAAGTTAGCTACGATTTGGCCTTTCATCGCTCTCAGGGGTTTGTAGGCCAAATCGTACTCAATCAACGCTTAAGCCCATTTTCCGATTCTTCCACTTAGAATCGGCTTCTTTAATATGTGCTTTATAACATCGGTCTGGCAAACAACAACACATGTAGTGGGGAGAAGATAATGGCGTAATTTGGTGCACTCGTAGTAAAGTGATAAACATAATCGTTCCACAAGCGCATACCTGGTTTCAGCGTCCAGCAGGCGGTGGCTCAAGAATGTGATGATGTACTCCCTACCTTCTACCTCTTGGGTTAGCACGGCTCCAATCACGCTATCTTCAGTGGCAATATATAACCGAAAGGAAATCCTGGCTTTAGGTGCTCTCTACAAGGGCGGTGATGACAAGCACTCCTTGATCTTTTCGAAAGCACTTTGTTGGCTTGCCCCCCAAGTAAACTCGGCTTCGTTTTTTAGCCGGAGTATGGGGACAAAAGCATCAATCTTGCCGGACATGTTGGATATAAAGTGATGCAAATATTTCAACTTGCCTAGCAACTTTTGCACATCCTTTTTGCATGTCGGTGCTGCGACGTTTCTAATCTTTTTAAGTTTCTTAGGATCAATTTCTATGCCTCTTTCATGAATCATGAAACCAAAGAACTTACCCGCTGACACACCAAAAGCACATTTGAGTGAATTCATTTTCAACCCATACTGCCGCATCCTATCGAAAGTAACCTTTAAATCGGCTAAATGGTTTCCCATAGCGTCCGATTTGACTACAACATCATCGATGTAAACTTCTAACATAACTCCTAACAAGTCATGAAAGATCAGATTCATAGCGCGCTGATATGTGGCGCCGACATTTTTCAAACCAAAAGTCATGATGACCCACTCAAACAAACCGACGAAACCAGGGCATCGAAAGGCAGTCTTATAGACATCCTCTTTGGCCATAAAGATTTGATTATAACCAGCATTGCCATCAAGAAAACTTACTACCTTGTGTCCTGAAGAATCGTTGATCAGCATGTCGGCTATCGGCATTGGATACTCATCCTTCGGAGTGGCTCTATTTATATCCCGGAAATCAATGCACACCCGTATCTTGCCGCTCCCTATCTTCTCTACAGGCACAATGTTAGCAACCCATTCCGCGTACCTGCATGGCCTAATAAATTCAGCCTTGAGTAGTCGCTCCACTTCTTCCTTAACTCAGTCATAGACGGCCGAATTAAAGCGGCGGGGAGGCTGCTTATAAGGCCTAAATCCGGACTTGATGGGCAGTCGATGCTCCACGACCTCGCGGCTTAGCCCCGGCATCTCGCTATATTCCCATGCGAAACAATCGACATACGACTGAAGTAAGTTTATTAATTTAGCCTTTTCATCGGGCTGCAAATGTTGGTGTACAAAAGTCGGCCTTGGGATGCTACCACCACCTATATCGACTTCCTCCAAGGGATCGGCCGATGCAAAACCTTGTCCTAATTTCACTTCTTCACTAAAGTCCTCGATGGTTTCGGCAATACCATCTTTATTAGACCGATACTGCTCCACATGAGACTTTAGCCAATCTAGATTATTCTTGCTAGATATGACTATTAATACAAAAATAGTTGTGCTACTCTGGCTGGCTTTACATACACTGGTACAAACCGTCCTCCGGACACGCTAACAAAATCGTAGTCCGAAAGATCTCTACCTAACAGACACTCTACTTTGTTATGGACGGCATCAACTGACACATCAGCCAAAGCTACTTGGGCCGAAGTATCCGCGGGGATGACCTGATGAGGACATCACTTCACATGATACACACATGGAGCCTCCACCTACAATTCAATTACAAGGACCAATCACACGCGCCCGTGCCCGTCGCTTGAACCATGAGGTTAATTCTTTCCTTAGCAACTATGTTAATATTTGTTTGGATGGGATGCTACTGAATACTAGTGATATTTTGTTGCTTAGGAACATGGGATGTGGAATAAAGAGTTGGAGTTGGAGACGGAGTCGCACGGATGATTTGAAGTCAAGAATTCGCTGGTTCGGACTACATCGACCACCATGCACCAAAATGGGCATAACTTCCTCATACGAAGTCCGATTGGCACGTTCTTGGACTTTTTGGAAAGCTAAGGAGAAGACGGATCTTTTGCCGTTAGTTTCGTCTCTTTTGGAGTCTCGAGTCGACCCGTGTGTTTAAAACAGTCCTGCGTGACAGAACTGGGCCGTGTTGGCCCATAGTCCAAAGTCTGTTCATCTTCTAGCCCACAGCCCGAGTCTGTTTGCCTTCCACAGGCTGCCCACACCCTATATATTCACTCTAGCCGCCTTTAGGGTTAGGTTTTGCTTTGTTTGCATCTACACTTGTGTGTTTAGATCCCGCCTCTTGCACCGGACCGATTGGGTGCTGCATTGGCGTTTGTGAAACCTCACCTTATCATCGTTTGTGTGTGATTTGGCATTCGACTTGTATCCTTCCTATTCTTGCTTGTGTTCTTGGGTTCGCTTGCAGGAATTAGCCTTCGTGGCGAGGTCAATCGCGTTCTGCGTGGTTGATAACCAACGGAGACAGTGGTGTAACGATTGCAAGGTTTTGATCCGCCGGACCGGAGCCTTGGATCGCCAATGTCGAGATTCTCCACCAACCCAAGTTATCCTTTACCTAGCGGAAGATCGGGACCAGTCCCCCATCAGTTGGTATCAGAGCACAGATTTCCCGTTAGGTAATCTCGATCTGCTTTTATTTTTACCTAGAGACCAGAAAACCCTCACAAAAAATCCCCAATGAGAACCCCTTTGTGCCTTGCGATTTTAATTTCAGTTTTTCACCTTGTTGAGTTTGTGTTCTTGGTCGAGTCTTGTTGCTGGTTTAGTAATCCCTCTGTGTCGTTTGAGTAGTAGTTGGTCTTGTGTCTCAAAAAAAATTCCCCACCCGAAACCCCCCCCCCTCCACAACCCTACGCGTTTTCCACATCGACTCTTTGTGACCCCTCTTCGGTAAAACAGGCATAACTTTTCGCTCGTTTGGCAGAAAAATCTGAAATGTTTTGAGCGTCTTCCTGACCCAATTTGGGTGGGTACCCTAACACGGTTCCCCTGTTAGCCCTCACCAAAATCGCCAAAAAAATTCAGGAAGATAAAGAAAAAAATTGGTCAAAGTTTTTGCTCGCCGGTCAGCGAACTTGTTGAATTTTTGTGAGCCACATCCCACCTCAGTTGTAGGTGCCAATTTTTGTGGTTGCATCTCTGGTCATACTTGTTCAAAAAAAATAGAGTGAAAAAAAAGGAGAGAAAAAAAGAAGAAGCGGTCCTGTCTACGGCAGTAACAGATTATCAGCGGTAGTAACAATTTATGCTTGTCCGAACTCTTGTCCGATCCCTTGTCCAATCAGCGGCAGTAACAGATTATCAGCGGCGGTAACAGATTCTGCTTGTCTGAACTCTTGTCCGATCCCAGCTCCGATCAGCGGCAGTAACAGATTATCAGCGGCGGTAACAGATTATCAGCGGCGGTAACATATTCTGCTTGTCTGATCTCTTGTCCGATCCCTTGTCCGATCTGCAGAGAGCTGAATTTGGCCTGTGTTTCTTCCATTTGAGTTTTGGGCACATATTTTCCCTCTATTGCTTGAATTTTCACTTTGGGAGCACTAAGACCAGCAACTTTGACGAGTACTAGGGAATACTTATTGAACTTGGTTTAACTGTTATTACTATCGCTAATCCTTGCTACTCACTTTGCCTTCCAAGCTACACCTTTCTCTCGGTCAAGACAGGTTCATTCCTTGCAATTGCCACCACCCTCCACTTGGTTCATCACCTGTAGGCCGGTGACCTCACTGCGGCGTGGTAAGAACACTTGCAAGTGTGGGTAAGGCGCTTGACGGATTGCTTCCACCACGCACCACCACCCCACCTAGCTGTTTTCCATAAGGATTATTCTTTGTTGTTTTGTCTTTTCACTAACATGGCAGCACTTATTGTACAACGTGACTTGAGCACTCACACGGACCAGGACGATCGGGTACAACAGAATAATCTGTTTCAGACCTTCTTCCTCGTCAAAGACCATCGTGTATGTGTCATCATCGACAGCGGTAGTTGCAACAATTTGGTGAGCCAGGACATGGTAACGAAGCTTCAACTTCCCACACGTGCACATCCACACCCTTACCACGTGCAATGGTTCAACAATAGCGGTAAGGTCATGGTCACACAAACTGCTCACATCGAATTTTCCATTAGTACATACTTCGGAGTTGCTGATTTTGATGTAGTACCAATGCAAGCATGTTCTCTATTACTTGGTAGACCTTGGGTATATGATACTGATGCTACACACCATGGTAGGAGCAATAAGTACACATTTATGTATAAAGGAAAGAAAGTTACATTGCTTCCTATGACTCCTGCTGAAATTGTGAAATTTGAACAAGAAAAACATGCTAGGGACGCACAAAAGAGCAAACAACCTTCTGAAAATCAGCAAGTAGTTAAAACACTTTCGAGACAACAAAAAGATAAAGTTGTTTCTCCTTCTTCATCACAAGTTATCAATCTAAAAGGACGTGTCATGCTTGCAACTAAAACTAACCTTGCAGTACGTAGTTTTCTTGGCCTTGCAGGTTTCTACCGGCATTTTGTGAAAGATTTCAGCACCATAGCCGGTCCCTTACCTGAGTTGACCAAGAAGGGAGTCACTTTTACTTGGAACCCTCCACAAGAACAAGCTTTTGCCACACTCAAGGATCGCCTTACACATGCACCTCTACTTCAGCTACCCGACTTTAGTAAGCCTTTTGAGTTAGAATGTGATGCTAGTGATTTTGGAATAGGAGATGTGCTGCTACAAGGAGATAAACCCGTGACCTATTTTAGTTAGAAATTGCATGGTCCACGGTTGAATTATTCTACCTATGATAAGGAATTATATGCCTTAGTGTGTGTGCTTGAAACTTGGCAACATTACCTTTTGCCTAAGGAGTTTATTATACATTCTGATCATGAAGCACTAAAATATTTGAGAGGGCAAGCTAAACTGAACCGTAGACATATTAAATGGGTTGAATTTATTGAACCTTTCCCATACATTGTGAAATACAAGAATGGCAAAGAAAATGTGGTTGATGATGCATTGTCTCGCAGGGTTGTTCTTTTATCTCAACTTGATATTAACGTTCCAGATTTGGAAAGTTTGAAAGATTTGTATGCTGTAAATAAAGAATTTGTTGAACCATACACTAAATGTAATGATGGGAAAGGCTGGAAAAAATTTCGTGTTTATGACGGTTTCTTGTTCCATGCTAACAAGCTATGTGTTCCAGATTCGTCCGTACGTTTGCTGTTGTTGCAGGAATCACATGGCGGTGGATTAAAGGAACATTTTGGGAGAGAAAAGACTTTGGCCCTGCTGTCCAATAATTTTTATTGGCTAAAGATGCGGAGATATGTTGAACGATTTGTGCAGCGTTGTGCCACATACCATAAAGCTAAGTCCAAACTTAACCCATATGGTTTGTATACTCCACTTCCTGTTTCTAGTGCACCTTGGGAAGATATTAGCATGGACTTTATTGTGGGATTGCCTAGGACAAAGAGGGGGAGAGACTCCATATTTGTAAGAGTGGATAGGTTTTCTAAAATGGCACACTTTATTCCCTGTCACAACACCAACGATGCCTCACATATTGCTGATTTATTTTTTAGGGAAATTGTGAGATTGCACGGGATGCCTAGAGCCATTGTTTCAGATCGTGATGTGAAGTTTATGAGTTACTTTTGGAAGACAATGTGGGCCAAGCTTGGCACAAAATTGCTATTTTCAACAACTTGTCACCCGCAAACTGATGGTCAAACAGAGGTGGTAAACCGTACACTCTCCATGTTGCTGCGAACAATGATTAAGAAGAACTTGAAAGAATGGGAGGACTGCCTTCCACATGTTGAATTTGCATACAATAGAGCTGTTCACTCAACAATACAATTGTGCCCGTCTGAAGTGGTGTATGGTTTTAAGCCAATCACACCACTTGATTTGCTGTCACTTCCTTTTCAAGAGAGAGCAAACATGGAGGCAACTAAGCGTGCAAAGTTTGTTAAAGTTATGCATCTGAAAACCAAGGAAGTTATAGAAAAGAAGGCACGCTATTTTTCTCAAAAGGCAAATAAAAGAAGAAAGAAGATGTTTTTCAAACCAGGAGATCTTGTTTGGTTGCACTTGCGCAAGGATCATTTTCCTGATTTGAGAAAGTCTAAATTGATGCCCCGTGCTGATGATTTATTACCCTATTTGGGAGATGACGATGAGCTTGAGTCGAGGACGACTCCAATTCAAGAAGGGGAGGATGATGAGGACATCACTTCACATGATACACACATGGAGCCTCCACCTACAATTCAATTATAAGGACCAATCACACGCGCCCGTGCCTGTCGCTTGAACCATGAGGTTAATTCTTTCCTTAGCAACTATGCTAATATTTGTTTGGACGGGCTACTGAATACTAGTGATATTTTGTTGCTTAGGAACATGGGAGATGGAATAGAAGAGTTGGAGTTGGAGACGGAGTTGCACGGATGATTTGAAGTCAAGAATTCACTGGTTCGGTCTACATCGACCACCATGCACCAAAATGGGCATAACTTCCTCATACGAAGTCCGATTGGCGCGTTCTTGGACGTTTTGGAAATCTAAGGAGAAGACGGATCTTTTGCCGTTGGTTTCGTCTCTTTTGGAGTCTCGAGTCGACCTGTGTGTTTAAAACAGTCCTGCGTGACAGAACTGGGCCGTGTTGGCCCATAGTCCAAAGTCTGTTCATCTTCTAGCCCACAGCCCGAGTCTGTTTGGCTTCCACAGGCTGCCCACGCCCTATATATTCACTCCAGGCACCTTTAGGGTTAGGTTTTGCTTTATTTGCATCTACACTTGTGTGTTTAGATCCCGCCTCTTGCACCGGACCGATTGGCTGCTGCATTGGCGTTTGTGAAACCTCACCTTATCATCGTTTGTCTGTGATTTGGCATTCGACTTGTATCCTTCCTGTTCTTGCTTGTGTTCTTGGGTTCGCTTGCAGGAATTAGCCTTCGTGGCGAGGTCAATTGCGTTCTGCGTGGTTGATAACCAATGGAGACAGTGGTGTAACGATTGCAAGGTTTTGATCCGCCGGACCGGAGCCTTGGATCGCCAACGTCGAGATTCTCCACCAACCCAAGTTATCCTTTACCTAGCGGAAGATCGGGACCAGTCCCCCATCATGACCTCCACCACATCGACGTCACACTGTATCAAGCACTGGTGTAGAGTTGAGGGAATGCAACAGTTTGCATGAATCCAGTCGCACTAGAGTAGCACGCTATAGTTACCTTGTACGTCGACGACGAAAAACGCTGTTGGTAATGTCTTGTTGCCCACCGACAACTCTATAGAGAGTACTCCCTTGGCCTCGGAGCTCTTGCCGTTGATGCCGTTTAGCATCAAGTTGGTCTTCTTCAGATCATCTTCATCCCTGCCAAGTTTCTTCAACAACGAATAAGGCATTAAGTTAACAGTGGCACAGCCGTCGATGAGCATCTGGGAAATCGGCTTCCCATCGATGTGACCCCTGACATAGAGGGGCTTTAGATGGCGAGTCGAGTCCTCGGGCTTCTCTAAGATGGCATTGCGCTACTTGACGTTCAATTGAGCAACCTCGGCCTCGTCCTGTGGTAGGGTGAACTCAGCAGGCAGCGTGATGATGTTGATGTCCATCACTTGGGGTGCGGGTCCCTCAGAGATGGGCGAGTAATCGTCGTCGAGCATGTCGTCGTCGTCGCTTAGACTAGGAGCAGGGTTGGTTATCTCAATCATCTTCTCCCTCCATACCTGTTTAGTAGCTGGCCGAGGGCAGATCTCCTCGAAGGTAGCGTCACGCTCGGCCTCAGCTTTCTTCTCGCGCATCTCTTGTGCCCGCAGCCTTTGTAAGCATCTCTTCTGTGATTTGGACATGCCTGGAGGAGACAAAGATGGCTGTGGCTTGGTGCTAGGTGCGACTGTTTGGCTTCCATTAATTCTGGCTGAAGTGGTACTGTGCCCTTCGGCCTTGTGCACACTGTGCTCGGAGGGGGCTTCGTTGCGAACCCCGTCAGACAGGCAGGCCTCGTTCGGTCGGCCGAACCAAGCTTCGGCGCAGAGCTCGGCCGAAGCATGAGACTTACCTCCGTCAGACCTCGGTGACAAAGTCTTCGGGATTGGTACTTCCTGAGACCCAATTCTGATGATTATGGCTTCAGACTCCCTGACTTCGGCCTCTGCCTGCTCGCACCCTTCGGCTTCGCTCTGCATGGTCCGATTCGGAGGAACCACGGACAGTCTGTGGATGATGCCCCCCTCCATTACGTCTGTCTGCCCCTGGCATCCATAGTACTCCGAAGGAAAACAAGGCATAGTGTTAAGTTGAGGAGGATACCCTGGCCTAGACATGTACGGAGCCCATTGGGTCCCCGCCCAGTCGTACGACGGAGGCATCGGCGGTTCTAGTGGCCTCGCCCACTGTGAGCAGAACCCATTACCTGGAGGGGGGATCAGCCAAGTCGAAGGTATCTTGTACCACACCAGCGAAGGGTCCTGCCAGGCCGGAGGTACGTTCGGCCGGTGCAGGCTGAAGCCTCCCGTCGGAGATGTCCAACACGGTGCGGGGTTCGGCCATTGGGGGCCGAAGTTGTTGCATAGGGGATCCGACCACTGGGGCTCGAAGCTGTCGTGCGGGGGGTTCGGCCACCGCGGCTCGGAACCATCGTGCGGAGCATCAGGCCACCGTGGCCCGAAGCCTTCGTGCTGGAGGTTCGCGTGCTTCGGTCAAAAGCTACCCTTCGAGGGTCTTGGGCCCTTTGGCTATTTTAGCTTGGCGTGTGGACCTGCTTCATTGGCCCTTCTCTGATGCTTGTTTAACAGCATATCATATGTCACCTTCGGCCTCTTGCGAGCCTTGGCCATAGGGGTATTAACGTTCTGTTTCCACACTCCTACCTTGGGGTTCTCTGGCACGAGTGTGCGAGTGCGCGGTTCTCCAACAATTACATCCTTCCCTTTAGCTGACTCGGCTTCTTCTGGCCGAATCAACACCTTCTTTTCGCCGAGGTCGACGGCGTTGACTGGAAAAGGATCTTTATCCAGCTTCATCTTTGGATCATGGTCTATCTTTAATCCTCCTTCTTCTATGGCCGATTGTATCTGCCGTCAAAAAACATTGCAATCATTAGTATTATGCGAATGTGAATCATGCCACTTACAGTATGGATGCTTCTTTAACTCATCGGCAGGTGGGATGACCTGAACCTTAGGTAACCTGAGAAGCTGACTTTTTAAGAGAAAATCAAATATTTTATCACACTTAGTTATATCGAATGAGTACTTGACCTCACTAAGTCTATTCTTTGTGGGGGATGGTCGTAACTCAGAGCAAGTGACAGGTTTGTTTTTAATGTTCCAAACCCATCCGGTCGCGTACATGTCGGTTGAATCCTCCTCCTATGACTCTTCCTCATCAGAGCGTTCCATGATGTGGATTTCGGCCCTAGGGTTGCTAAACATCTTAATAAATTTCTTATCTTTGGCTCGGCCTTCTTGGACCAGAGTCTGCTGTAGAACTTGGCTAACTTCTAGAAATTTTTGGTTATCTAACCTTTCTTTAATTTCGGAACGCATCCTGTTAAAAGCTAACTCCGCCGAGTACCTTTCTGAAATATTAAGGCTAAAACATTGGTTTCTAGTATCCCTGAAACACTTGATGTACTCAGAGGCGCTCTCACTAGATTTATGTTTGACTGATATCAAATGTGAAAGTCTAAGTTCTGTCTCACCAGTGTAGAAATAATCATGGAATTTCCGCTCCAAATCATCCCACGTGTGGATGGAGTTCGGCGGGAGCACCGAAAACCAAGTGAAAGCGGTGCCGGATAGCGAGAGAGAAAATAATCTAACCTTTAGAGCATCTAACCTTCAAGTGTAGGTGACAATATGTTGCGGTTGTCGATATCCGCTCCTCCTGTTGCATCCATCGACGGAGTAGACGTAGTTGTCGATGTAGATGTACCAGTGGCCGATGTAGACGTACTCATCATGTTGGTGTAGCCTTCCCCAGCGTAGTCGCCAAAAAGTGTGTTGACACGAAAACGTGCCCCCACAATTGGGTCAGTTCGACGATCCAAAAGCGCACGGATACTTAAGGACAAGCCTAAGCGTGACGTAGCACTAACGTCGTGTTCCGACTACCCTTAGTCGTGATAAGGGGGTGGAGTCGCCAGGCAACCGGATTATTGAAAATAATCCAATTAGCCGAAAAAGATAGATTAAACAAAATAAACTCAGCAAACCAGTCGGAGCCCGTCTGGTTTGAAGTATGCTGGCGAAGCCTGTTGCCAGAGCCTGCAGTCCCGTCGAAGGGTGTCCTAGGGAGCTCCGAATCCGATCTCTCAACTTCGAACACCTCCGACGAAGTGGCTCCGAATGTGCGGACCTACAACAAAGATGATTCGAAGTACCAATTCGGCCTGAGAACCGAATTTTGCTAAGTGTTGCACTAGTAGCGAAGGTAGCAATATGTTACGCAGACTAGCGGATACTTCACAAGCGAAGTACCAAGGCGATAGCAATCTATTACGTAGATTAACGGATACTTCAGAGGCGAAGTAACAAGGATTACCACTATTCCGTAGCGGCCAGCGGAGGGCTTCCAGGCAAACCCACGAAGACGTACAGGAAAATAAAGGTAAAGTAAATATGATCAAAGCACGGGGCTTTGGTTTGGTTTGAGTTTGGGGGGTTCTCCACGCCGGCCATGCCTCTCTATTTATAGGGGTTAACTCTTAATCTAATCTACTATTAATCCGACCAGATAGAGATAGAGATTGAGCCGGTGACACAAACAACTCTATCTCTGCCGAGGTGGGCTTCGGCCAGGCCCGTCGAGGCCTGCTCCTCGGGCCGAAGCTTCGGCAGCGTGGGCCTCCGAAGGCTTCCTGGCCAAAGCCCATGGGCTGGCTAGAGTCTTTCGGAGCCCACAGCCATATGGACTTCGACCCTGTAGGGCTTCGGACAGACCCTGGACATGTGTACTTTTGGCCCAAATCACTAAAAAATGATATTTTGGCAATCTAGCCATTAATGCCATTTTTTAATATCAACAATGGTATTAAGAATTATCTCAGTAACCTCGCTACAGTCACGGTGCCTGTTGCGGATGAAACCCTACTCCTCTACCTTGCAGCTACTGGCTCCGCAGTCAGTGCAGTCCTTGTCAGAGAAGTTGATTTCAATAGGAAGTTGGTACATAATCCAGTCTATTTTGTATCTGAAGCATTTGTATGAGCAAAAACAAGATATTCTGAGCTTGAGAAGTTCACCTATGCTCTGATAATGGCTTTGAGGAAGTTAAGGCATTATCTCCTATCACATAATGTGATTGTACCAACTTCGTATCCCTTAGGAGATATGCTCCGAAGCAAGGATTCTACAAGAAGAATTGAGAAATGGGCTGCCAAATTAGCACCCTTCGGCATCTCCTTCATGGCAAGGACAGTGATCAAGTCATAGGTGGTGGCAGATTTTGTGGCAATATGGACTCCATCCGCAGTATGGGCTCCGGAGAAATCAAATGAAGGAATTTGGACTATATACTCTAATGGAGCTTTCCAAGCATCTGGAGCAGGTGTCGGAGCGATACTAATTTCGCCTTCAGGGAAAAAGGCAATGTACTCCGCGAGGCTCAACTTTAAGTCCACCAATAATACAGCGGAGTATGAAGGAATTTTGTTAGGACTTCGAAAGGCACGTGCTTTGGGGGCTACAAGAATTGTTATTAAAACAGATTCTCAAATTGTAGCAGGGCACGTTTTAAAAATTTTCAAGTTCGTCATCCCCAGCTCGCAAAATATTTGGAAGAGATCCGTAAGATTGAAGCAGCATTTAAATGGATTTCCATCCAAAGTATACCCAGAGCTGAAAATATGCAAGCTAATACTTTGGCAAAAGCTACAGCCGGAGCTATGGACATTCCGAAAGGAGTTTTTTACGAAGAGCTTAGTTCACCTTCGGTGCCATAGATCCCTCCTACGGAAGTTTTTTCAATTCCAAGTACCGATTGGCGGAGTTCAATTATGGAATTATTGCAAGGAGAAGAAAATTTGCCTGAAGGGCCATATCTTTTGAGGTTAAAGCTCAAAATTCGAAATTATCATACAATCAATGGTATTCTCTACAAGGCCGGAGTATGTTCTCCTCTGCTCTGATGTATATCTCAAGTCAAAGGTCAGGAGATTCTCTGAGAAATTCATGAAGGCCTTTGTGGTAGCCATTTGGCCCCTCGAGCTTTGGCAGGAGAAACACTTCGCAGGGGCTTTAATTGCCTACAATAGTAGCTAATGTGGAGAGCCTAGTCCGCACGTGCCAGGGTTGTCAATGGATGGGAAGAAGAAGTCATCATCCGCTAACAACTCTTCAAGTCATTGCCCCAGTGTGCCCCATGGCCCGATGGGGCATTGACCTTATTGGCCCCTTCCTAGTAGCAAAAGGAAATTTGAAATTCGCAGTGGTAGCAATTGAGTATTTTTCCAAGTGGGTCGAAGCAGAACCCCTCACAGCTATCACTTCGAATAATGTACAAAAATTTTTCTGGAAAAGTATTATATGCAGGTTCGGAGTACCTCGATAGCTCAAGTGGACAATGGGACACAGTTTGATGCAGAGCTCTTCAGGAAAGTTTGCAAAGATCTTGGCATACAAATATGATTCGCTGTTGTGCGCCATCCTCAGTCTAACGGAGTTGTAGAAAGAGCCAATGGTAATATCTTGTCAGGGTTGAATCGAAGAATAGTAGGGTTTGCAAAAGGGCTGTGGACCGAAGAGCTCCCAACGATCTTATGGTCCATTCGGACCACCCAAACAAGGTCCACAGGTTTCACTCTTTCAGAATATTATTTGGAGAAGAAGCTATGATGCCAACGGAGCTTAAAGGAGGATCTCTTCGCAGCGCTGAACCTAAAATAGAAGGAGAAAAGCAAACTTCTCTTGATTTAATAGAAGAAACAAGATTTCGAGTTGTCGCCAATTTGTCAAAGTATCAGCATCAGACGAAGACTTGGTTTGACCCGAAGGTTAAGCTTAACGAACTCAAGCCAGGTCATCTAGTTTTGCGAAGCATTATAGCACTAGGGAAATTAGGAAATAAGTGGGAAGGTCCATACATTATTCTCCGTTCAAGATGCCCTGGTTCTTTTAACCTAGCTAATTTAGAAGGCGAAGAGTTAAAGCATGCCTGGCACGTGGAGCACTTAAAGCGATATTTCGCATAGGGGCTCCTTGTAATCATTTGTAAACACCTTCTGAATTAATAAAGTTCATGGTTCAGATAATGCCTACCTCTCCAACACTTCCTACTTCTAGTGGACGCACTGGAGGAACGAAGTCGGCTATGAGGGAAGTGTCATTAAATTGAACAAATTTTCGAACTTCGAACCACTAGATTGAAGCTTCCGACGAGGTGGGAAAGTCACTGAAAAACGGATTCCAAGCCACCGGCTTGAAAGCATTCGTAGAAAGAGTCGAAGGAGACCAAATAACGCGTGTTCCAAGCTCCGGCTTGAAAGCATCCGTAAAAAGAGTCCAAGGAGACCACTGTGAATTCCGAACCACTGGTTTGATAGCATTCGCAAAAAGAGCCGAAGGAATCTAAATGAAATAGAATTTGAGCTGATCAATAAGCTTCGAATATCTGTAAAAAGAGTCCAAAGTGACCAATTGTTTTGGATGCTAAGGTGTGCGGAAAATTAGTCCGATGTGACTATATTCAAACAAAAGGTACTAAGTTACCAGTTTTTAGACTCCAAGTAGTCGAAGATATTTTGTGAGATTTTAATCAATCTCTAAGTTGCTAAGGGGCTCCGAGCCTCCAAAATTGTACACCTAAGTCTTTTTCTTTGCGCCTAACCATCTTCGACTACACTTCGAAGTTGCTTACGCCCAAAGAGGGGCTAGGAAGTAAGGAGACAATTTTAAAATCTTAATCTTTATCATTGGAACAGATTACATTACATTATGAAAAATATGTATCTATACCAAGAAGGAAACGAAGACCCCTTCGATCCCTAGAGCTACCACTAAAGCTAGAACGACTAGTTACAGAGCCAGAAGTCCTAATAACTTTACGTTTAATTCTTCTCCTTCCCTTCGAAGCTCGAAAATCTTTTTGTTCCTCTTGGAGTTCAGCCCATGTTCGAAGTCGCTCGGGGCTTCTCTCCCAACTTCGAAGTTCTTCAGGCTTCTTTCTTTGTTCTTCAGGAGTACTATCTTCTTCAGACCATTCAATGTCTTCAGAAGATGAGGTTTCCAAGTTAATTTCTTTTTCTTCCTCTTTAATATAAGATAATATATCTTTGCGTATTTTGGGCGCAATCGCACCGGAGCTTTCTCACGGAATCAGAAATCGAGGTCGTTTGTGAAGTTTTAAAAGATCGAAGGTAGCCCATAGCAGGCGAAGTTCTTCGGTAACACTTAATACTTCGAGATCATCCATACGAGGTTGGGAAGACTAAAAACATTTCCAAATAAGTTTTCATTCATAACAGATGAAAGCATAATTTTTACATATTCGGACCCCTAAAAAAAATTAAACCTGCGGGTCTGGCGGAGGCTGGTTGCTCGAAGCTTGAGACCGAGCTTGTTTCTGGCGAAGCCCTTCATTGATCCAAGACTTGATCGTTGTTCGACCTTCGGCTCTCCATGATGCTTGGAAGGCTTTCCAAGCTGTGGCCACATCTTCGGAAGGGTTTAGCAGCTGGTTGTCGTCAAAGTTAATAGGAGCCGCCCCCAAGTCTGGTGCTACTGATAGCCCTAGATCTTCGTAGTAACGAAGTATTCCGAGAGCAGATACTTGGCCGGAGAGTTCTCCATACCGAATACCCGCCGTCTTCACCATCTTCACTGCTCCTTGGATCATTTTCAGTCATCGCGGTAAGGGTACGTTGTCACTCGAAGGTATTGTCCAAAGAGTACCGCGCGAGTACTCTAAGACACCTAAAATATTATCCATGACCTCCGCATCTACCTTCTCCGACTTCACTTTGTCTTCAATTAAGGCATCCCTTGACGAAGACAGCTCGTCTACCACAGAAGATAGTCTAGCTGCCTCCGTAGCCAAAGAGTTCTTCTGGCTAAGTAGGTTGATGGCCTCCTCCATGGCCTTCATCTTTTCTTCTTGAAGCTTAACCAGCTCATCCCCGCCGTTGCATGCTCTACCCGCATTTTTTCTATTTCAGCCCGAAGCACGATTTGCTCGGCTTCGAGCTTCTGATTTGCAGCCTCTAGACCAAGTATAGCTCTCCTCTCCACTGCAAGCATCTCATCCAAGGTGGAGATTTGAATTTTGGAACCCTCAAGACTCCTTTGGAGGGCAGTAATCCTCTCCTTAAGATGAATACTTCCTCACTCGTTCGAAACAGTTGCAGCTCGAGCCAAGACTATTTGCTGTGAAAAGAAAAAGCAAGGTGAGAAATTATTCATAAGTTGAAATTAATCTTGTTTTTGCAGATACTTCGTACCTGGTATGCTGCTCATTCCAAGGCCGCATTCAGCTCCGACCCCTCAGTCTACCCAAGTATGGCTACTAAGTCTGTTCCCCCAACTTCGCGGTTAGCTCGATCCAAAGGTTCGAGCAGGGCCCGAAGTCCGGTCCTTCACTCCAGAAAAGGAGCTAGGAGGGGGAGCATGGACAAAGCCCTTTGAGCATCTTCGTTCGGTGAAGGGCCGGAGCGCTGCGCCGCATCCCCGGAAACTTCGGTGGACTGGCCCCTCTCCATAGATTGTCCTCCGTCTGTCGATTCCGACGGAGTTAATCCCGAGTTCGGAGCAGGAAATGGGTCCATTTTGCCTTTACCTTTTTCAGGTCCTATTTGTGCAGCTTCTGGAACTGACCCCAGAGATGTCAAAGTCCCAGGAGCAGTCTTCGTAGGAGGAGTCGTCTCCATGGGAGCAGACCCTGCCAAAATGAAGGTATTATATATTGCATAATTTTTCAGGGTGAAGAAAAAGGTGGTTTAGTGAAGTTTACCTCTATAGTCCTGTCGGTGAATGAGTACAGGGCTACTTGTAGGGTCGAAGGACACTTCGAAGTCTTCATCAGACTTGGGCTCTGGAACCGAAGGGTTGGCTGTAGAAACCTCCCTTGGAGCAACAGCTACCACTTCGCCCGGAATCGAAGCTTGTTCAGCTATAACTTTGACTCCGCCTTCAGTAGCAGGGGCTTCTTGATGCGGCAAGTTAGGCTGGACACTCGAGGTCCTAGCCTGTTAGGAGCTGTCTAGGGCAGCTGGCACACTTGCTACGTCGCGAGTGTCTACAACTTCAACATTTGCCTGTGCTTCATCTTGGGTAATTAGGTTCACGAGGAACCTTTGCATTTCTCTCACTCCATCATCTTCAGATGAATCGGAAGGCAAAGCCACAGCCCTAGAAGGAGCCACATTCTTAGGTTTTCGGGCTAACTTTTTCAAGGGAGTCTTGGCCGGTGCCGAAGTCCCAGCATCTGCTTTCCTCTTCTTCGGGCCTTGCTCAGAAGGTACCCAGTCTAGAAGTGGGGGGCTGTGACTCTGAGTACGCCCCATACTCGGTTAAGTCACTCCAAACTTCCCACTAGTTTATTCCTCCACTCCTTTTCAACCGGAGTTGGAGCTCCAAGAATCTTCTCTGAAGCTCGAACGACTTGCTCCGAAGTAATAAGGGCTTGAGAAGCTGAAAGATAAGTTTTTATTAGTCATTTATCAAATAATCATATATAAAACATGTTGTAGTTTTTGAAGTTACATGCAGGGCTCATGTTCAAAGAAATTTTTTGGAGTCCTCCCTCCGGGTCCTCTTCGAAGTTGATAGGCTAGTTGGCCATCAAAGGCTGAATTTGGAACCCGATGAACTCCTCCGCTAAGTCCCGCATGCTCATGCGGCGACTAATTCGTTGGATCAAGTTAAGGCGAGCTTCGAGCTGGCCGGGGTCTAGGTGGACTTGGGTTCCCTTCGGAAGTATATGTCTTGCAGGGGTCCGCCCAGATGGCTGTCTGCTCTAACTTCGGCGTAGAACCACCGGAGAATCCAATCTGTGTACCATCTAGTGTTGATGGCTTTCGCTGGAAATCGTAGTTGGAATTCATCCCGGAGTCTAAAGTTGATGCTGTCGAAGGCTACTACGATTTTCTCCCCTCTAGAGCCTTGGTAAGTCTTTGGCTGGCAAGATGCCCTATGCAGTGCTGCAAAAATCTTTGTTCTTCCTACGCAGCCTTCAGCCCGCAGCACCCATTCGAAGATAGCCAAGCGCGCTATTGCATTCGGAGACAATTGAGGAAGGGTGACATGGAAGATATCTAGTACCTCTAATAGGAAGTCCACCGCCAGGAGTCCTAACCCTGCTTCGGAGAAGGCTTCGAAGACGACAACTTCTCCGGGCCGTGGTGAAGGGATGGCTTCCTTTCTGAGTTTGCGGACATTGATCTCTGAGTTAATCTTCCCTTCGACCACTGCTACGATCGTCTTCCTCTTGCAGGTGGATGGCCCCAGTTTGTAAGACTGGTCAGGATACTTCGATGAAGCCAGAAGGAGGTCATGGGGACCGATCTGTTGGGGATTCCCCGTTGGCGCCGCCGCTGCTGCCGCCGCCATGGCCTGTTGCCGGGCTAGGGCCGAAGTCGCCCCGGGAGCCTTGAAGCTTGTTTTCGCCATTGATCCGAACTGAACGCTTAAGGCTAAGGTTTGGAGTCTAAAGGTTGATTGCGCAAAGACGGTGAGAAAGGTATTTGAGAAGTTTCTAGGTCCTCTATTTATAGCCTAGGTTCACAATTTTTTACCATTCACACTTGTTGTTTCGCATTCTTGTCCGTTACTGTTTGCAAAGTTAACGCACCTTGTAGCTTCTTCCGAAAGGAAAAGGTTAACGGCTATTTCTTCTAAGTCTAAAATGCTTTCTGGCTTCTTAAATTGATTCCCGGATTGTTCGAATATAACTATCTTAGAAATCAATTTGAAGTTATGAATCTTCGTGTATTTAGAAGGTTGTTCAGATTTGGTAACCCCTACGCATGATTATTTTTCTTGCGTATACTGCTCTCCTAACCTTACAGATCAAGCGGAGAAGAGTATTTGAGGGGCTACTGTTGGGGGAAATACTTCATCCTCAGGGTCACTACTGTAACAAGACGAAGGCAGTCTATTAAGCCGAAGCTCTCCAATATCTAACTCCGGTTTAGTACTGAGTCAAGTTCGAAGGATCGAGGCTGACTCTAGTTCGAAGTATATCTTCGAACGTAGACTCTTCAGAGAACCTCCCTGCCAGCTAAGATGGAAGACTTATCTTCTTTCTCATTAGATTAGTCTTTTACCATTTTTGCCCTATTAAGGGTACCGAATAGTTTCCACTATGTCGGTTGTAATAGAGGGGTAAAAATGTCTTTTCCTTAAGATTTTGGCCTATAAATACCCCCCGTTTTACCCTGTAATGAGGATCGAATACTGAGTTATTCAATACACATCTTCGAACTGCTTTGAGCTATTATCCAATTTGGAGGCTTGAAATAGTTCATTTCACAAACACTTCGTTGTTAGTTTCTAACCTCTAAAAACCTGTTAGCGTAATCTTTTACGCCAACACCTTCGATGTAGAGAGCTCCAAGTACAGCAAAGCCTTGATGCTTTTAGGATCATCGGAGACCAACCCTTCTGACTTTATTTCTTCTAATTATATTAATGTTGAGGCTTCCTTAATCTAAGGAGGATGAATTATTTTCTGCCAAGAGTAGCCCCTCGAATATTTCTCTCCGAATTGCCTGTGCGGTGAAGAGGGCAGTATACGCAAGAAATAATCATGCCTAGAATTTTGAAAAAAGAATTCCAAAAGCCTTTTACAACCACTGGAAATATTCGGAAGTAATGGATCTCCGAACCCGAATCATGTTCGGAGGCGTCCAAGGGAGTGGCTTCAGAGTCAGATTTCTTTCAGAGCCAAAATAACCATTAGGCTTTAGAGCCGTTAAACCCAAATTAGAGATGTTACTCTCTTAGAAGGCTAATGGCCACATGATCTCCGATGGTTGCAACTCTTCATGAGATGACCATACATGTCATAACGGTGTTAAAACCGAAACAGAGAAACCAAACGTTGCTCTGTAACGTACAGTACAAGGAATTACATGTGCTATAAAAAGGAAAGTGAAAGTGAATTTTAGACACTTTACCGACTACATCCACACACATCCTTTCTTATTCCTGAGCACATACTTTCGATGGCAAAGACCAGCAACAAAGATCCTATGTTTGCTTCTACTTTGGCTTGGCATCAGGCAATGGCGGCAGCTACGGTGGCTGGGCCTTCAGAGAATCCCAATCCTGCCGGCCCCCACGAACTTTGCCAGTCGTCCGCCAAGTATACGGACTAGTCGTATAGCTTGGGGGCATCGTCTTGATTGAAGAAAACGATCAACATAGCGGATGCTAGGAAGATGGGGCCTGGAATGAAGGTGCGCCAGCCCATAAAGGAGGTGATTCTAGTGCCGCAGGCGAGAGAAGTTGTAGTGTTCGAAGCCTTTTTCAAAGATAGACTCTGTCTCCCGGCGGTGGACTTCCTAGCGGAGGTACTAGACCTTTTCCATTTGACTCTCCCTTAACTCTCCCCCAATGCAATCGCTCGTTTGGCCATTTTTGAGTGGGCCATGCTGGCCGAAGTGTGTGCGTGGAGGGCAGAAATCGGCGCTGCTCTCCATAAGGCTTCGTGTCAGCCGAAGACATTCACCGAACCCGGAGGAGAGAAGATGGTGATTGCCTTCGGAAGTATAAATTTCCAACTCCGTGACGAGTTCCAAGATCGATTTCTAGCGAATGCCATAAACGACAGGTGGTACTCTGACTGGATCCTTCGTTGGTTCTATGCGGAGGTGGGGTCAATATGTGCCTTGGTGAGAGGGAGGTGGAGATCCATCATGATCCGAGTTAACTTCAGGCCCGTCTTGGGCTGCTGCACTCTGTGAGTCATCGCATGAGCATGCGTGACTTGGTGGAGGAATTCATCGGCCTCCAAATTCCTCCTCTGATGGCCGCCTGACCAATTAACTTTGAAGAGAATCTGGAGGGCCTGACCAATTAACTTTGAAGAGAATCTGGAGGGGGGACTTCGGGAAATTCCTTCGAACTCTACAGTTAAGCTTTCCGCATATCCTGCATCAAGGTGTTTCATACACAAATATTCATTTTACTTTGCAAGAAAGAGCCGAGCAGCAGAGCATACTGTGTTGTTAATTTATTTGACACACAGCCCGAGGACATGACGTTGGTCTAGCCATAGCTAGCTGCTAGAAGGGAAAAAGGCCACGCCATTGTTTTTGCTTTGCGCGCACGTCGCTCAAGACAGCCAGCGGAGCAAATAATTTTCCGGCGTTGTTTTTCATTGCTGCGGCGATCTGCAGAACCATGCAGGTAATTTTTTAATCCCCTATATTTTAGCAGTTTAGTTATACCAATATTTATCTATCTTCAATTAGCAAAAAAAATTATATTTATTATTCTGTTTAGAAATTTTGAGGTTAATTTAATGTGCCAAAATATTGTTAGTAGTTGCATATTTTCATTTATATATATTTGTTTAGTCTGCTTATATAAAAAGTAAAGAAAAGTTTATTAGTCGCAATAGTATTTTTAATTCTAGTCTTTACCTGAAATATTTTTGGCTTATCTCTGAATTAATTTTTTGAATGATCCATATTTTATTGAGTTGATTAGCATTTTAATTTTATACCGTTGTCTGAATATTCTATTAATATATTTAGGCATTTTGCTTACGTTATTAAATATTTCCAGTACCAATTCTATTTACTGCAGTATTTCTATTTAGTTTATCTTTAATATCATTTTAATTGGGACACCGGTTATTTTTAGGCTAAATCAATTTAATTTCGGCATTTTGCTTTGCTAATATTAATTGTTCGGTTACGTTTGGTTGGGTGTTGGGTTTAGAACATAGTTTAGCAAGAATTTTTTAGGCGCCTATTCACCCCCCCTCTGGTCGCTACTTTCGGTCCTACAAGTCCACGGAGCGTGGCGCCGTCTTCAGGAACCTTGGAAGGCCCAAGGCTGCGAGGCAATCCTTGACCTCTAATGGCTCTCCCGCCTTCGCCGTGCCAGGGCACAAGCCTCACCATCTCAGCCTTCGACGTCGAAGCCTCTGACTCCAAAGGTGTAGACCTCCTTATGCTCCTTGTAATTCTTAGCTGTAGGCTTGTAAACAACTCATCACCTTATTAATATAAATGTGGGGGTACTTTATACCTGCCTAGGCTCAGCCTTCGAATGTTGAACTCAAAGTACTTGAGTATTCTAAGGAGCTTCGTCATCTGTAGGTGGTGCTCGAAGTAGCTAGGTCCGAAGGCCCCCCTCAGTTCAAGCTTCTGAGGGGTCCTAGGGGCGAAGCCACTTCCGAGGTAGCCCTGGAGCTGCTGGCTACCGTGAAGATGGAGCCTCTTCGGAGTCCTTCCTCCTTGCCAGACTTAATCTGTTTCGAGGTAGACTTAAGTGGTGAGGGGGCACAGCCTTCGGGTATGGCCGTAACATGCAACGAAGCCCTAGACTTTTCTGCCTTCGATATGGCACCGCCTACATCCCAGACTTGGACAAACCTGCAAGGCGAAAGGCGAGGTCTGCGGGCTTCGGAGCATGGATGGTCCAGCCGCGGGAGAACAGGCTTCGATGGGGCTTCGTCTAGCCGAGAGGGCCTTGCCCGGAAGAAGAGCAAATGAGGTCCGAACATGTCGGGGCCTCGAGTTCGCTTTTTCCTAGGCTTAGATACAGACTACTCATAATTTTGTTTTTGAAGTGTATTTGTAACATACTTCTCAATTATCATTCAATGAATAAGATTTATTGTATTTGCATACTTCGTCTGCATGCTTCGCATGATTTGATTGTTTCGAACGTTTAGCTTGTCATTCTCGTACTGCGCATTTCATTCGCACACTTCGCATACATATTTTGGT
Organism: Zizania palustris; assembly: GCA_019279435.1. Taxonomy (NCBI): domain Eukaryota; kingdom Viridiplantae; phylum Streptophyta; class Magnoliopsida; order Poales; family Poaceae; genus Zizania; species Zizania palustris. The sequence goes on along the minus strand of JAAALK010000283.1, from coordinate 98,670,901 downwards.
CCCCCTTGCACGTGGCAGCTATGGACTTAGTCGTTGCTGGTGCAAGAAATTAGGAATGCGAAGGGGTGCGCCTTTTGGCGGCTTCAGACACTTATATTGCGTCAATCGAAGGCCTCTTTTGGGCTTCGAACGCTTTAACTTGAAGCGAAGCAAGGCTTCAACGTACTTAAATTAAGCGAAGAATGGCTTCGGCATGCTTGGTTTTGGATAGTAAATATGCGCGACCAGGCCTCCGAATCGCATTTAGATTTTAGACGAAGAATTACTTCTGTATGCTTAAATCTTAGATTACATTTTGACACACGAAGAAATGCTTCGGGGCGTGTTTAGATAGCGAAGCAAGGCTTCTGAGCTTGATTCTACAATGAGAATGGAATGAGTGGTGTGGATTCACCGAACCTGTGATTGTGAGCTACCTTCGCTCTAAGCCACCTTCGACTCTAAATACCGTGAACGAATCTCGGGATTCTGGGATGCATCAAGCCGGTGGCCTTCAGATCCCAGATGCATCAGGCCAATGACCTGGAGTCCTTGGACGCATCGGGCTAGTGGCCCGGAGTCCTTTAGCCCACTGCTACGGGCCCGGAGGCACTATGTACCCTTCGAAGAAGCGCTTTGGACTTTAAATAGATCGAAGCAGTGCTTCAGTCCTTATTGATACGAAGTAGTACTTCAGTTCTTAAGAGAACGAAGTCTTGACTTCGGGGCTCAATAAGGGCACTGTAAAGCTTCGACTTTGGTATTTAGATAAAACAAAGCAAGGCTTTGTTATTAAAAAGGCAAAGCTAGGTTTTGACTTAGAGAAGGCGAAGCAAGGCTTCGGTTGGTGTTCGTACCTTTGGAAGCTTGACTTGGTTTGGAGACTTAGCAGCTTCGCACGATTAAAGAACTCTCATAGCCCCTTGTAATTTGGAGGACTTTGGTGTGCTCTCGGAGCCCCTTGCCAAAGTGTGCGCTCTGAGGCGCGAGGGATGGTGGAAGGCGAGAAGAGCCTTCGAGCTGCACTCGAAGCTCCTTGCCGGAGGGTGCGCGGAGCTAGAAAACTCTGAAGATCCCCCCTCAAGCCTACTTCGAGACACAAGCAGCGGCAGAGAACTTAGCTTTTAGTACTATGTTTCTCATGGATGGTGCCAACTGTTGTAGTAATTGTGTTAGCTACGGCAAGTTTCTGAGTGTATAATGAATAGAATGAACCTCGAAGGGTTCTCTCAGAGGGAGAAAGGATTTATACTGGTTCAGGCCTCCCCTAAGGGATAATAGCCCTACATCCAGTCTACACTGGATTGGGCATAATTTTCCCTCCTTTAAGCCTGTCTATTACAAGGGCATGGCCCTATTTTTATAGGCACACGGGCCAACGGAAAAAGACCAAAATGCCCTCTACAGGTCATAAGACTTATAGGGGCAAGAAGGGAAAAAAGACTAGACTACTGCATAAACAGCTCTACAACATTACAGACGTGTCAGATAGACGTCACTTCTGAGCAGTAAACGACATACTAGGGGTGGAGGGGCCCCTGATATGGCTCTACACTATAGCGGAATTAATATATTTTCCTGGTTCGATGTAGTTCCCGGAGCTCTTCGGGCGGAGACTGTGACAAAGGCTTCGAAGGGCACTTCGACTTGGACTTCGAAGTACACTCTGAACTGAACTCCGAAGGGACTCCTAGAGGCTTAGCTTCGAAAGGGACCGGAGGAGAGTTCGGAGGCAAGTTCTGGGGAACCCCGAAGGAAGCCCGGAAGCCTGACTCAGAAGGACTCTGAAGAAAGCTCGGAGGCCAACTCCGAAGGGAGCCCGAAGGCTAACTTAGACAGGCTTCGACTGGAGCCTAGAGACTTGGCCTAGCTGCTGCTTGGAAATAATTTCAGTAGGAGGGATCTGCTTCAACCTCACGCTTCGGCGGTGTCAGGCTCCGGGCCCGAGGCCTTTGGAGGATGATGTCATTTGGCCCTTGTTTAAGGGAGAACTTATTACCCCGACAGGAGGATTCACAAGCGATTCGACAATGGTTATCATGGTTACGACATGACGGACGGATGGTTTACAACGCAAACCAACAAAGATGGACATTATGGCTAATCATAGGGCAAGGAAAGTAGATTGAAAAATAAAGAACGATTCAAGGTAATAGATTGGATCCATTATGGTTTTTTTGGGGCGGGAGTCCCTTGAATCGGCCTTGCCCCTATATTGATTTCTCTATCATGATCTGAATAAGCTAAAACTCCAGTTGAATGCAAATTGCTAACTATTCCATCAAACCTAGCAACACATGGAATCAATTGATTCACCAAGGCCTTGCAGAAACATTTGATATTCTTGATTGTATGTTCTTTGGCGCCTGGGTTGTCCAAATCTCCCATGTGGTGCGAAGGTCTTGTACTCTGTCAAATTCGTTCCGGGTCTGGCTTGTGAACAAAATATTTCTAGCCTTGTTATTTCCGTCATATTGTTCAACCTAAGCCTGAGTAGAACGGACAAGAGGGATCTCATAGTATAAGTCAACTATGTTCCAAATCGTACTTCCTTAGCTTTGAAGATAAGCCTCCATGTACACCTTCCAGTAAGAAAAAACCTTCCTATCAAACATCGGAATCTTGCCATGTCTCTCCATATCGCCATCTGATCATAAAACTGGTTAAGGCCAATTGATGATCTAAACGGCTTTGATACCAATTGTAGGACCGAACTAGGTGACTAGAGGAGGGTGAATAGGAGCCTCAACAAATTCTTTCGAAATGATGACCTTTTTCTTTCACCCAACGCACCTCAAAGTAATCTAGCAGAAAAAAAATGTATAGATTAAAATGATTAGATATTTGATGGACACAAAAGAGCTCATTCAAAAATCAATCAATCATTTCATCAATCATAGTTTTACATACGTCTTCAAACTAAAAGGTATTTCATCAAACATGAAGCATGCACGAATTTTTTCACAAATCTAACAAGCATTTCTTCAAATACTTTAATGTGCACCACCAGAATCGCATGCATTTTGTAGAATAAATAAAACACAACGGAAATTTTTTTTACCTACTTACCGGTGATGTGGAAGCTGAGGTGAAAAGCGTTGAAGAAATGTTGGTCTTTTTTATGCGCTGGCGAAGAGGCTAGTGTAGTCATAGAAGTCACTTCCTGGCCTAATGTAGTTGCGGTAGAATCCCCACCCAAAGGTGAAGTGACGATCTGGTGCTTGTACTGTCTTTGACCACGCAGCCGAGGACTTCGATGGAGTACTAGTACATGACCAATCCGCAGCATGTACGTTGGCCACACGGTCGAGCAGTCATAGAAGGACTCACAGCGATCAAGAGAAGATAACAGGCCAAGCTGAGAAAATCTGTAGATTCATGAAGCTTGTGCAGATTACAGACCACGCACGGACATACTTTAATGATAGAAAAATAAAGCAGTAGACAAAATAAATGTGCACCCGAGATGATTACTGGAACACTGTAGATGACAAAAGGAGAAGAAAAATAGCATTGAAACTAAGGCACCAGTGAAGGTTGGCATTGAGACAACTCACAAAGGCTCCGTTGGTTGGGTGTATATCTTTGGATGGGATTCAATCAGTTGTTTGATTGGACGGTGAAGATGGATAGGATGGTCATCGAGAAGAATATTTCTTCAATATGCTCGACGGAGAGATTTAAGAAATTTTTCTGGATGAGCTCATCCAATATTAGATGAGATGATGTGTCGTTGCCTAATTGATCCTAACACATTTAATTTTTCGTTTATAAATATTCAAATGATTTTTACTCACAAATTATTTATCCGATTTATAATCTAATTACATCATTATATTGATTATAATTTAAACTATAAAATAAGATCTTATATGAATATATTTTTGGTAAAAAATATATTTGACAAGTGTGTCCCACAAAATTTTAGCTTATCTCATCCAAGTTATACACCTAACTAAACAAAAAATTGTCTCATCACATCCATCCAATCAAAATCTCACATATATTATCTCATCCCTAAATTCATGGATAAGATCATCCTATTCACGCTCGCTTGCAAACCAAACCGACCCTAAAGTGTAGTACACAGGGAGGACTCGGTCCAAAGAAATAATTTTTAGCAGAAAAATCAGGCGACACGACGATGACCTAGAGGAGGATGAAACCCAAAGCAAAATAGGTGCTTGGCTATAGACAACATAGAGAACTCTCTACAGTGCAGTCACAGAACTCAATGCTTACAGATTTAGTGGCAGAGATGACACATGCCAAATAACAGGAAGAAACAACCAGCGATAAAACTATGAGAAACTACAGGAAAAACAAGACAATGACTTTGTACCGTGCGATGGTCACACGATAAATCAAAAGAACAACCGTGATAGATTGCCGGCAAACCAAATCCAAAAATGCTTGCCGCGGAAGAAGAAACACCACAGAAAAATTAAACAAAAATGATTAAACTAACACAGCCGATTGAGACGAAATATCAACTGATTGTTGGAACGAGATATACGACATCCCGACATAGAACACCGCGGTGTGAGAACTAAAAAAAATGATCCATTTTTGAATAAAAGTAAGTTGGATTGAAAATGGATAGAAAACCCTAAGGTTTTTTACAGACTCAAGACCCAATAAGAGAAAAAAATATAAAAACACATATTCTAGATAATTTGTCTAACCTATAGAGCTTTCTAGGTATCCACGTCTTCACATTAGATCCATTGGATCGTAGATTTGTGGTTAACGGTTTTGAGCCAAAACCAACAAAGCGCTTCCTGATCTTGACATGTGTCCATCATCTTATGATCTTGACTGCCAGCAAGTCTTTCTCGCTCTCGATCCCTCAAGCCGCATTGTCACTTACACTAACATCTCTTTCACTTGACTTGGTCTACTAGGATCATCCTCAACTTCTTCCAGCCTCCATGATCATCCGGCATCAAGCTCCCCACTAGGTCCTGATCACTTGTCATTGATAGTTGAGTTGCATCCAAGTCCTACACACCATGAGACAGGCAAACATATTTCTTCCACACACGCCGAACACTTCAATGAACACCATAAGACATGTAGAAGTCTAAACACCGAACCCAACAAACTTGTCAATCACTCATGACTTAGACAAAACTAAGGCACATCTCAACTTGATTTCTCAAAGTGGATGTAGAACCTCTCCACTATTTGTTAATGATTTGTACCCCTAGTCACTAGATGCCTACCTCTCTTTTTAGTCCTCTGGTAACCATTGAGATCCTTGATGTTCGTTTTCTGGCCAACCTAATCTTTATAGAGTTCAAAGACCTAGATGTCATTCTGGGAATGGATTGGTTTGTGAAAAATGAGGGTGAGATTGATTGTGCAACTACAAAAGTCACTATAACCAAAGCACATAGGTCAAACTATCACTGTCCATAATCAAAACATGTTTGGTTTGAAGATCATGTTGAATGAGATTAAGATTGAAGAAATACATGTGGTGCAATGGTATACTGATATTTTAATACAAGAGTTGGTAGGTATTCCACCCAAGAGAGATATTGAGTTCAAAATTGATCTAGTTCCTGGTACAACCACAATTCATAAGAAATTGTATCGGATGGTCCCAAATAAGTTAGATGAAGTAAAGAAGAAAGTGGAGGAATTATTGGATAAAGGAAACATTCGTTAGAGTACTTTGCCTTAGAGAGCCCCAGTCATCTTCGTGGAAAAGAAGGACAAGTCCAAGAGAATATGTGCGGATTATAGAGTCTTAAATGAGGTCACAATCAAGAATAAGTACCGTATTCTTCGCATAGATGATTTGTTTGATCAGTTGCAAGGAGCCTCTGTTTTCTCCAAGATAGATATTCGGTCAGGGTACCATCAGTTGAGAATTCAATCAGAATATATCCCCATGAAAAAATTTACAACTTGCTATGGATTGCTGGAGTATCTTGTAATGTCATTTAGATTGGCCAATGCCCCTACTTTCTTCATGAATTTTATGAAAAATATATTTATGGAATATTTTGTTAATTTTGTGGTGGTGTTTATTGATTATATTCTTATTTATTCCAATACGAAGGAAGATAATACGGCACATTTACACCTAGCACTACAGAAGCTAAGAGAACACCAATTCTATGCTAAGTAAAGTAAGTGCGAGTTTTGGTTAAAGGAAGTCAAGTTTCGGGGTCACATTATCTCTTCTACTAGAGTTGCCGATGATCGAAGTACCGTCGAAGCCATTACTGATTGGGTGCAGCCCTATAACACTATTGAGATTAGGAGTTTTCTATAACTTGTAGGTTATTACCATTGGTTCATTAAGAATTTCTCTCCAAGATAGCCAAGCTTATGACTAAGTTGTTACAAAAGGATGAGAAATTTGTTTGGACACCCGAGTGTGAGAAAAGTTTCATAGAGATGAAAAAGAGATTGATATCAACCCTAGAGCTAATTTTTCCAAATCCCAAAAGAGATTTTAAAGTATATTTTGATGCATCTTGTTAAGGTTTAGGATCTGTGTTGATGAAAGAAGAAAAAGTGATCTCTTATGCTTCTCGGCAAGTAAGACCTGATGAGTTGAATTATTCAACCCATGATATAGAAATGGCCTTAACACCGTCTCAAGGCCATCAATTCACTCCATTGTGTTCACAAATCTCGTGTCAATGTCCTGCACATGGTCCACCACTAGCTTGGTGAAATAGACATGAAACTTAGTGTTTATCATTTGTTCTAGATCAATTGGATCTAGAGGCTTCATTCGTCCTGCTATGATTAGTACTCCAAGCACAAATATATATGGCCTACAAACTGCTATAAAGTGGAGTGATATCACATAATCCATCAAGCACAATGTAAACTCTTACAACTTCTTACCAAAAAAGAGGGTGTGAATGGCAAACAACAAGAATCAATCACTCTGAAGATTCGACCAAGTGATTACTAGGGCACGTCAACTGACACGATATTGAAATATATGGAGGTTTAAGAGTCTTAATATATGGCAGCAAGGATTAGCAATAATCAAAACAATGATGCAATGTTGAATAAACTATCAATGAAAGTACTATGCTGGTCCTAGGCTAGACTGCACTAGAGATGCAAGCCTAAAACACCAAAGGAAGAGCTAGCAATGGAAGAGCTCTGGAAAAGTGTTGTGACGCCGAAATTAGAGTATGACACAAAATTAGAATATAACTCTTTTTTCTGCCCAATCTTCTTTTTTGTAGAGTAGGACTCCTACTTAGAGTAGGATTCCAAATCAGAGTAGGACTCCAAATTAGAATAGGACTCCAAATCAGAATATTACTCTTTTTTGGCATTATCTCTATTTTTTAGAGTAGGACTCCTACTCAGAGTAGGATTCCAAATCAGAGTAGGATTCCAAATTAAAAAAGGACTCTTTTTTTCTGCCCTAACACTTTTTTATCTCCTCTTGATTGGCTAGACTAAAGCAATGGTTAGACTGATCGTGGAAGTGGTGGGTGTGGCATGATTGACATTTGTTGTTGGAGGCGACAAAACAGGTGGTGCGGTGATAACGTGACTCTGTATGAATAGAACTCAAAACTCTAATGGAATAGACTCTTAGACCAACAACTCGACACGACGATGGAGAAATAAACTCAATGAAGCAATGCACTGAAAAGAAAATTGCAAAGGCTCGGACTAGTTATGGGATAGGATGTTTTAAACCTAATTTTTTGGGTTTTTGTGGACTCTAGGTATGAAAAACAAATGCAATCTAATCTATAAAAATTGTAAGATCTCATCGAGTAACCTAAAATCTGATACTAATAGATAGAGGCAAAGTTACCCGATCTTTTAGTGAGATGGGATAAGTCGATTTTGTGGAGGTCAAACTTGACGATCTGACTATAATGTGCAACATACGTTGCACCAATGAAATCGCTAGGCCAATCTCACGGGGGTTACCGATCTTGTAGATGCTCGATCAGCCTAACCGCAAATGTCTTAATCCCTGCCTGAAATCAAGAACAAGCAAGAACTAAAAGTGCAATCAAGATATTGTAAATAGAGGTGAAGACTTCGATAGGTGGGGTTCTGCAAGTGCGTAGTATAGGAGGTCTAGACGACACTCGTCTCTATGGTGAAGATAGCAAAAATATCTAAATCTTAAACTAAAAAATCAAGTTCTATTAAAAGCTAGGCGAGTTTATATAAGGAGGACAATGATAAATTTCAGCCAGCCTGTGGGGTGGCAAAACTGGACTCTAATTGGACTATAATTAGGTTTTTCCACTAAATAAGTACTCTAACAAAATCTCTAACAAAATATGACTGAATTTGACTCTAATTAAATTTCCCTCATAACTAAGAACTCTAACAAAAATATGGTTATTTACTTGGATGAAAATTACATGGGTCTGGCCCAACTAAAAGTGATGCAACACTGTGTAAAATTTGTGGCCCATGCTAATGAGTAGCTATTTGTACAATAGTTGTATCTGTAGTAGGGATGTCCTCATCAGTGGTCCATGCTCTTTAGATATGGCATCCGTATCTCATTGGGAACTGCATAGAAGTGTTCATGGACCATAAGTGTTTGAAGTATATCTTCATTGAATTAGATTTGAAACTTCAGCCAAAAATATGGCTCGAGTTAGTCAAAGATTATGATGTCAGTATTTAGTATCATCGTGAGAAAGCTAATGTGGTAGCAGATGCTCTTAGTCGCGTGACCTATGGGAATGTTAGTTCGGTGTAGGAGTATTTTTGGATTGCTACAAGAGTTTCAAAAGTTGTGTCTAAGCATCATTCTAACTGAATTTTTAGCAGCTTTGGAAGCCCATCCATCACCGCTAGATCAAATTCATGAAGCTCAATTGAATAATCTGTATGTTTTGGAACTGAAGGAAGGAAAAGTTCATGAGTTTGTTGAGGATGATCAAGGTACCTTATGAGGAGTCATGCTGAATAGCGTGGGCCTCATGGCTCCAGAAGTGATGAGTCATTGTCAACGATAGTCAAAGAGGACAGAAAAAGAAGAGATATGCTGTTTCATGGGCCGCGTGTGACTCAGGTACACGGGCAGCGAGCGACTGTCGGGCAGAGGAGGCTGCGAAGTTGGGCTGGCCCAATCCGGGTGCATGGGCCAGAAGTAGTAGAAGACCCACTGGGCTGTTGACCAGGGTTGACTCAGGTACACGGGCGGTGAGTGATTGCCGGGCTGAGAGAGCTGCGGAATCGGGCCTGCCCAATCCGGGTACTTGGTGCAAAGTCGGTGGAGGCTTTGTCAGTTTCGGCGCAAAACTGACAACCGTTGATCTTGTATCCGACTGTCCAGAAGAGAAGCCGTAGTCGCTACGAAAGCTGAGCTTCCGGATAAGTCATCTGTAACTCTAGGCCCACAGTCAGTCAATCGTGTCTGTAAAAATACCTAAGGGCAGTAGAGTCTTTTCCTTTATTCTTGCATCTGTAAAAACCCTAAGGGGCAGGTGGAATGTTCCTAGTATTGGGAGCCTATAAATAGGACCCCAATCCCTAGGGTTTGGACTACCCTTTTGGCTGAATTCAATACTACTCCTTTGGGTCACTTTTTGTCTCTTGCCTTGCCTCTCTCCTCTCCTATTCTTGCTTGCGCCGCCAGGGAGATTTGCCCATGTTCTTGTTGTTTTGCATTTATTGTTGAAGTGGAGTTTCTATTCTCAAATCAGTTGCAGCAACATCAAAGTTTTAATGGCTTCATTTCATTTGCACAGCAAGTTTTCCCATGATTTTGAGGCTTCGGTAGCTTCGGCTGGGTGTGTTCTTCATGCAAGTAGTACTAGTTCTTGCTGTTGCAAGTAGTACTGCTATACTGTAGCTACAGTGCTCTGTGCCAGCTTTTCAGTTCCTACTGCACAGCTTTTTGATCGAAGTTGACAGGCTCTAGAAACTTTTCTGTCTGGTTTCTGGCGAAGCCATCCTCTCTGTTCGAAGCCCCTCAGCTCCGTGAGGCAGGCTTCGATCCGACTTACTCGAAGGCTTCGTTTCGATCTTCGAACTTTGTTTTGTGTTCTATGTTGCTAAGCTTCGAAGTTCTCTTTGAACAGACAACATCGCATACTTCGAACGACAGTGCGAAGGAACTCCGGCTCTAGCTGTTCGAAGTCCACACTTCGATAGGTTTTGAAGTTGACTTCGAAGCTTGTCGTTCTGCTAGGCTTCGCGTTGTTTTCTGTGTGGCGTGTCAGCCTTCGCTTCTCTTTTCGAAGCTTGCTCTTTTCGAAGGTAGAGTGTAGGCTTCGAATTTGGTGCCTCTGTCGCGTTACAGGCCTCGCTTCTTTATTCGAAGGTAGTCCGTCAGTGTGTTGCATTCGAAGCTCTCTGTTCGAAGGTTTAAGTTCGAAGCACTCAGTTTGAAGCTGTGTCCGAAGCCTTGCCTTCGAAGTACATACTTCGAAGCAGGCTCCAGCGTTGTCATACTTCGCTTCGAATCATTCTTCGCTTCTTGCCACTTCGAACCAGACTAGACCCAAACACCTTCGGCATTTTCACACCACCTTCGACAGACTTCGACTACCACCTCCGAACCACTCTTTGTCCTGCGAAGTAGGCCTCGACCTCCGAAGCAGGCTTCGATCAGTGAAGCAGGCTTCGATCTGCGAAGCAGGCTTCGGCGAAGTTCGAACATGAGACAAATTTGTAAAGGTAACTTCTCTTCTCACTCATAGTGCACCGATATTGCTTTACTGAGAAGTTTGTCTTGCCTAGTCTAGTGTATACTGTTTATCTATCTATTAGCACTGCTTTGATAGTCTTATGTTTGTCATCAGCTGCTTCTAGGCTAGATACCTTATAGACTTAGGCTATCTGTTTATTTTCTGCTGCTTGGTCTTTTGAGGTGCGTTGGGTATTGGGAACAGGCCATAGATTCGAAAGAATTTTTAAGGCGCCCATTCACCCCCCCTCTGGTCGCTACTTTCGGTCCTACAAGTGGTATCAGAGCGAGGTTAGGGTTTTTCCATACCTTAACCGGTTCTAAACCCCAGTAGTGACCATGACGTCTCCTGGCAAGGTCCCGTCCTTGGAAGCCTATGGCTATAATTATTGGAAGACTCGCATGCGAGCCTATCTCATGAGCCAGGGCTCAGACATATGGGACATTTGCGTTCACACCACGTTTGTCATTTTGCCAGTCGCTGAGCATGGTACTGCTGGTATCATTGCTCAGCATCTGAGCAACAGTAAGGCTGTGAACATACTTTTTTCTGGTTTAGGTCCCACTAAGTTTGAGCGTGTGAGTCATCTCTCCACTGCGAGAGAGATCTGGGCTACCCTCAAGGCACACCATGAGGGAACAACACAGGTCAAGGCTCGGCTCTATCAGACCTACCGGCGTGAATATGAGAATTTCACACAGAAGCTGGGTGAATCTGTTGAGGCTTTGTTTGGTCGTTTTCAGTCGATCATAAACAAGCTTCGGGACAACAAGGCTGAGGGTGCTCCGTTAGTCTCAGATCACGAGCAGGCACTCAAGGTTCTCCATACCTTGGACCCAAAGATCTAGGAGATCAAGGTATCCTCTATCGTTGAGAGCACTTCTTACGATACCTTGACCATTTCTGAGTTATTTAGCAAGCTGAAGGCCACTGAGGTAGATATCCAGTTGAGATCAAATCTCACTGGTTCTGGATCAAAATCCCTGGCCCTTGCTACACCTTCTGTTGATCCCTCTTCTGTGAGTTGTGCTGGGTTCTCTTTGATGTCTATCACTGAGGACCAGCTAGAGTTATTGGGAGATGATGATTTGTGTCTTTTTAACAACCGGGTGCGTCGTGTCTATGATAAGAGAATGTTCAAAAGACACGGCACAAAATCCGGATGCTTTGAGTGTGGTGATCCAGGACACTTCATCGCCGACTGCCCCAAGCGCAATGGATACAAGAAGGGCACCGGTGGCAGCTTCCATGACTCCGGCAAGCACGAGAGCTCATCCTTCAACAAGGGCAAGCCGATGACTCGATTCTTCAAGAAGGCCCTGAAGGACTACCGGCGAGAGAACAAGAAGCGCGACAAGGCCTTCTTCGCCGAGATGGAGAAGAGCTACTCCAAGCGGTCCACGTCTTCTTCCTCTTCATCGAGCTCAAGCGATGAGGAGATCGCCATCAGGAAGGACAAGGACGATCCGGCGGGCCTCTGCTTCATGGCCTTCGGAGACAAGCCGAAGAGCCGCTCACACCAGCGCCGAAGATCCCGCAAGAGCTTCTGCTCAATGGCTCTTGGGGATAAGGAAGAAAAGAGCTTCTCCGACGACTCCGACGACGTCGACAACAAGGTATCATCCTACGAGCGTGAAATAGTTGATTTACTTGAGAGCAATCGTCGAGAGTTGAAATATCGGGAAAAACTGCTTAGGGGGGCTAAGAAGAGGATAGATGAGTTAGAGAGTGAGCTTGCCGTGGCCAACGACAGAATCGAGAGTCTATCTTATTCTCCTTGCTTGGGTGATAGCAGTGAGTGCCTGAAGTGTGAGGTGCTTCTGTGTGACCTGTCGACTCTGAAGTTCAGGTACATAGAAAGGGTTGATGAGAGGGACACTTTGGCCACTGAGCTTGAAAGCGCTCAGCGGGAGCTGAAAGATGCTCAAGCCACTGTCGTAGTACCCTGTGCTGATTGCCCATCTCATCTTGCTAGTTTAGCTGAGCTGAAAGCCAAGAGCGATGAGCATCTGGGTGATTTGGAGAGAATGAGAGCTGAGCTGGCGCAGACTAGGCTAGAGCTTGAGACATTGTCAGTTCCACCCACTGTCTGTGAGAACTGTCTGTCTCTTAGACTTGAGTTGATTAAGCTGAAAGCCGAGAAGTCTGTCCAGGTAGATAGCGAGTGTGAGACCTGCTTGTCTCAGGTGGAGGTACTAGCTTCCTTGAGAGAGGAGTTAGCTGATTCTCAGAATGAGAACTTTTACCTCTGTTCCATCTTGAGTTGGATCAGTGCCAGAGAGCCTCAGCTCGGCATGATGATCCAGCAGATCAAGAGGCAGGATGGGTTTGGGGTAGGTTACACCTACACCAAGGCTGACTTTGAGAGTGCCATTAGCCGGGCAGTGGAGTGGAGTAAAATGACTCCTGAGCAGAGATATCCCAAGACTCACTCCACTGAGTCTTCCCTGGCTAGTCAGCCCAAGGATGGAGTAATCCATGAACAACCCAAAGCTCCACCCAAGAAGCCCATCTGGGTTCCTAAGCCCAAACACCTCCACTCTTCTCTAGACTCTCTTCCTGGACCCTCTCAACCCAAGAAGACCACACCAAACACTACCAAGCCCAAACATCCCAAGCCTCAACCACATCCCAAGAAGCCCACCTATCATTGTGAGTACTGTCAGAGAGACGGGCATCTTGCGGAATTCTGCTTCAGGAGGAAGCGGGTTGAGAGAGCAGAGAGGGCTCGTAGTGATCAGGAGCAGTTCTACCAGCAGGGTGGTAGACTGCGTGTTCCTCGGCGCGGGGAGAGGGTGGAGGCCAGGTCGCGTCGTGTAGGTGGTGGTAGAGGAGACGACTTTCTTGCCCGTGCTCCAGTTGGTGGTGTCCATTCCGGCAGAGTTCCAGACCGTGTTGGCTACGGTTCTGGACCTCGTGGCCGCAGGGTTAGGCAGAACCGAGGACCGCGCTTTGAGCCACGTTTTGGTCCAAACTCTTTTGATGGTTTTCGCTTTCCATCTTTTGAGCAGATGGCTCGACACTGGTTTAGCTCTTTTGCTAAACCTGGTGCCGGACCATTTGCTCCCACTTACAGCCACTGATTGTGCAGGACCGGGGACTAGAGGATGTTTGTATCATGGACTCAGGATGCTCTCGCCACATGACGGGACATCGCAGATGGTTCTCCAGTCTCACTCCCCCGAGCTCCAAAGAGTACATCACCTTCGGGAACAGTGGTCAAGGAAAAGTAAGTGGCATTGGCTCAATTCGCATTTCAGATCATTTCTCTTTGAAGAATGTTGCTTTGGTTAAGAATTTGAACTTCAATTTGATTTCTGTTTCGCAACTTCTTGAGGATGGTTTGGAACTGCGTTTTAAGAAGGGCAATTCTTCTGTGGTTGATTCTAGAGGGTCTTTGATTTGCTATATTTTACCATTCGGTAAAGTTTTTCGAATTGACTTCTCTAGTTCTTTTGGCCCTTCTCGCTGTTTGATGGCTGGATCTTCTTCTGAGCTCTGGAAGTGGCATAGGAGGTTAGGTCATTTGAGTTTTGATCTGCTAGTCAGGTTAAGCTCTACGGACCTCATCCGAGGATTGCCCAAGCTTAAGATGGAGAAGGATCTAGTTTGTCATCCCTGTCGTCATGGGAAAATGGTTGCCGCTTCTCACTCACTTGTGACTCAGGTGATGACTTCGTATCCAGGCGAGCTTTTACATTTGGACACTGTTGGTCCAGCTCGGGTACGTTCAGTCGGTGGGAAATGGTACGCACTTGTCATTGTTGACGACTTTTCTCGATTCTCGTGGGTTTTCTTTTTAGAGTCTAAGGATGAAACTTTTCAATTTGTTCATGACTTGATTTTGAAGCTGAAGAATGAGAACAATGGTCGGATGTGAGCAATTCGCTCCGACAACGGCTCTGAGTTCAAGAACTCTCAGTTCGTCAGCTTTTGTAGTGATCAGGGTCTGGACCATCAGTTTTCTTCTCCTTACACTCCCCCCCAGAATGGCGTTGTGGAACGAAAAAACCGCACGCTAGTCGAGATGGCCAGGACGATGCTCGATGAGCACATGACTGCTAGGCGTTTTTGGGCTGAAGCCATGAACACGACTTGCTATCTGGCCAACCACATCTTTCTTAGAGCTTACTGTTGAGGGAAAATATCTCATCTTCGGGGTTATTGTCGCAACAGTATGACAGCAGATAGTGGATTCGAAGGTTTCCAGACGTTCATCTTCGAAGATGCCCTGAGTCAAGTTCGAAGTACGAAGATAGGCATTGGTTCGGAGTACATCTTCGAACTAAGGCAATTCGAGATCTTTATTGCCAGCTAAGATGGAAGATTTATCTTTTATATTATTAGATTAGTCTTTTACCATTTTAGCCCTATCAAGGGTACCGAATAGTTTCCACTATGTCGGTTGTAATAGAGGGGTAAATAGGTCTTTTCCTTAATATTTGGGCCTATAAATACCCCCCATTTCACCCTGTAATAGGGACCGAATACAAGCTATTCAATACACACATTCGAACTATTCTAAGTTATTATCCTTTCGGAGGCTTAGAACAGTTCTCTTCGCAAACACTTCGTTTGTTAGTTTCTATTCAACAGAAACCTGTTAGCGTAATCTTTTACGCCAACAGTTGGCGCCGTCCGTGGGGAACCTAGTTCGAAAACTTCGTTCTCTACCAACTCTTACATCATGCCTCCTAAGCGGAGCGCACCTCGCAATCCCACTCGGAGGTCTTCTCGGATCTCCGGAGAGATACCCTTCGACACGGTTGAAGTCGGAGGGTCTTCGGCATTCCCTCCGCAAACTCCAGAAGGGGCTTCTATCCCTCAAACATACGAAGCTTCTCCGCCAACCCCTTCCATACTTCGACCACCCGGAGTACCTCCTCCACCTTCCATCCCAATTCGAACTGATCCTACTAGTTCTCAAGACCCGGAAGATCCTTCCGGAGGAAATGAAGATAATCTTGGAGATATGGCCACTCAAATGGCCAACCTTCAAGATGAAGTGGCAAGGTGGCGATAGGAAGCTGCGAACAGGCTTCGCTCTCAAGCCACCCCAACCATCCCAGAAGTGCCCAAAGACGATGATCTCGATTATCCCGAAGCCCCGGAGAACGCCTCCTTCGATAATGAATCTCCGCTGCATCCTGAGCTGCAGAAGGTTCGCTTTGATCCAAAGTTCAAAACTTCGAAGCTCTGTAAGTATGCCGGAGATGAAGATCCCGAAGAGTTCGTTCGTTCTTATGCCCTAGCAATTGAAGCTAGCGGAGGAGTTCGAGACACCATGGCGAAGTGCTTCCCTTTAGCTCTTCAAGGAGTGGCATTAAGGTGGTTCTGGTCCTTGAAGCCAGGATCAATTAATTCATGGTCGCAGCTGAAGAAGAAGTTTATAAGCAACTTTCAAGGCACCTTCGTGCCTCCCATGTCAACAGGAAGACTTTTCCAGGTGAAACAGCTCCCCGGAGAAACATTGAGGCAATATTTTAAGCGCTTCGCTCAAACGAAGTCGCAAATCCTGGGGTTGTCTGCATCTTCGGTAGTTGATGCAGCTCGGGAAGGTGTCACTCATCAAGGCCTTCTGGATAAACTTCATCGAAAAAGCATCTCCTCAGTCTCTCAGTTGATGGCATACTTCGAGGGGTATGCGAGGTCAGAAGAGGGTTGGCTTCGAAGGACTGCCGCTACTTCGTCCATATTGCAAGAAGTCAAAGTAGAAGTGAAAACTTCGGCACAGCCGCAAGAACCAGTCTTCGAAGTGCAACATGATCGAAGAAGAGGGCAAAAGCACCCTCGTTCTGAAGTCATGAATATTGCACCCCCACAGAAGTTTACACAGAGAGCTCCACAGTCTACGGGGAACAAGGCCAGCGGCTGGAGGCCGCCAGGGAAAACGGCTGGCAAGGGCCAGACCCTTTTCTGCTGCATCCATGGAGAAAATCGAAGCCATGCAACTGATACTTGCAAGGCTATACTTACCCTGATGGGAGAGTACCTAGAGAGAACTTCGGGTCAAGGTACTACCGACCGAGTTCCAGCTGCAACGCGCCCCGAGCCGGTCCAGGCTGTGGCGCGGATAGAAAACTTTGATGCTGCAAGACACCCTCCGGTGGCCAATGTTATGCCACCTCCGAAGCAAGAGGAAGGGCAAGATAGAGGAAAAAGAGTAGTTCTCCCTATCTCCGAAGGAGGTACCCTCGGAAGCATGTCCAAGAGATAGCGAAGGAACTACGTCAGAGAAGTAGGCCATATTGGAACTTCGTCATCTGCAGCTGCAATGCCGGAGTGGTCTCATGTGCCGATATCTTTTTCTGCGGAGGATGCAGCTGGTATTAAGTTCCCGCATGCAGACCCATTGGTTATCACTGCTGATATTGCGGGCACTGAAGTTCGAAGGGTATTGATTGATGGAGGTAGTTCGACAGATATCATTTTTGTTCAAGCCTTCGATCAATTGTGCATCTCCAAGAAGCATCTCCTTCCAGCAGCTCGTCCTTTGCAAGGCTTCGCAGGACCTCCGCTTGATGCACTTGGCCAGATAGGCCTGGAAGTCACCTTCGGAGAAGGTTTGTTGGCTCGAACTGAAGAAGTAATCTTCGATGTTGTAGATGCCCCGTATGCCTATAATGTCATCTTCGGAAGAGGCATGCTAAACCAGTTCGGAGCTGTGGCGCATCACAATTATTTGTGCATGAAGATGCCCACACAAGCAGGAGTCCTTACAGTCTTCGGAGATCAAGCCATTGCTCGGAGGGCGGAATATGGTCATGGTCCCCCTCTTGATCCAACGCAAGTAAACAATGTACAAGATAATGAAGAAATTTTTTCAGCCACCTCCGAAGCCTCGAAGAAGTCCTTTCCGAGACCAAGCCCTAAGGGAGAAATTGCAACGAAGGTCATTGTTAAAGATGGTAAAGAGTATACATTTCAATTTGGTAAAGATTTACCCCCAGAAGTTGCAACCTCCTTGGAAAAGGTAGTAGAAGAAAATTTGGATGTCTTCGCTTGGTCTGACGAAGATATCACCGGAGTCGATCGGGATATCACTGAACATAGTTTACTTGTAAACCCGAAGGCCCGACCTGTCCAGCAAGGACTCCGGAAAATGTCTGCAGAAAGAGCTGCTCTAGCGAAGGACGAAGTTGAGAAATTGTTGAAGGCTGGGATTATCAGAGAAGTGGCCCACACAGAATGGTTAGCCAACCCAGTCTTCGTCAGAAAGAAGTCTTCCGGGAAGTGGCGCATGTGCATTGATTTCACATCCTTGAATAAAGCATGCCCACGTGACCCCTACCCCATGCCCCGAATTGATCAATTGGTTGACTCCACCGCAGGTTCGGAGTTACTAAGCTTCCTCGATGCGTATTCTGGTTATCATCAAATATGGTTGAAGCGCGAAGATGAGATCAAGACAAGCTTTGTAACTCCTTCGGGAGTCTTCTGTTATGTAAGAATGCCCTTCGGCTTAAGAAATGACGAGGCTACTTTTTCGAGGCTAGTTGCTAAGGCTCTAGGTCATCAACTAGGTCGCAACGTGGAGGCCTATATGGATGATATTGTAATAAAGAGTACTTTAAAGCACCAACATAGCCTAGACTTAGCAGAAACATTCAATAGCATTCGGGCATGTGGGATCCGTCTTAACCCCGAAAAATGTATATTCGGAGCTAAGGCTGGAAAGCTGTTAGGGTATTTAGTTTCAAGCAGGGGAATTGAAGCTAGCCCTACTCAAATAACTGCGCTGCAGAAGATGGCTCCTCCGGAAAATTTAAAGCAAGTGCAAAAGCTGACTGGGCGTCTGGCAGCACTTAGCAGGTTTTTATCAAGGTCTGCGGAGAGAAGCTTGCCTATATTTAAAGCATTGAAAGGGTCCGAAGATTTTGCATGGACACCGGAGTGTCAGAAAAGCTTCGAAGGTATTAAAGAGTATCTCTGTAATCTTGCTACACTCACGGTGCCTATTGCGGACGAACCCCTACTCCTTTACCTTGTAGCTACAGTTTCTGCTGTCAGCGCAGTCCTTGTCAGAGAAGTGGATTTCAATGGGAAGTTGGTACAAAATCCTGTTTATTTTGTATCCGAAGCATTATCAGGAGCGAAGACAAGATACTCCGAACTTGAGAAGTTCGTTTATGCTCTGATAATGGCTTCGAGGAAATTAAGGCATTACTTTTTGGCACACAATGTAATTGTACCAACTTCGTATCCTTTAGGAGATATGCTTCGAAGTAAGGATTCCACTGGAAGGATTGGGAAGTGGGCAGTTGAGCTAGCACCCTTCGGCATATCTTTCTTGGTAAGGACAGCAATCAAATCACAAGTCCTGGCAGATTTTGTAGCGGAATGGACTCCACCTGCAAATTTAGTTCCGGAGAAGTCAAGTGACGGAGTTTGGATTGTTTACTCCGATGGGGCTTTCCAAGCATCCGGAGCAGGCATCGGAGCAGTGTTGATTTCGCCTTCAGGGCAAAGAGCAATGTCTTCCGCAAGACTCAACTTTAAGTCTACCAATAATATAGCGGAGTATGAAGGGATTTTATTGGGACTCCGAAAAGCACGTGCTCTAGGGGCTACAAGAATTATTATAAAGACAGATTCTCAGATAGTAGCAGGGCACGTAGATAAAAGTTTCCAAGTTCGGCATCCACAGCTTGCAAAGTACTTAGAAGAAATCCGTAAAATCGAAGCACACTTCAAGGGTATTTCAATTCGGAGTATACCAAGAGCAGAAAATGTGCAAGCGGACATCTTAGCAAAAGCTGCCGCCAGAGCTGTGGATGTGCCAGAAGAAGCTTTCTATGAGGAGCTCAATATACCTTCGGTGCCACAAATTCCCTCGGCAGAGATTCTTTGCATTCCTAGTGCAGATTGGAAAAATTCAATCATGGAACTTTTACAGGGAGGAACAAATTTGCCCGAAGAGCCACAGCTGTCAAGATTAAAGCTTAGAGCCAGAAATTATCAAATAATCAACGGTATTTTATACAAGGCCGGAGTATGTTCCCCTCTACTCCGATGTATATCTCAAGCCGAATGCCAAGAAATTCTTCGAGAAATTCATGAAGGCCTTTGTGGTAGCCATTTAGCCCTTAGAGCTTTGGCAGGAAAAACACTTCGCCAGTGGCTTTATTGGCCTACAATAACAGCTGATGCGGAGAGCTTAGTCCGCACTTGTCAAGGATGCCAGTGGATGGGTCGACGGAGTCATCGCCCACCAACAGCTCTTCAAGTCATTGCTCCGGTATGGCCTATGGCCAGATGGGGTATGGATTTAATTGGTCCCTTTCCAGTAGCCAAGGGAAATCTGAAGTTCGCAGTGGTAGCTATTGAATATTTTTCTAAGTGGGTGGAGGCAGAACCCTTAACAGCTATCACTTCGAACAATGTACAGAAATTCTTCTGGAAGAACATCATTTGCCGGTTCGGAGTGCCTAGATACCTCACAGTTGATAATGGAACACAGTTTGACGCAGAACCCTTCAGGAAGTTTTGCGAAGATCTAGGCATTCAGTTATGTTTTGCTGCAGTGAGGCATCCTCAGTCTAATGGAGCCGTAGAGCGAGACAATGGAAATATTTTATCAGGGCTAAATAGAAGAATAGTAGGATTAGCAAAGGGACTATGGACCGAAGAACTTCCGAAGATTTTGTGGTCCATTCGGACTACGCAAACAAGGTCCACAGGTTTTACTCCGTTCAGACTATTATTCGGAGATGAAGCTATGACTCCAACGGAGCTCAAAGGAGGGTCATTTCGCAGCACCGAACCGGACATTGAAGAAGAAAGACAAGCTTCGTTAGATTTATCAGAAGAAGCAAGACTTCGAGCTATAGCAAATTTATCAAAGTATCATCAGCAGACGAAGGCTTGGTTCGACCCGAAGGTCAAGCTCAATGAACTAAGACCGGGTCATCTTGTTCTACGAAGCATTATAGCACAAGGGAAGTTAGGGAATAAATGGGAAGGTCCATACCTAATTGTCCGTTCAGGGCGCCCTGGCTCCATTAAGTTAGCTAATTTAGAATGTGAAGAGTTAGCACATACTTGGCATGCGGAGCACCTAAAGCGATACTTCGCATAAGGGCTCCTTGTAATTCACTTGTAATCATCTTCTAAATTAATAAAGCATATGATCCTGATAGTGCCTTCCCCTCATAGACTTCCAGCTTCCGAGTGGACGCACTGGAACCGCGGGGTCGACCGAGAGGGAAGTGTCATGAAGCTGGGTTGTATTTTCGGACTTCGAACCTGCAAGCTCGAAGCTTCCGACGTGGGGGCTGACATAATCCGGAGCCCAAGCCACCGGCTTGTAGGCATCCGTAAAAGAGCCCAAAACCACACCCTACGGAGTCCAAGCCATTGGCTGGTAGACTTCCGTAAAAAGAGCCAAAGGTGGCCAAAACCTACGGAGTCCAAGCCATTGGCTGGTAGACTTCCGTAAAAAGAGCCGAAGGTGGCCAAAACCTGCGAAGTCCAAGCCATTGGCTGGTAGACTTCCGCAAAAAAGAGCCGAAGGTGGCCAAAATATACGGAGTCCAAGCCATTGGCTGGTAGACATCCGTAAAAAGAGTCCAAGGAGACCATTGCAAACTCCGAACCATTGGTTCGACAGAGATCACAAAAATGAGCCGAAGGTGGCTAAAGCAAAACAGAGTTTGAGCCATGAGCTTCGAATGTCTGTTAACATAGTCCAAAGTGACAAATTATCTAAGATACTAAGGTATCTTGAAAATTATCTCAAGTGATTTCTTTCATAAAACAAAGGTACTAAATTGCCTTTCTTCCAACTGCAAATAGTCGAAGACATTTTATAAGATTTTAGAAGATCTTTAAAATTGCAGAGGGGCTCCGAACCCCCAAAAAATTGTACTCCGAAGTTTTTCTTTGCGCATAACCATCTTTGAATACATTTAGAAGTTGCTTATACCCAAAGAGGGGCTAGTAAATATGGAGACAATTTTAAGTCGGTATTCATTATTCAAACGAATGTGTTTACAGATTACATTATGAAAAATTGGTATCTATACCAAGAAGGAATCGAAGACCTCTTCGGTCTCTAGAGCTAGGGGTGGAACGACTAGTTCCAGCGCCGGGAGTTCTAATAACTTTGCGTTTAACTCTCTTGCTCCCCTTCGAAGCTCTAAAATCCTTCTGTTCTTGTTGAAGCTCGGCCCAAGTTCGAAGCCGTTCGGGGCTTCTTTCCCAGCTTCTAAGATCTTCAGATCTTTTATTCTGAACTTCATCTTCGTCTTCAGACCAAATAGTGTCTTCAGAAGACGAAGTGTTTATGTTAACCTCTTTTTCTTCCTCTTTAATATAAGACAATACATCTTTGATTACTTCGGCGTAATTACGCCGGAGTCATCTCGAGGAATTAGAAATCGAGGACGCTTGTAAGTCTTTAGAAGTTCGAAGGTGTTCCATAATGAGCGAAGTTCGTTGTTAATTTCTAACACTTCGATATCTTCCGTATGAGACAAAGCCTAAAAATATGATAAACAAATTTTCATTGATAAAGGTTCATAAACACGAAGCTTTACATAGTCAAAAATCCTAAATTATTCCTAAACATGCAGGTTCGGAGGAGGTTGACTGCTTGAAGCTTGGTTCCGAACATGCTTCTGGCGTTGGCCTTCATCGATCCAAGCCTTGATCACGGAGCGACCTTCGGCTCTCCATGAGGTTTGAAAGGCTCGCCAGGCAGCAGTCACGCCTTCGGAAGGAGTTAGAAGCCGCTCGTCGTCGAAGGTAATAGAGCCCTCTGCGCTCGGAGTGATTGTTCGGCCCAAGTCCTCGTAGTAACGAAGTAGTCCGATGGCAGACACTTATCCGGAGAGTTCTCCGTAACGAATGCCCGCCGTCTTCATTTGCTTCGCTACTCCTTGGATCCTTTTTAACCGGCGCAGGAGAGTGATGTTGTCATCTGAAGGAAGTGATCCAGTAGTACCGAAGTACTCCAGAACACCTAGCATCTGTTCTATGACCTCCGTAGCTACCTTCTCGGACTTAAGCTTTTCTTCAATTAATGCATCCTTGCTCGAAGTCGTTTCTTCTAGAACTCCGGAAAGCCTAGCATTCTCCGTAGTTAAAGTATTCTTTTGATTTAGGAGTTGGCTAGCTTCTTCTTGGAGCCTAACAAGCTCGGACCCCGCATTAGCATGCTCCAACCGCACCCTTTCGATTTCCGCTCGAAGCACGATCCTTTCTGCTTCGAGCTCCTTATTTGCAGCCTCCAAGCCCTGTCTGGCCCTGCGTTCTGTTGAAATCATATCATCCATTTGAGCTACTCTAGCTTCGGAGAATGATAAGTTGCGCTGAAGAGCTTCATTTTCTTCCCGAAGTTGAGCAATTTCACGCTCGCCCGATAAAGTTGCAGCACGGGCCAAGACCGCTTGCTAAGAAAAGAAAAAATCGAAGTAAGAAATTATCCATGTATAATTTGCTATTGTTTCAAAGGTGTTCCGTACCTGGTAGGCTGCTCGTTCCATGGCAACGTTCAGCTCCGAACTCTTCGCCCTGCTTAAAATAGCTACCAGCTCTGTCTCCCCGACTTCGCGACTGACTCGACCTAAAGGTTTGAGCAGAGTCCGAAGCCCGGTTCTTTGCTCCAAAAAAGGAGTTAAAAGAGGGAGCATTGCCGAAGCTTCTTGGTCATCCCTGCTTGGTGAAGCTCCGGAGCATTCTGCTGAGGTCCTTGGAGCTTCAGTAGATGGCCCCCCTTCAGTAGATCGACTTTCATCTGTTGATTCAGACGAAGTTGATCCTTGAGCAGGAAGAGGTTCTATATGTCTTTTACCCCTTCCAGGCCCCTGTTGAGCAACTTCCGGGTGCGGCTCCGAAGTTGCCGAAGGCCCTTGAATTGGATCTTCGCGATGTACTTCTACAGAAGAGGGCTCTGCAAAAGCAAAGGTATTATACATTGTATAATTTTGCAGAAAAGAATAAGAGAATTATGCGAAGTTTACCTTCGGCATTTTGGGGGCGATCGAGCATCGGATTGCTCGGAGGATCAAAGGTGAGGTCTTCGTCTGAATCCAAAGTTAAAACTTCAACTGCCGGAGTATCTCCTTGAGCAGTCCTCCCTTCATCCAAAACTAAAGTTGTAGCAACTTCAACTTCACCCTCACCCACAGGGGCTTTGATATGCTCTTCCTCTTGAGCATCTGGAGTTCTCACTTCTTCAATGTTAGCTTGAGACTCCGGTATACCTGCAGTATCTTCAATATGAATATCTTTTTGAGCTGCATCTTCATCAATCAACCTCACTAATAGTTTACCTTCATCCTCCTTAGAACCAGAGGTTGAGGATCTTGGGCTCGGAGGTGCAAGCTTTCTAGGCTTTTTAGCCACCTTCTTCACCGGAGTCTTTGCGGAACTCGAAGCTCTAGCTTCGGCTTTCCTTTTCTTGGGTCCTTTCTCCGAAGGCACCCAATCCATCAGAGGGGGCGGAGTGATTCCCAACATTCCCCATACTCTGTTAAATCTTTCCCAACTTCCGACTAACTTGACTCTCGATTCTTTTTCGGTCGGAGTTGGAGCGCCCAAAATCTTCTCCGAAGCCCTTATGATTTGTTCCGAAGTAACAGGGGCTAAAGAAGCTAAAAAAGAAGAATAAATCAAGTTAATTTTTCTTCGAATGAATATGCATAATACATATTGTCTTCGAAGTTACCTGCAGGGCTCGAAGTTGAAGTAATTTTTCGAAGACCGCCTTCCGAATCCTCTTCGAAGATGATAGGCCAGTTGGCCATCAGCGGAGAAATTTGCAGACCGAGGAATTCTTCGGCTAAGTCTCGCATGCTTAACCTTCGGCTAATCTTCTGAAGCAGGTTGACGCGGGCTTCGAGCTGACCTTCGTTAGGCTGCACTAAGGCTTCCTTCCGGAATTGGATTTCTTTAAGGGGACCGGCCAGAGGACTGTTTGCCCAAACTTCGGCATAAAACCATCTCAGAACCCAGTTAGTATACCATCTGGCATTGATGGCCTTGGCAGGAAACTGAAGGGCATACTCATCTCGAAGCCTAAAGTTGATACTACCGAAGGCTACTACTATTTTTTCACCTCCGGGGCCTACGAAGGTCTTCGGTTGGCATGTTGCTCTATGAAGTGCAGCGAAGATCTCTGCCCTCCCTTCACAACCTTCGGCTCTCAGCGCCCATTCAAAAATAGCCAAACGAGCTACTGCATTCGGAGAGAGCTGAGGAAGGGTAACATGAAATAGCTCAAGTACCTCCGCCAGGAAGTCTACTGCTGGAAGGCCCAAGCCGGCTTCGAAGAAGGCTTCGAAAACAACTACTTCTCCGGGTCTTGGCGATGGAATCATTTCTTTGCCTGGCTTCCGGATCATGACTCCGGTACTAATTTTCCCTTCCACTGCGATTGCCAATGACTCTCTCTTGCAGGTAGAAGGCCCCAATTGAAAAGATTGATCCAAGTATTTTGTTGATGGCGGGCAGAGACCTTGATCATTGACATTTTGGGGATTTCTCCCTCCTGCCACCACGGATGTCGCTACAGATGCCGGAGGTGCCGTCGCCATTGCTGCCACCGCTGCTGCAGCTGCGGCCTGCTACCTAGCCAAAGCTGAAGGTCCCGCACCTTTGGTCTTCGCCATTGCAGTCACTGGGTTGCTTTGGAGAAACTGGAGGCTAGGGCTCAAGAACTCAAAGGGCTCAAAAGGGTTTTGATTGCGAGAAAGCGGTGAAAAGGTAACCAGGTAAGTTCTAGGCCTTCTATTTATAGCCTAGATTTTACTTTTTTACCGTTAGTCCATGCCGTTTCGCATTCTTGCCGTTACTTTTCTCCGAAATTAACGCATTCTACAGTTTCCGTTAGAAACAGAAAGCTAACGGCTATTTTCTCTAAGTCTAAAAGACTTTCGAACTTCCTGAGTCGGTTCTAAGATAGTTCGAAAAGCAATTATCTTAAGACTGATTCAGAGTTTATATCTTCATACATTTCGGAGATGAATTAAAATCCAATAACCCCTATGTTCGGTTATCTTTTCCTTCCGTATACTGCTCTCCTAACATTACAGGTTAAACGGAGAAGCGTATTCGAGGGGCTCCTGTTGGGGGAAAATATCTCATCTTCGGGGTTATTGTCGCAACAGCATGACAGCAGATAGTGGATTCGAAGGTTTCTAGACGTTCATCTTCGAAGATGCTCTGAGTCAAGTTCGAAGTACGAAGATAGGCATTGGTTCGGAGTACATCTTCGAACTAAGGCAATTCGTGATCTTTATTGCCAGCTAAGATGGAAGATTTATCTTTTATATTATTAGATTAGTCTTTTACCATTTTAGCCCTATCAAGGGTACAGAATAGTTTCCACTATGTCGGTTGTAATAGAGGGGTAAATAGGTCTTTTCCTTAATATTTGGGCCTATAAATACCCCCCATTTCACCCTGTAATAGGGACCGAATACAAGCTATTCAATACACACATTCGAACTATTCTAGGTTATTATCCTTTCGGAGGCTTAGAACAGTTCTCTTCGCAAACAATTCTTTTGTTAGTTTCTATTCAACAGAAACCTATTAGCGTAATCTTTTACGCCAACACTTACCTTGGTAAGACATCATATGAACTGCGGTTTGGCAGACAGCCCAAGGTGAGCCACTTGCGAGCGTTTGGCTGCAAGTGCTTTGTGCTCAAGAAGGGAGGGCACTTGGACAAGTTTGAGTCTCGTTGCTGGGATGGTGTTTTTCTTGGCTATGCTTTGCATTCTCGAGGTTTTCGTGTTTGGAACCTCGAATCCCAGCTGCTTGTCGAGACTTGTGAGGTTTCATTTGATGAGTCCTTGCCTTCTTTGACTCCTTCTTTTGAGCTTTCTGGTGATGATGAGCTCGGAGAGTCCATCTTCGAGGAAGATGAGGATACTCCAGCTGCTGACGAGGGTGGGCCTTCTGCATCCCCCGCAGAGCCCACACCTTCTGAGACTTCGACTGAGGATGAGGGCGGACCTCTGATCACTTCTTCCACTTCGATCGAGCCCCCTCAGTCGAGTCCAGAGGTGCCTGCTGATGACTTCGGTGAGGTGACTTCAGATCACCAGGGAACCCGAGCAGTTTAGCGTGACCATCCCTCAGAGCTCATCATAGGTGATTTGACTGAGAGAACTTTGCGTTCTTCTGCCTCTCTTGCTGTGTTTGCTGAATCTGCGTTTGTTGCATCTTTTGAGCCCAGAGATGTTTCTCATGCTCTTTCTGATTCTAATTGGATTAATGCTATGCAAGAAGAGCTTGAGAACTTTGTCCGCAACCGGGTTTGGACACTAGTTGAGCCGCCACCAGGATGCAACCCCATAGGCACCAAGTGGGTATTCAAGAACAAACAAGGTGAAGATGGGGTTGTGGTGCGCAACAAAGCTCGACTAGTTGCCCAGGGTTATTGCCAGAAGGAAGGTATTGACTTTGAAGAAACCTTCGCCCCTGTTGCCCGTCTTGAGTCCATTCGCATTCTTTTAGCTTTTGCCGCTTCGAAGGGTTTTAAGCTTTTTCAAATGGACGTTAAGAGTGCTTTTCTGAACGGGTTCATAGAGGAGGAAGTTTATGTTAGGCAGCCCCCTGGCTTTGAGAACCCTAAGTTTCCTCGACATGTTTTTAAGTTGCACAAAGCTTTATACGGGTTGAAGCAAGCCCCCAGGGCTTGGTATGACCGGTTAAAGCAATTTTTGTTGGGGAAGGGCTTTGTGATGGGTTCTGTGGACAAAACTCTCTTTTTGCTCAGAGTTGCTTCATACTTCTTAGTTGCTCAGATTTACGTGGACGATATTATTTTTGGCGGTACTACTGATTCTCTTGTGTCCAAGTTATCTGAGAAGATGCACAGTGAGTTTGAGATGAGCCTCATGGGTGAGCTCAAGTACTTCTTAGGGCTCCAGATCAAGCAGAACAAGGACGGCACCTTCATCCACCAAGGTAAGTACACTCGTGATATGTTAAAGAAATTTGACTTTGGTGGTGAATTGAAGCCGCAGATGACCCCGATGGGCACTTCTGGGGGTCTGGACAAGGATGAGAGCGGCGTCAAGGTCAATGAAAGGGAGTTTCGAGGGATGATCGGGTCGCTGTTGTACTTAACGGTGACCAGACCGGACATTCAGTTCGCCGTGGGACTGTGCGCGCGCTTCCAGTCTTCACCACGCGCGTCTCATCGGCAGGCTGTCAAGCGCATCTTTAGGTATCTCACTTATGCGCCTGATCTCGGTCTTTACTATTCAGCATCATCATCTCTTGATTTATCTGGCTTTTCGGATGCCGACTTTGGTGGGTGTCGGTTGGATCGCAAGTCGACTTCCGGTACTTGCCAGTTTCTTGGTTCTTCTCTTGTCTCTTGGTCTCCCCGAAAGCAATCTGGAGTTGCTCTTTCGACCACATAGGCTGAGTATGTAGCTGCTGCTAGCTGCTGCTCACAATTGGTTTGGATGATTTCCACTCTGCGAGATTTTGGGTTATTCTTTCCTACCAGGGTTCCATTGTTTTGCGACAGCACCAGTGCTATTAGTGTAGGGAAAAACCCATGTCTCCATTCAAAAACCAAACATATTGATGTGCGCTTTCACTTCTTGCGGGATCAATATGAGAAAGGTGTCATTGACCTTGTTCATGTTGATACCCATCATCAGTTGGCTGATATTTTCACCAAACCCCTAGATCAGTCTACATTCGAGCGTTTACGAGGGGATTTGGGTGTTGTGTATCCTTTTTAGGATATTTTGCGTCAGTTTTCTTTCTTCTTTACTCTTTTCTTTAGTCTTTCTGTGTGTGTTCATATCTTGCATATTCACGTATCACACCTTTGAGCTTGCTTCTGTTATATGATTGAACTGTTTTACTTATTCTAGCTGGTACATGCTTTTGATTACTTGTCAATGATCATGCTTTGCTTCAGTTCAAATGATATGTCTGATATCTGTCATATGCATGGCTTTTATGCTTTAAAAAAATCACCATTGTTTCTGGTAACTAGCATGAGTAGGCTGAATGTTCTTGCTATCTGTTACATGCCTTGTAGCTAGTTTCTGACTTAGATGCAAATATGCAACTTGGACATATGTATGCTTTAAACATGGAAATGTGCTGAAAATTCGAGAACAATGAAAATTCCATGCCTTTTTGTGCATAACTTGAAAAGATCCAGGTGGGTTTGCTTTGTCGCATTACATTTGTTCTGGACTGCATACCATAGCACTTTGGTATGAACTAGGACAATGTAGTGTATGCCAAGACCAATGTCTTAAGCTTCTGATGGTCCAGATCTGGCCTAGGCTTGACTTGGTCGGTCAGCATAAGGTTTGACATGCAAATAACCCCTGGCAAAAATGAAAAGGAAAAAGAAAAAGCTTGAAAATTGAAATAATAACAAGTTTGCTGAAGCACTTGGTTTTGGACAATGCTTATCTTGCTAGATATCAGTTAGCTTTTGCATCTCATGCTTTACCTTGCTTGTTTATTGGAACATGTGGTGATGTCTTTGTTTGCTAAAAACTGAAAAATGCATGCAAATGACTTTCTTTAGATATCATCTATTGCACTGATCATGCCATTTGTCTTAGACAGTATCTCTTTTGCCCTACTTGTTAGATGCTGTATTTGCAGTCAATCATATTTGAGAAGCATGCTTTCTACACTCCTTATGCACTCCAGTTGAATTCACTGCATATTTTGAGGGGGAGTTGCATTTCAGGGGGAGTCTGTGTCTCTATTGAGTGCTTGATGAGTTCACTTGTCAACAAGGGGGAGAAAATTTGGGATCAGAGTTTAAGGGGGAGTTCTTACTCTGTTGATCCTTGTTGTTCTGAAATCGCACTCATTTTGAGCTTTTATGTTTTGGTTAAACATAATGACCGCTTCTTGCTTTTGTTCGGCTTTTGGTCATTAGGGTTAAACTTTTTACCTTATTTTTTTTCTTCTTTGTTTTCTTGTGTTTTGTTTTCGTGTTTCCACATTTGCTCGCAGGTGCTGAAGAAGAGGAGTGTTGACAATGCACTCATCAAGGGGGAGATTGAGGAGCCATGCTGAATAGCGTGGGCCTCATGGCTCCAGAAGTGATGAGTCATTGTCAACGATAGTCAAAGAGGACAGAAAAAGAAGAGATCTGCTGTTTCATTGGCTGCGTGTGACTCAAGTACACGGGCAGCGAGCGACTGTCGGGCAGAGGAGGCTGCGAAGTTGGGCTGGACCAATCCGGGTGCATGGGCCAGAAGCAGTAGAACACCCACTGGGCTGTTGACTAGGGTTGACTCAGGTACACGGGCGGTGAGTGATTGCTGGGCTGAGAGAGCTGCGGAATCGGGCCGGCCCAATCTGGGTACCTGGTGCAAAGTCGGTGGAGGCTTTGTCAGTTTCGGCGCAAAACTGACAACTGTTGATCTTGTATCCGACTGTCCAGAAGAGAAGCCGTAGTAGCTACAGTGCTTTGTGCCAGCTTTTCAGTTCCTACTGCACAGCTTTTTGATCGAAGTTGACAGGCTCTAGAAACTTTTCTGTCTGCTTTCTGGCGAAGCCATCCTCTCTATTCGAAGCCCCTCAGCTCCGTGAGGCAGGCTTCGATCCGACTTACTCGAAGGCTTCGTTTCGATCTTCGAACTTTGTTTTGTGTTCTGTGTTGCTAAGCTTCGAAGTTCTCTTTGAACGGACAACATCGCATACTTCGAACGACAGTGCGAAGGTACTCCGGCTCTAGCTGTTCGAAGTCCACACTTCGATAGGTTTCGAAGTTGACTTCGAAGCTTGTCGTTCTGCTAGGCTTCGCGTTGTTTTCTGTGTGGCGTGTCAGCCTTCGCTTCTCTTTTCGAAGCTTGCTCTTTTCGAAGGTAGAGTGTAGGCTTCGAATTTGGTGCCTCTGTCGTGTTACAGGCCTCGCTTCTTTATTCGAAGGTAGTCCGTCAGTGTGTTGCATTCGAAGCTCTCTGTTCGAAGGTTTAAGTTCGAAGCACTCGGTTCGAAGCTGTGTCCGAAGCCTTGCCTTCAAAGTACATACTTCGAAGCAGGCTCCGGCGTTGTCATACTTCGCTTCGAATCATTCTTCGCTTCTTGCCACTTCGAACCATACTAGACCCAAACACCTTCGGCATTTTCACACCACCTTCGTCAGACTTCGACTACCACCTCCGAACCACTCTTTGTCCTGCGAAGTAGGCCTCGACCTCCGAAGCAGGCTTCGATCAGCGAAGCAGGCTTCGATCTGCGAAGCAGGGTTCGGCGAAGTTCGAACAAGAGACAGATTTGTAAAGGTAACTTCTCTTCTCACTCATAGTGCACCGATATTGCTTTACTGAGAAGTTTGTCTTGCCTAGTCTAGTGTATACTGTTTATCTATCTATTAGCACTGCTTTGATAGTCTTCTGTTTGTCATCAGCTGCTTCTAGGCTAGATACCTTATAGACTTAGGCTATCTGTTTATTTTCTGCTGCTTGGTCTTTTGAGGTGCGTTGGGTATTGGGAACAGGCCATAGATTCGAAATAATTTTTAAGGCGCCCATTCACCCCCCTCTGGTCGCTACTTTCGGTCCTACACCTTACGACATGGAAGTTGTATCTATGTACCTGATAAGAAGAAGTTGAAGGATCTCATAATTCATGAAGCTTATGAGACACATTACTCTATTCATCCTAGGAGTAACAAGATGTATGAAGATCTTCGAGCGAAGTTTTGGTGGCCTAATATGTGCCTTGACATAGCGGATTATGTAGGTCTATATGATTTATTCTAGAGAATAAAGGTGGAACATCAGAGACTTGCACGGTTACTCCAACCTTTGAGCGTGCCTGAATTGAAGTGGAAAGAAGTTAGATTGGGCTTTATAACTAGCTTGCCAGGACCAACCTTTTGGTATGATTCTATTTGGGTTATCGGTGATCGGTTAACAAAAGTTGCTCACTTTATACGATTCAAGACAATCTAAAATAGAAGTGAGTTGGTAGAGTTATATAAGGCTATAATTGTCTATTTGCATGGAGTTCCAAAAAGGATAGTATCAGATAGAGGAAGTCAGTTTACTTCGATGTTTGGTAGAAGCTACAAGAAGAGTTGGGTAACCGTCTGAATTTTAGTATAGCTTATCACCTCGAAACCAATGGTCAGATAGAAAGAGTTGTTGGGGGAAAATATTCCATCCTCAGGGTTATTGCAGTAACAGGACAAAGGCAGGCGATTGAATTAGAGGTTTCCAGCATGTATCTCCGGGGATGCACTGAATCAAGTTTGAAGTATGAAGACGGACTCTAGTTCGGAGTATATCTTCGAACTTGGACTCTTCCGAGAGCTTCCTTGCCAGCTAAGATGGAAGACTTATCTTCTTTCTCATTAGATTAGTCTTTTACCATTTTAGCCCTATTAAGGGTATCGAATAGTTTCCACTATGTCGGTTGTAATAGAGGGGTAAAAGGGTCTTTTCCTTATTGTATGGGCCTATAAATACCCCCCGTTTTACCCTGTAATACGGACCGAATACAAGTTATTCAATACACACTTTCAAACTATTTTAAGCTATTATCCTTTCGGAGGCTTGGAATAGTTTACTTCGCAAACACTTCGTTTGTTAGTTTCTAATCTTCAGAAACCTGTTAGCGTAATCTTTTACGCCAACAGTTGGCGCCGTCCGTGGGGAACCTAGTCCAAAAAACTTCATTCTCTACCAAGTTCTCAAACCATGCCTCCTAAGCGGAGTGAAGGGGGTAATCCTATTCGGAGGTCTCCTCGGACCTCCGGAGCAAGATCTTCAGACACAGTTGAGGTCGGAGGACCTTCGACGTTTCCTCCACCTCAAACTCCAGAACGGATTCCCCTTCCTCGAGCATACGGAGTTCCTCCGCCAACTCCATCTATACTTTGGCCAGCCGGAGTCCCTCTTCCACCTCAAGTTCCACTTCGAATCGATCCCTACAGTTCTCAAGACCCGGAAGATCCTTCCGGAGGAGATGAAGACGGTCTTGGTGATATGGCCGCTCAAATGGCCAGTCACCAAGCTGAAGTAGCAAGGTGGCAGCAAGAAGCCGCAGATAGGCTTCGTTCTCAGCCCACCCCGGTCATCCCTGAAGTGCCCGAAGATGACAAACTTATCTATCCCGAAGCATCGGAGAACGCATCCTTCGACACCGAAACTCCGCTGTATCCTGAGTTGCAGAAAGTGCGCTTCGATCGTAAGTTTAAAACTTCGAAGCTTTGCAAATATTCCGGAGATGAAGATCCTGGAGAGTTTGCCCGTTCTTATGCATTAGCAATTGAAGCAAGCGGGGGAGTGCGAGATACTATGGCCAAATGTTTTCCCCTAGCCCTCCAAGGAGTGGCTTTGCGGTGGTTCTGGTCTCTGAAGCCAGGATCAATCAGTTCATGGGGGCAGTTGAGGAAGAAGTTCGTGAGTAACTTCCAGGGTACCATCGTACCCCCAATGTCAACAGGAAGCCTTTTCCAGGTGAAGCAGCTTCCCGGAGAGACCTTAAGACAGTATTTCAAGCGCTTCGCTCATACGAAGTCGCAAATTCGAGGGTTATCTACGTCTTCGGTAGTTGACGCAGCTCGAGAGGGAGTTATTCATGCAGGCCTCCTTGATAAACTTCACCGGAAAAATATATCTTCAGTTTCTCAGTTGATGTCTTATTTCGAAGAGTATGCAAGGTCAGAAGAGGGATGGCTTCGGAGAACTGCTGCAACTCAGTCAATAGTGCAAGAAGATAAGTTGGAAGTGAAAACTTCAACGTAGCCGCAAGAGCCTAGCTTCGAAGCCCAGCACGACAGGCGTAGAGGGCAAAACATCCTCGTTTAGAAGTTTTGAACATTGCACACCCGCAGAAGTTTGCCCCAAGAGCTCCGCAGCCTTCAGGAAGCAAGACCAGCGGCTGGAGGCCACCAGGGAAACAAGCTGGCAAAGCCCAGGCCTTTTTCTGCTGCATCCATGGCGAGAATCGGAGTCACACAACTGATGCATGCAAGTCTATACTTGCTTTAAGAGGAGAGTATTTGGAAAGAACTTCGGGTCGAGGCACTACTGACCGAGTTCCGGCTGAAGTGCGTCCGGAGCCTATCCAGGCTGTGGCGCGAATAGAGAACTTCGACCCTGCAAGACGGCCCCCGGTGGTCAATGTTATGCTACCTTCGAAGCAAGAAGAGGGGCAAGATCGGGGAAAAAGAGTAGTCCTCCCCATCTCCGGAGGAGGGACCGTCGGAAGTATGTCAAAGAGGTAGAGAAGAGAATATTTTAGAGAAGTGGGCCATATTGGAACCTCTTCATCTGCAGCTGCTATGCCCGAATGGTCCCATGTCCCAATACCTTTTTCCACAGATGATGCAGCTGGTATAAAATTTCCACATGCAGACCCACTTGTCATCACTACCGACATAGCAGGAAATGAGGTTCGAAGAGTGCTAATTGACGGATGGAGTTCGGCGGATATTATTTTTGTCCAAGCCTTTGATCAACTCTGCATCTCCAGAAAGCATCTTCTCCCACAGCCCGTCCTTTACAAGGCTTTGCAGGACCCCCTCTGGATGCCCTCGGCCAAATTGGCCTGGAAGTTACTTTCGGAGAGGGGCCACTGGCCAGGACAGAGGAAGTGATCTTCGATGTTGTGGATGCTCCATATGCATACAATGTCATCTTCGGAAGAGGCATGTTAAATCAATTCGGAGCTATGGCGCACCATAATTACTTATGTATGAAGATGCCCACACAGGCGGGAGTGCTCACTGTTTTCGGAGATCAGGCCATTGCGCGAAGAGCGGAGTATGGTCATGGCCCTCCTCTAGACCCGAGACAGGTGAACAGTGTGCAAGATAATCCGGAAGATTTTTTTGCTCCTAGCGAATCTTCGAAGAAATCCTTCCCAAGACCAAGTCCCGAAGGAGAGATTGCAACGAAGTTTATTGTCAAAGATGGCAAGGAATATTCATTTCAATTTGGTAAAGACTTGCCTCCAGAAGTTGCTACTTCCTTAGAGAAAGTAGTTGAGGAGAATTTAGATGTCTTTGCTTGGTCTGATGAAGACACCACCGGAGTTAGTCGGGACATTATTGAACACAGTCTACTTGTGAACCCGACGGCTCGGCCTGTTCGGCAAGGACTCCGGAAGTTTTCTACGGAGAGAGCTATCCTTGCTAAAGATGAAGTTGAAAAATTGCTGAAGGCTGGGATTATCAGAGAAGTGGCTCATACGAAGTGGTTAGCCAACCCAGTCTTCGTTAGGACCCTGAATAAAGCATGCCCCCGCGACCCCTACCCCATGCCCCGAATTGATCAATTGGTCGACTCCACTGTCGGTTCAGAGTTATTAAGCTTCCTCGACGCGTATTCCAGCTATCATCAAATCTGGTTAAAGCGCGAAGATGAAATCAAGACAAGCTTCGTAACTCCTTCAGGAGTCTTTTGTTATGTAAGAATGCCCTTTGGCTTAACAAACGTCGGGGCTACTTTTTCGAGGTTAATTGCTAAGGCTCTAGGTCATCAATTAGGTCGTAATGTAGAGGCCTATATGGATGATATTGTAATAAAGAGTGCTTTAAAGCACCAACATAGCCTAGACTTAGCAGAAACATTCAATAGCCTTCGGGCATGTGGGATCCGTCTTAACCCCGAAAAATGTATCTTCGGTGCGCAGGCTGGAAAATTGTTAGGGTATCTAGTTTCAAGCAGAGGGATCGAAGCTAGCCCCACTCAGATAACTGCGTTGCAGAGGATGGCTCCCCCAGAGAATTTAAAGCAAGTGCAAAAGCTGACCGGTTATCTTGCAGCACTTAGCAGATTCCTAGCAAGGTCTGCGGAGAGAAGTTTTCCCATTTTCAAAGCATTGAAAGGGTCCGAAAGATTTTGCATGGACACCGGAGTGTCAAAAGAGCTTCGAAGATATTAAGAATTATCTCAGCAACCTTGCTACATTCACGGTGCCTATTGCGGATGAAGCCCTACTCCTCTACCTTGCAGCTACTGGCTCTACTGTCAGTGCAGTCCTTGTCAGAGAGGTTGATTTCAACGGGAAGTTGGTACATAATCCAGTTTATTTTGTGTCCGAAGCATTGTCCGGAGCAAAAACAAGATATTCTGAGCTTGAGAAATTCACTGATGCTCTGATAATGGCTTCGAGGAAGCTAAGGCATTATTTCTTGGCACATAATGTAATTGTACCAACATCGTAGCCTTTGGGAGATATGCTCCGAAGTAAGGATTCCACTGGAAGAATTGGGAAGTGGGCTCTTGAGTTAGCACCCTTCGGCATATCCTTTGCATTCCAAGTATAGATTGGCGAAGTCCAATTATGGAATTGTTGCAAGGAGAAGCAAATATGTCCGAAGGGCCACAACTTTCGAGGTTAAAGCTTAGAACTCGGAATTATCACATAATCAACGGTATTTTATACAAGGCCGGAGTATGTTCCCCTCTGCTCCGATCTATATCTCAAGCCAAAGGTCAAGAAATTCTTCAAGAAATTCATGAAGGACTTTGCGGTAGCCATCTGGCCCCTCGAGCTTTGGTAGGAAAAACACTTCGCCAGGGGCTTTATTGGCCTACAATAGTAGCTGATGCGGAGAGCTTGGTCCGCACTTTCCAAGGATGTTGGTGGATGGGCCGAAGAAGTCATCGCCCACCAACAGCTCTTCAAGTCATTGCCCCAGTATGGCCCATGGCCAGATGGGGCATGGATCTTATCGGTCCCTTCCCAGTAGCAAAAGGAAATTTGAAGTTCGCATTGGTAGCAATCGAATACTTTTCAAAGTGGGTCGAAGCAGAGCCCCTAACAGCTATCACTTCGAATAATGTTCAAAAATTTTTCTGGAAGAATATTATATGCCGGTTTGGAGTGTCTCGGCAGCTGACAGTGGATAATGGAACATAGTTTGATGCAGAACCCTTCAGGAAATTCTATGAAGACCTAGGCATTCAACTATGTTTTGCTGCAGTAAGACATCCACAATCTAATGGAGCGGTTGAAAGAGCCAATGGTAATATCTTGTCAGGGCTGAATCGAAGAATAGTGGGATTGGCAAAAGGATTGTGGACCGAAGAGCTCCCAAAGATCCTATGGTCCATCCGGACAACTCAGACAAGGTCTACCGGCTTCACTCCTTTCAGACTATTATTCGAAGATGAAGCTATGACACCAACAGAGCTCAAAGGAGGATCACTTCGCAGCACCGAACCGGAAATAGAAGGAGAAAGACAAACTTCGTTGGATTTAACAGAAGAGACAAGACTTCGAGCTGTGGCAAATTTGTCAAAGTATCAGCAGCAGACGAAGACTTGGATCGACCCGAAGGTCAAGATTAATGAACTTAGGCTGGGTCATCTCGTTTTGTGAAGTATCATAGCGCCAGGAAAATTAGGAAATAAGTGGGAAGGTCCATACTTAATTGTTCGCTCAGGGCGTCCTGGTTCTTTTAAGTTAGCTAATTTGGAAGGTGAAGAGTTAGCGCATGCATGGCACGCGGAGCACCTAAAGCGATACTTCGCATAGGGGCTCCTTGTAATCATTTGTAAACACTTTCCGAATCAATAAAGCATATGGTTCAGATAATGCCTACCCTTCATAAACTTGCCACTTCCGAATGGATGCACTGGAATAGCGGAGTTGACCGAGAGGGAAGTGTCATTAATTTGAATCATATTTTCGGACTTCAGACCACTGGTCCGAAGTTTCCGACATGGTGGGCTGAAATAATCCGGAGTCCAAGCCACCGGCTTGTAGGCATCCGTAAAAGAGCCCGAGACCACAGAATGCGGAGTCCAAGCCACCGGCTGTTAGACATCTATAAAAAGAGTCCAAGGAGACCAAATGATGCGGAGTCCAAGCCACCGGCTTGTAGGCATCCGTAAAAAGAGTCCAAGGAGACCACTACGAACTCCAAACCACTGGTTTGACAGAATTCACAAAAAGAGCCGAAGGAGGCCAAAACAAAACAGAGTTTGAGCCCATGAGCTTCGAATATCTGTTAAAAAAGTCCAAAGTGACAAATCATTTAGGACACTAAAGTGTCCGGAAAGTTGTCCAAAGTGATTTCTTTCAAAGCATAAGGTACTAAGTTACCAGTCTTCAGACTACAAATAGTCGAAGACATTTCATAAGATTTTAATCAATCTTTAAATTGCTGAGGGGCTCCGAACCCCCAAAATTGTACTCCTAAGTTTTTCTTTGCGCCTAAGCATCTTTGAATATAGTTCGATGTTGCTTACGCCCAAAGAGGGGCTGGTAAATAGGGAGACAATTTTAAATCGATATTTATTATTCGAACAAATATGATTACATCATGAAAAATCGGTATCTATACCAAGAAGGAATCGAAGACCCCTTCGATCTCTAGAGCTAAGGTTGGAACGACTAGTTCCAGAGTCGGGAGTTCTAACAACTTTGTGTTTAACTCTCCTACCTCCCTTCGAAGCTCTAAAGTCTTTCTGCTCTTGTTGAAGCTCGGTCCAAGTTCGAAGTCGTTCGGGGCTCCTTTCCCAGCTTCCAAGTTCTTCAGGCTTTTTACCTTGAGCTTCATCTTCGTCTTCGGACCATGCAATGTCTTGGGAAGATGAAGTTTCCAAGTTAACTTCTTTTTCTTCCTCTTTAATATAAGACAATATGTCTTTGCTTACTTCGGGCGTAATCGCACCGGAGCTATCCCAAGGAACTAAAAATCGAGGGCGCTTGTGAAGTTTTAAAATATCGAAGGTAGCCCATAGTAGGCGGAGTTCTTCGTTAACATCTAACACTTTGACATCTTCCATATGAGACAAAGCCTAAAAACATGATAAGCAAATTTTCATTCATAAATGTACGAAAGCATGATGCTTTACATAGTCGAAGATCCTAAGATAAATTTACACCTGCGGGTTTTGCGGAGGCTGGCTGCTCAAAGCTTGTGACCGAGCTTGCTTCTGGCGTTGCCCTTCATTAATCCAAGCCTTGATCGCAGAGCGACCTTCGGCTCTCCATGAAGTTTGGAAGGCTTGCCAAGCAGCGGCCACACCTTCGGAAGGAGTAAGAAGCTGATTGTTGTCAAAGGTAATGGGAGCCGCCCCTGCGTTCGGAGTTATCGATATGCCCAGATCATCGTAGTAACGAAGTATGCCGATAGCAGCCACTTGTCCGGAGATTTCTCCGTACCGAATGCATGTTGTCTTCATTTGTTTCGCTGCTCCCTGGATCCTCTTCAGCCATCGCAGCAGGGGGATGTTTTCATCTGAAGGAAGCATCCCAGTAGTACCAAAGTACTCTAGAACGCCTAGCAGTTGGTTCATGACCTCCGCAGCTACCTTCTCCGACTTCAGTTTGTCTTCGATTAAGGCATCCTTAGCCGAAGTTAATTCTCCTACCACTCCAGAGAGCCTAGCTGCCTCCGTAGCTAGAGAATTTTTCTGGTTGAGTAGGTGGCTAGCTTCTTCGGCAGCTTTGGCTTTTTCTTCTCAGAACCTGACAAGGTCAGCTCCCTCCATACCATGCTTCGCCCGCATCTTTTCAATTTCCGCTCGAAGCACAATTTGTTCTGCTTTGAGCTCTTTATTCGCAGTTTCCAAGCTTTGTCTGGCCCTGCGCTCCGCTGAAACCATGTTGTCTAAGTGGGAAACCCGACCTTCAGAGATATTAAGATTTCGCTGAAGCGTGGTAATTTCCTCTCGAAGGCGAAGGCTTCCGTGTTCATTTAAAATGTTCGCAGCTCGGGCCAAGACTATTTCCTACAAAGAGA
The DNA here is from genome assembly GCA_019279435.1 of Zizania palustris. NCBI lineage: Eukaryota > Viridiplantae > Streptophyta > Magnoliopsida > Poales > Poaceae > Zizania > Zizania palustris. Next base: position 98,631,601 of record JAAALK010000283.1, on the reverse strand, counting down.
AAAAACCAAGGTGAGAAATTATTTGTATATAAGATTAATTTTGCTTTGCAGATACTTCGTACCTGGTACGCTGCACACCCCATAGCAGCGTTGAGCTCCGAACTCTCAGCCTCGCTCAAGATAGTTACCAAGTATGTCTCCCCAACTTCGTGGCTAGCTCGATCCAAAGGCTCGAGCAAAGTCCGAAGTTTGGTTCTTCGTTCCAAGAAAGGAGCTAGAAGAGGCAGCAAGCCTTCCAAGCATCATGGAGAGCCGAACGTCAAACAACGATCAAGGCTTTGATCGATGAAGGGCATCACCAGAAACAAGCTCGCTCTCATGCTTCGAGCAGCCAGCCTCCGCCAGACCCACAGGTGTAGTTTTGTTTAGGGGTCCGAATATGTAAAAATTATGCTTTCATCTGTTATGAATGAAAACTTATTTGTTGTGTTTTTAGGCTTCCCAACCTCGTATGGATGATCTCGAAGTATTAAATGTTACCGAAGAACTTCGCCTGCTATGGGCTATGTTGGGGGAAAATATCCCATCTTCGGGGTTATTGCCAAAGCAGCATGAAGACAGTCAACCAGTTCGAAGATAGTCCGAAGGTCATCTTCGAAGGTGGCTTGGAACCTGGTTCGAAGCCCGAAGGCAGGCTTTAATTCGAAGTATGTCTTCGAACCAAAGCCCTTCAAGATCTTTTCTACCAGCTAAGATGGAAGACTTATCTTCTATCCTATTAGATTAGTCTTTTACCATTTTAGCCCTATTAAGGAAACCGAATAGTTTCCTTAATGTCGGTTGTAATAGAGGGGTAAATAGGTCTTTTCCTTAATGTTCAGGCCTATAAATACCCCCCATTTCACCCTGTAATAGGGACCGATTACAAGTGAATCAATACACACTTTCGAACTATTCTAAGCTATTATCCTTTCGGAGGCTTGGAACAGTTTGCTTCGCAAACACTTCGTTTGTTAGTTTCTTTTCTACAGAAACCTGTTAGCGTAATCTTTTACGCCAACAGTTGGCGCCGTCCGTGGGGAACTTAGTCCAAAAAACTTCGTTCTCTACCAACCTCTTGCATCATGCCTCCTAAGCGGAGTGCACCTCGCAATCCCACTCGGAGGTCCTCTCGGATCTCCGGAGAGATACCCTTCGACACAGTTGAAGTCGGAGGGTCTTCGACTATCCCTCCACCTCAAACTCCGCAAGGGGCTTTTATCCCTCGAGGATACGAAGCCTCTCCACCAACCCCTTCCACACTCCGACCGCCCGGAGCCCCTCTACCACCCTCCATTCCGGTTGGAACTGATCATACCAGTTCTCAAGACCCGGAAGGTCCTTCCGGAGGAGATGAAGATAGCCTTGGAGACATGGCCACTCAAATGGCCAATCTTCAAGCCGAGGTAGCAAGGTGGCGGCAAGAGGCTGCGAACAGGCTTCGTCCTCAAGCCACCCCAGCTATCCCCGAAGTGCACGAAGACGACGATCTTGACTATCCCGAAGCCCCGGAGAACGCCTCTTACGACGATGAATCTCCGTTGCATCCCGAGCTTCAGAAGGTTCGCTTCGATCCGAGGTTCAAAGCTTCGAAGCTTAGCAAGTATGCCGGAGATGAAGATCCCAGTGAGTTTGCGCGTTCTTATGCCCTAGCAATCGAGGCTAGTGGCGGAGACAGAGAAACTATGGCGAAGTGCTTCCCGTTAGCTCTCGAAGGAGTGGCGTTGAGATGGTTCTGGTCTTTAAAACCAGGATCAATCACGTCATGGGTACAGTTAAAGAAGAAGTTCATAAGTAACTTTCAAGGTACCTTCGTGCCCCCCATGTCGACAGGAAGCCTTTTCCAAGTGAAACAGCTCCCCGGAGAAACATTGAGGCAGTACTTCAAGCGCTTCGCTCACACGAAGTCGCAAATCCGGGGGCTGTCCACATCCTCGGTGGTTGATGCGGCTCGGGAAGGCGTCAGTCATAAAGGCCTTCTGGATAAATTGCATCGGAAGAGCATCACCACAGTATCACAGTTGATGTCGTACTTCGAGGAGTACTCGAAGTCGGAAGAAGGTTGGCTTCGGAGGACTACTGCTACTTCGACAGTGTTGACAGAAGTTAAAGCAGAGGTGAAGACTTCGGTTCCGCCGCAAGAGCCAGTCCCCGAAGTGCAACATGATAGAAGAAGAGGGCAAAAGCACCCTCGTTCTGAGGTCTTAAACATTGCACCCCCGCAGAAGTTTGCACCAAGAGCTCCACAGCCTGCGGGGAACAAGTCCGGCGGCTGGAGGCCACCAGGGAAAACGGCTGGCAAGGGCCAGACCCTTTTTTGCTGTATTCATGGAGAGAATCGAAGCCATGCAACTGACACCTGCAAGGCTATTCTTACCCTTCGGGGAGAATACTTGGAGAGAACTTCGGGTCGAGGTAGTACCGACCGAAGTCCAGCAGCAGCAGTGCGCTCGGAGCCGGTCCAGGCTGTAGCGCGAATAGAAAATTTTGATGCTGCAAGACATCCTCCGGTGGCCAATGTTATGCCACCTCCGAAGCAAGAAGAAGGGCAAGATAGAGGGAAGAGAGTAGTTCTCCCTATCTCCGGTGGAGGTACCCTCGGAAGCATGTCCAAGAGACAGCGAAGAGAGTACGTTCGAGAAGTAGGCCACATTGGGACTTCGTCATCTGCAGCTGCAATGCCGGAGTGGTCTCATGTTCCAATATCTTTCTCTGCGGAGGATGCAGCTGGTATCAAGTTCCCGCATGCAGATCCATTGGTTATCACTGCTGATATTGCAGGGACTGAGGTCCGAAGGGTGCTAATTGACGGAGGTAGCTCGGCAGATATCATATTTGTACAAGCCTTCGATCAGTTATGCATTTCCCGGAAGCATCTTCTCCCAGCGGCTCGTCCTCTGCAAGGCTTCGCAGGACCTCCGCTAGATGCACTTGGCCAGATAGGCCTGGAAGTAACCTTCGGAGAAGGTTTACTAGCCCGAACTGAGGAAGTTATCTTTGATGTGGTGGATGCCCCGTATGCTTATAATGTTATCTTTGGCCGAGGCATGTTGAATCAGTTCGGAGCTGTGGCGCATCACAACTACTTGTGCATGAAGATGCCCACACAGTTAGGAGTTCTGACAATCTTCGGAGATCAAGCCATAGCCCGGAGAGCAGAATATGGTCATGGTCCTCCTCTTGATCCGAGGCAGGTAAACAATGTCCAAGATAATGGAGAAATTTTTTCAGCCTCCTCCGAAGCTTCGAAGAAGTCATTTCCAAGACCAAGTCCCGAAGGAGAGATTGCAACGAAGGTTATTGTCAAAGATGGTAAAGAATACACTTTTCAGTTTGGTAAAGATTTACCTCCCGAAGTTGCAACTTCCTTGGAAAAGGTTGTAGGAGAAAATTTGGATGTCTTCGCCTGGTCTGACGAAGATATCACCGGAGTCGATCGGGATATTATTGAGCACAGCTTGCTTGTAAACCCGAAGGCCCGGCCTGTTCGACAAGGGCTCCGGAAGATGTCCGCAGAGAGAGCTGCTCTAGCTAAGGACGAAGTTGAAAAACTGTTGAAGGCTGGGATTATCAGAGAAGTGGCCCATACAGAATGGTTAGCAAACCCAGTCTTCGTCAGGAAGAAATCCTCCGGAAAGTGGCGCATGTGCATTGATTTCACATCATTGAATAAAGCGTGCCCACGTGACCCCTACCCCATGCCCCGAATTGATCAACTAGTTGACTCCACTGCAGGTTCGGAGTTACTAAGCTTCCTCGACGCGTATTCCGGCTATCATCAAATATGGTTGAAGCGCGAAGATGAAATCAAGACGAGCTTTGTAACTCCTTCGGGAGTCTTCTGCTATGTAAGAATGCCCTTCGGCCTAAGAAATGCCGGGGCTACTTTTTCAAGATTAGTTGCTAAGGCTCTAGGTCATCAACTAGGTCGCAATGTAGAGGCCTATATGGATGATATTGTAATAAAGAGTGCTTTAAAGCACCAACATAGCCTAGACTTAGCAGAAACATTCAATAGCCTTCGGGCATGTGGGATCCACCTTAACCCCGAAAAATGTATATTCGGAGCTAAGGCTGGAAAGTTGTTAGGGTACTTAGTTTCAAGCAGGGGAATTGAAGCTAGCCCTACTCAAATAACTGCACTGCAGAAGATGGCTCCTCCCGAGAATGTAAAGCAAGTGCAAAAGCTGACCGGACGTCTAGCCGCACTTAGCAGGTTTTTATCAAGGTCTGCGGAGAGGAGCTTGCCAATCTTTAAAGCTTTGAAAGGGTCCGAAGATTTTGCATGGACACCGGAGTGTCAGAAAAGCTTCGAAGATATTAAAGATTATCTCAGCAATCTTGCTACACTTACGGTGCCTATTGCGGACGAAACCCTACTTCTGTATCTTGCAGCCACAGGCTCAGCAGTCAGCGCAGTCCTTGTCAGAGAAGCTGATATCAATGGAAAGTTGGTCCAAAATCCTGTCTATTTTGTATCCGAAGCATTGTCAGGAGCGAAGACAAGATACTCCGAACTTGAGAAGTTCGTTTATGCTCTGATAATGGCTTCGAGGAAGCTAAGACATTATTTTTTGGCTCACAATGTAATTGTACCAACTTCGTATCCTTTAGGAGATATGCTCCGAAGTAAAGATTCCACTGGAAGAATTGGAAAGTGGGCAGTAGAACTAGCACCCTTCGGCATATCTTTCCTGGCAAGGACAGCTATCAAATCTCAAGTCCTAGCAGACTTCGTAGCAGAGTGGACTCCACCTGCGAAGTTGACTCCGGAGAAATCAGATGACGGAGTCTGGACTATTTACTCCGATGGGGCTTTCCAAGCATCCGGAGCAGGCATTGGGGCAGTATTAATTTCTCCGTCAGGACAAAGAGCAATGTACTCCGCAAGACTCAACTTTAAGTCTACAAATAATATAGCGGAGTACGAAGGAATATTATTGGGACTCCGAAAAGCACGTGCTCTAGGGGCTACAAGAATAATTATAAAAACAGATTCTCAGATAGTAGCAGGGCACGTAGACAAAAGTTTTCAAGTCCGACATCCACAACTTGCTAAATACTTAGAAGAAATCCGCAAAATAGAAGCACACTTCAAGGGTATTTCCATTCGGAGTATACCAAGAGCTGAAAACGTGCAAGCGGACATTTTAGCGAAGGCTGCTGCCGGAGCTGTGGATGTGCCTGACGAAGCTTTCTATGAGGAGCTCAATATACCTTCGGTGCCACAAGTTGCTTCTGCAGAGATTCTCTGCATTCCTAGTGCAGATTGGAAAGATTCAATCATAGAACTCTTGCAAGGAGGAACGAATTTGCCCGAAGAGCCCCAATTGTCAAGGTTAAAGCTCAGAGCAATAAACTATCAGTTAATCAACGGTATATTATACAAGGCCGGAGTATGTTCCCCTCTACTCCGATGTATATCTCAAGTCGAAGGCCAAGAAATTCTTCGAGAAATTCACGAAGGCCTTTGTGGAAGTCATTTAGCCCCTAGAGCTCTGGCAGGAAAAACACTTCGCCAGGGGCTTTATTGGCCCACAATAACAGCTGATGCGGAGAGCTTGGTCCGCACTTGTCGAGGATGCCAATGGATGGGTCGACGGAGTCATCGCCCACCAACAGCTCTTCAAGTCATTGCTCCGGTATGGCCTATGGCCAGATGGGGTATGGATCTAATTGGTCCCTTTCCGTTAGCAAAGGGAAATCTCAAGTTCGCAGTGGTAGCTATTGAATATTTCTCTAAGTGGGTGGAAGCAGAGCCCTTAACAGCTATCACTTCGAACAATGTACAGAAATTCTTCTGGAAAAACATTATTTGCCGGTTCGGAGTGCCTAGATATCTCACAGTTGATAATGGAACACAGTTCGACGCAGAACCCTTCAGAAAGTTTTGCGAAGACCTAGGCATTCAACTATGTTTTGCTGCAGTGAGACATCCTCAGTCAAATGGAGCAGTTGAGCGAGCCAATGGAAATATTCTATCAGGGCTAAATCGAAGAATAGTAGGATTATCAAAGGGACTGTGGACCGAAGAACTTCCGAAGATTCTGTGGTCCATTCGGACTACGCAAACAAGGTCCACAGGTTTTACTCCGTTCAGACTACTATTCGGAGATGAAGCTATGACTCCAACGGAGCTCAAAGGAGGATCACTTCGCAGCACCGAACCAGACATCGAAGAAGAAAGACAAGCTTCGTTAGATTTGTCGGAAGAAACAAGGCTTCGAGCTGTAGCCAATTTATCAAAGTATCATCAGCAGACGAAGACTTGGTATGACCCGAAGGTTAAGCTCAGCGAGTTAAGACCGGGTCATCTTGTTCTACGAAGCATTATAGCACCAGGGAAGTTAGGCAATAAATGGGAAGGTCCATATCTAATCGTCCGCTCGGGGCGCCCTGGTTCATTCAAATTAGCTAATTTAGAAGGTGAAGAGTTAGCACATACTTGGCATGCGGAGCACCTAAAGCGATACTTCGCATAAGGGCCCCTTGTAATCTGTTTGTAATCACCTCTAAATTAATAAAACATACACCAGTGGTTTGCCCTTCCCCTTGACACTCCTAGTTTCCCGAGCGGACGCGCTGGGACGGAAGTCGATCGAGAGGGAAGTGTCATCAAGCTGGCTGTATTTCCGGACTTCGAACCCTTAAAGTCGAAGCCTCCGGCGTGGTGGCTGAAATCCATCCGGAGCCCAAGCTGATACCTTGTAGGCATCCGTAAAAGAGCCAATACCACATTCTACGGAGTCCAAGCTTCGGCTGGTAGACTTCCGTAAAAAGAGCCGAAGGTGGCCAAAATCTGCGGAGTCCAAGCTGCAGCTTGTCAGACTTCCGTAAAAAGAGCCGTAGGTGGCCAAATTCTGCGAAGTCCAAGCTCCGGCTGGTAGACTTCTGCAAAAAAGAGCCCAAGTGGCCAAATTCTGCGAAGTCCAAGCTCCGGCTGGTAGACTTCTGCAAAAAAGAGCCCAAGTGGCTAAATTCTGCGAAGTCCAAGCTCCGGCTGGTAGACTTCTGCAAAAAAGAGCCCAAGTGGCCAAATTCTGCGAAGTCCAAGCTCCGGCTGGTAGACTTCTGCAAAAATAGCCGAAGGTGGCTACAATTTCTGCGAAATCCAAGCTCCGGCTGGTAGATTTCCGCAAAAAACAGCCGAAGGTGGCTAAAGCAAAGCAGCATTTAAGCCATGAGCTTCGAATGATTGTTCATATGCGTCCAAAGTGACAAAATTTTTTAAGACATTAAAGTGTCCTGGAAGTTATCTCAATTGATCTCTTTCATGAAATAAACAAAGGTACCAAGTTACCATTCTTCTGACTACAGATAGTCGAAGACATTTCATAAGATTTCAAAAGATCTTTAAATGACAGAGGGGCTCCGAACCCCCAAAAAATTGTACTCCGAAGTTTTTTCTTTGCGCATAACCATCTTCGAATACAGTTCGAAGTTGCTTATACCCAAAGAGGGGCTAGTAAATATGGAGACAATTTTAAATCGGCATTCATTATCAAAACAAATGTATTTACAAATTACATTATGAAAAATTGGTATCTATACCAAGAAGGAATCGAAGACCTCTTCGGTCCCGAGAGCTAGGGGTGGAACGACTAGTTCCAACATCGGAAGTTCTAAGAACTTTACGTTTAACTCTCTTCCTCCCCTTCGAAGCTCTAAAATCCTTCTGTTCTTGTTGAAGCTCGGCCCAAGTTCGAAGCCGCTCGGGGCTTCTCTCCCAGCTTCTAAGATCTTCAGATCTTTTATTCTGGGCTTCACCTTCGTCTTCGGACCAATTAGTGTCTTCAGAAGACGAGGTGTTTGCGTCGCTCTCTTTATCTTCCTCTTTAATATAAGACAATATGTCTTTGATTACTTCGGGTGCAATAACGCCGGAGTCATCTCGAGGGATAAGGAATCGAGGACGTTTATAACTCTTGAGAAGTTCGAAGGTTTTCCACAATGAGCGAAGTTCGCTGTTAAGCTCTAACACTTCGATATCTTCGATAAGAGGCAAAGCCTAAAAATATGACAAACAAGATTTTCATTGATAAATATTTACAAGCATCAGCTTTACATAATCAAAAAATCCTAAATAATCCTAAACCTGCGGGTTCGGAGGAGGCTGACTGCTCGAGGCTTGGCTCCGAACTTGCTTTTGGCGTTGGCCTTCGTCAATCCAAGCCTTGATCGCAGATCGACCTTCGGCTCTCCATGAAGTCTGGAAGGCTCGCCAAGCAACAGCTACACCTTCGGAAGGTTTTAAAAGTCGGTCGTCGTCGAAGATGATGGAGCCCTGTGCGCTCGGAGTGATTGATCGGCCCAAATCCTCGTAGTAGCGAAGTATTCCAAGGGCAGACACTTGTCCGGAGAGTTCTCCATAACGTATGCCTGCCGTCTTCATTTGCTTCGCTGCTCCTTGGATCCTCTTTAGCCGGCGCAGCAGAGTTACATTGTCATCCGAAGGTAGTGATCCAGTAGTACCGAAGTACTCCAAGACACTTAACATCTGTTCGATGACCTCCGAAGCCACCTTCTCAGACTTAACCTTTTCTTCGATAAGCATATCCTTGGCCGAAGTCGTTTCAGCTAAAACTCCGGAGATTCTAGCGTTCTCCGTAGCCAAAGCATTCTTTTGAGTTAGGAGCTGGCCAGCCTCTTCTTGTAGCCTTACAAGTGCGGAATCCTTTGCAGCATCCTCCGTCCGCAGTCTTTCAATCTCCGCTCGAAGCACAACTCTTTCTGCTTCGAGCTCTTTCCTTGCAGCTTCCAAACTTTGCCTAGCCCTTCGCTCTGCTATTATCACATTGTCCATTTGAGATACTCGACCTTCGGAGAAGTTAAGATTTCTTTGAAGAGTTTCGTTCTCTTCCCGAAGTTGAGCAATTTCGTTTTCATTCGACAAAGCTGCAGCGCGGGCTAAGACTGCTTGCTAAGAAAAAGAAAAACTAGAATAAGAAATTATTCATATATAATTCATTATTTGGTTCGAAGATGCTTTATACCTGATAAGCTGCTCTTTCCACAGCAAGGTTAAGCTCCGAACCCTTCACTCTGCTTAAACGGGCTACCAGTTCTGTTTCCCCGACTTGGCGACTGGCTTCACCCAAAGGTTTAACCAAAGTCCCAAGTCCGGTTTTCTCCTCCAAGAAAGGAGTTATGAGAGGAAGCAGTTTTGAAGCTTTCTGGTCAGCCCTGCTTAGCGAAGGTCCGGAGTTTTCTTCCGAGGCCCTTGGAACTTCAGAAGATGGCCCCCCCTCAGTCGATTCACTTTCGTCCGTTGACTCAGATGAAGTCGATCCTTGAGCTGGGAGGGGCTCGATGTGTCTTTTTCCTCTTCCAGGCCCCGGTAGAGCAACTCCTGGTTGCGGCCCCGAAGTTGTCGAAGGTCTTAGAGTTGTATCTTCGAGGGATACTTCGACAACAGGAGGCTCTGAAAAACCAAAAATATTACACATTGTATAATTTTGCAAAAATTGATAAGAATTAAGCAAAATTTACCTTCGATATTCTCTGGAATATCGAGCACCGGGCTGATCGGAGGATCATAAGTGTAGTCCTCATCCGAATCGGCCGTTAAATCTTGAACTACAGGAGCATCGTCCTGAAGAGCCCTCGTTACTTCTTCGAGAATCGAAGCCACAGTGACTTCGACTCCCCCTTCACTCACTGAAACTCCGGCCTGAGTTATGTCTTCTTGAACTACCGAAGTCATTGGTTGATCAACATTGTCTCCAGACTCCGGTATGTTCGCAGGCACTTCGGCTTCATTCACACCCATAGGGGCTTCATTTTGATCTTCTTGAGTATCCGGAGCTCTTACTTCTTCGATGTTGACTTGAAGCTCCGGAATACCTGCAGTGTCTTCAATGTGAATACTTCGTTGAGCTGCATCTTCGTCAATTAATCTTACTAGTAAAATACCTTCGTCTTCTTTAGAGCTAGAAACCGAAGCTTTTGAGCTCGAAGGTGCGAGGTTTTTCGGCTTCCGAGCCACCTTCTTCGTCGGAGTCCTTGCGGAGCTGGAGGCTCCAGCTTCGGCTACTCTCTTCTTGGGTCCTTTCTCTTGAGGCACCCAGTCCATCAGAGGGGGCGGAGTTAACTCCAACATTCCCCATACTCTGTTAAAACGCTCCCAACTTCCGACTAATTTGATTCGCCATTCCTTTTCTGACGGAGTCGGAGCACCCAAAATCTTCTCCGAAGCCCTTACAATTTGCTCTGAAGTAATAGGGGCTGAAGAAGCTAAAAAATAATTCAAGTTAATCTTTCTTCGAAGTAAATATGTACTATGCATGTTGGGTTCGAAGTTACCTGCGGGGCTCGAAGTATAATTGATTTTACGAAGGCCGCCTTCGGAGTCATCTTCGAAGATGATTGGCCAGTTGGCCATCAGTGGAGGAATTTGAAGACCGATGAATTCTTCGGCCAAATCTCGCATACTGAGCCTCCGACTAATTTTTTCAAGCAGGTTCAGGCGGGCTTCGAGCTGACCTTCGTCGGGTTGCACTAGAGCTTCCTTCCGGAATCTGATTTCTTTGAGAGGTCCAGCTAGAGGACTGTTAACTCCGACTTCGGCGTAAAACCACCGCAGCACCCAATCAGTATACCATCTAGCGTTGATGGCCTTAGCAGGGAATCGCAGAGCGTATTCATCTCGAAGCCTAAAATTAATGCTTCCGAAGGCAACCAATACTTTTTCACCTCCGGAGCCTACGGAAGTCTTCGGCTGACAAGTTGCTCTATGCAGTGCTGCGAAGACTTCAGCCCTCCCCTCACAACCTTCGGCTCTCAGAGCCCATTCGAAGATAGCTAATCTAGCTACAGCATTCGGAGACAGCTGGGGGAGGGTTACATGAAACAAGTCAAGGACTTCGGCCAAGAAATCTACAGCAGGGAGGCCCAAGCCTGCTTCGAAAAAAGCTTCGAACACTACGACTTCTCCGGGTCTTGGTGATGGGATTGCTTCTTTGCCTGGTTTTCGAACCATTACCCCATTGCTAATCTTACCCCCTGCTGTGATTGCCAAGGACTCTCTTTTGCAGGTCGAAGGTCCCAATTCAAAGGACTGATCCAAATATTTGGTCGATGGAGGGCACAGACCTTGGTCATCGGGGATTTGGGGATTTCTCCCCCCTGCCGCCATGGACATTGCCGCCTGCATCGAGGGTGCCGCCGCCAATGTTGCCGCCGCTGCTGCTGCGGCTGCCTGCTGCCGAGCCAAGGTCGAAGGCGGCGCAGATCCTTTGGTCTTCACCATCGCGATTGCCGGATCAACTTGAGAGAATGGGAACTAGGGCTCAAGAACTCGAAAGTTAGGGCTCAAGAACTCAAGAACTCAAGAACTCAAAAGGCTTTTGACTGGGAGCGAGCGGTGAAAAGGTAATCGAGTAAGTTCTGGAGTCATTTATTTATAGCCTAAACTTTCCGTTTGTTACCGTTTGGGCTCTGCCCTTTCGCATTCCCGCCTGTTATTTTCCTCCGAAAATAACGCTTCATATAACTCCGTTAGAAACAGAAACTAACGGTTATATTTTCTAAGTCTAAAAGGACTTTCGAACTTCCTGAATCGGTTCTAAGGTAGTTCGAAAAGTAATCACCTTATGACTGATTCGAAGTTCATATCTTCATGCATTTCGAAGATAAAACAAAAATCAATAACCCCTATGATTGGTTATCTTTTCTTTCCGTATACTGCTCTCCTAACGTTACAGGTCAAACGGAGAAGCGTATTCGAGGGGCTACTGTTGGGGGAAAATATCCCATCTTCGGGGTTATTGCCAAAGCAGCATGAAGACAGTCAACCAGTTCGAAGATAGTCCGAAGGTCATCTTCGAAGGTGGCTTGGAACCTGGTTCGAAGCCCGAAGGCAGGCTTTAATTCGAAGTATGTCTTCGAGCCAAAGCCCTTCAAGATCTTTTCTACCAGCTAAGATGGAAGACTTATCTTCTATCCTATTAGATTAGTCTTTTACCATTTTAGCCCTATTAAGGAAACCGAATAGTTTCCTTAATGTCGGTTGTAATAGAGGGGTAAATAGGTCTTTTCCTTAATGTTCAGGCCTATAAATACCCCCCATTTCACCCTGTAATAGGGACCGATTACAAGTGAATCAATACACACTTTCGAACTATTCTAAGCTATTATCCTTTCGGAGGCTTGGAACATTTTGCTTCGCAAACACTTCGTTTGTTAGTTTCTTTTCTACAGAAACCTGTTAGCGTAATCTTTTACGCCAACAGGCTACCTTCGATCTTTTAAAACTTCACTAACGACCTCGATTTCTGATTCCTCGAGAAAGCTCTGGTGCAATTGTGCCCGAAATACGTAAAGATATATTATCTCATATTAAAGAGGAAGAAAAAGAAGTTAACTTGGAAACCTCATCTTCTGAAGATGTTGAACGGTCCAAAGAAGAGAGTATTGCTGAAGAACAACGAAAGAAGCCTGAAGAACTTCGAAGCTGGGGGAGAAACCCCGCGCGACTTCGAACTTGGGGGTAACTTCAACAGGAACAAAAAGATTTTCGAGCTTCGAAGGGAGGGAGAAGAATTAAACGTAAAGTTATCAGGACTCCCGGTTCTGCAACTAGTCGTTCCGGCTTTAGTGGTATAGACACATATTTTTTGTAATGTAATGTAATCTATTCAAATGATAAAGATTAAGATTTTAAAATTGTCTCCCTACTTCCTAGCCCCTCTTTGGGTGTAAGCAACTTTGAAGTATAGTCGAAGATGGTTAGGCGCAAAGAAAAAGACTTAGGAGTACAATTTTGGAGGCTTAGAGCCCCTTAGCAACTTAGAGATTAATTAAAATCTCACAAAATGTCTTCGACTACTTGGAGTCTGAAAATTGGTAACTTAGTACATTTGTTTGAAAGTAGTCACTTCGGACTGATTTTCCGGACACCTTAGCATCCAAAACGATTGGTCACTTTGCACTCTTTTTACAGATATTCTAAGCTTATCAGTTCAAATTCTTTTTCCGTTTGGCCTCCTTCGGATCTTTTTGCGAATGCTATCAAACCAGTGGTTCAGAATTCACAGTGATCTCCTTGGACTCTTTCTACGGATGCTTTCAAGCCGGAGCTTGGAATCTGCGTTATTTGGTCTCCTTCGACTCTTTTTACGGATGCTTTCAAGCCGGTGGCTTGGAATCCGTTTTTCAGTGACTTTCCCACCTCGTTGGAAGCTTCGAACCAGTGGTTCGAAGTCCGAAAATATGGTTCAAATGAATGACACTTCCCTCAAAACAACCTTCGTTCTTCCAGTGCGTCCACTAGAAGTAGGAAGTGTTTGAGAGGTAGACATTATTTGAACCATGAGCTTTATTAATTCAGAAGGTGTTTACATATGATTACAAGGAGCCCCTATGCAAAATATCGCTTTAAGTGCTCCGCATGCTAGGCATGCTTTAACTCTTCGCCTTCTAAATTAGCTAACTTAAAAGAACCAGGGCATCCTGAACGGAGAATAATGTATGGATCTTCCCACTTATTTCCTAATTTCCCTAGTGCTATAATGCTTCGCAAAACTAGATGACCCAGCTTAAGTTCGTTAAGCTTAACCTTCGGGTCAAACCAAGTCTTCATCTGCTGCTGATACTTTGACAAATTGGCGACAGCTCAAAGTCTTGTTTCTTCTGTTAAATCAAGCAAAGTTTGCCTTTCTCCTTCTATTTTCGGTTCGGTGCTGCGAAGAGATCCTCCTTTAAGCTCCGTTGGCATCATAGCTTCATCTCCGAATAATAGTCTAAAAGAAGTGAAACCTGTGGACCTTGTTTGAGTGGTCCGAATGGACCATAAAATCTTTGGGAGCTCTTCGGTCCACAGCCCTTTTGCCAACCCTACTATTCTTCGATTCAACCCTGATAAGATATTACCATTGGCTCTTTCTACAACTCCATTAGACTGAGGATGGCGCACTGCAGCGAAGCATATTTCTATGCCAAGAACTTCGCAAAACTTCCTGAAGGGCTCTGCATCAAACTGTGTCCCATTGTCAACTGTGAGCTACCGAGGTACTCCGAACCGGCATATAATACTTTTCCAAAAAAAAATTTGTACATTATTCGAAGTGATAGCTATGAGGGGTTCTGCTTCGACCCACTTGGAAAAATACTTAATTGCTACCACTACAAATTTCAAATTTCCTTTTGCTACTGGGAAGGGGCCAGTAAGGTCCATGCCCCATCTGGCCATGGGCCACACTCGGGCAATGACTTGAAGAGTTGTTGGCGGACGATGACTTCTTCTTCCCATCCATTGACAACCCTGGCATGTGCGGACTAGGCTATCCGCATCAGCTACTATTGTAGGCTAGTAAAGCCACTGGCGAAGTGTTTTTCCTACCAAAGCTTGAGGGGCCAGATGGCTACCACAAAGGCCGTCATGAATTTCTCGGAGAATCTCCTGACCTTCGGCTTGAGATATACATCGGAGCAGAGGGGAACATACTCTGGCCTTGTACAGAATATCGTTGATCATATGATAATTTCGAATTCTGAGCTTTAACCTTGAAAGTTGTGGCCCTTCAGGCAAGTTTGCTTCTCCTTGCAACAATTCCATAATTGAACTCTGTCAATCAGTACTTGGAATGCAAAGAACATCCACAGAAGGGATTTGTGTTTCCAGAGGTGAACTAAGTTCTTCATAAAAAACTCCTTCCGCAATGTCCATAGCTCCGGCTGCAGCTTTTGCCAAGGTATCAGCTTGCATATTTTCAGCTCTGGGTATACTTCAGATGGAAATTCCTTTAAATGTTGCTTCAATCTTACAGATCTCTTCCAAGTATTTTGCAAGCTGGGGATGATGGACTAGGAAACTTTTATCAACGTGCCCTACTACAATTTGAGAATCTGTTTTAATATTTCTTCATACTCCGTTGTATTATTGGTGGACTTAAAGTTGAGCCTTGTGGAGTACATTGCTCTTTGCCCTGAAGGCGAAATTATTACCACTCCGACACCTGCTCCAGATGCTTGGAAAGCTCTGATGGGGGAGTGGTCCCGATCTTCCGCTAGGTAAGGGATAAACTTGGGTTGGTGGAGAATCTCGACGTTGGAATCTCCAAACGATGTGAAACCAACGGCAAACGATCCGTCTTCTCCTCAGCTTTCCAAAAAGTCAAAGAACGCGCCAATCGGACTTCGTATGAGGAAGTTATGGCCATTTTGGTGCAGGGTGGTCGATGTAGTCCGAACCAGCGAAATCTTGACTTCAAACATCCGTGCGGCTCCATCTTCAAGTCCAACTCTTCTATTCCATCTCCCATGTTCCTAAGCAACAAAATATTACTAGTATTCAGTAGCATCCTGTTCAAACAAATATAATCAAAGTTGCTAAGGAAATAATTAACCTCATGTTTCAAGCGACGGGCACGGACGCGTGTGATTCGTCCTAGTAACTGAATTGTAGGTGGAGGCTCCATGTGTGTATCATGTGAAGTGATGTCCTCATCAAGCTCCATTGGAGTATATGGTCCAAATTCCTTCATTTGGTTTCTCCGGAGCCCATACAGCAGGGGGAGTCCATTCTGCCACAAAGTCTGCCAACACCTGTGACTTGATTGTTGTCCTTGCCACGAAGGAGATGTCGAAGGGTGCTAATTCAACGACCCATTTCCCAATTCTTCCTATAGAATCCTTACTTCGGAGCATATCTCCTAAGGGATACGAAGTTGGTACAATCACATTATGTGCTAGGAAATAATGCCTTAACTTTCTCGAAGCCATTATCAGAGCATAGGTGAACTTCTCAAGCTCAGGATATCTTGTTTTTGCTGCAGACAATGCTTCAGATATAAAATATACTAGATTCTGCACCAACTTTCCATTGAAATCAACTTCTCTGACAAGTACTGCACTGACAGCGGAGCCAGTAGCCGCAAGGTAGAGGAGTAGGGTTTCGTCCGCAACAGGCACCGTGAGTGTAGCGAGGTTACTGAGATAATTCTTAATATCATCAAAACTCTTTTGACACTCCGGTGTCCATGCAAAATCTTCGGACCCTTTCAATGCTTTGAAAATGGGCAAACTTCTCTCTGCATACCTTGCTAGGAATCTGCTAAGTGTTGTAAGGCGATCAGTTAGCTTTTGCACTTGCTTCAAATATTCTGGAGGAGCCATCCTTTGCAATGCAGTTATTTGAGTAGTGCTAGCTTCGATCCCTCTGCTTGAAACTAGATACCCTAACAATTTTCCAGCCTGAGCCCCGAAGATACATTTTTTGGGGTTAAGACGGACTCCACATGCCTGAAGGCTATTGAACGTTTCTGCTAAGTCTAGGCTATGTTGGTGCTTGAGAGCACTCTTTATTACAATGTCATCCATATAGGCTTCTACATTGCGGCCTATTTGATGACCTAGAGCCTTAGCAATTAACCTCGAAAAAGTTGCCCCGGCATTTCTTAAGCCGAAAGGCATTCTTACATAGCAGAAGACTCCCGAAGTAGTTACAAAGCTTGTTTTGATTTCATCTTCGCGCTTTAACCAGATTTGATGATAGCCAGAATACGCGTCGAGGAAGCTTAATAACTCCGAACCAGCAGTGGAGTCAACCAATTGATCAATTCGTGGCATGGGATAGGGGTCATGGGGGCATGCTTTATTCAAGGATGTAAAGTCAATACACATGCGCCATTTCCCGTAAGATTTCTTCCTGACGAAGACTGGGTTGGCTAGCCACTCCGTATGAGCTACTTCTCTGATAATCCCAGCCTTCAGCAACTTTTCCACTTCAGCTTTAGTAAGGATGCCCTCTCCTCAAATAACTTCTAGACTCCTTGTTGGACAGGCCGGACCGTTGGGTTCACCAGTAAGCTATGCTCAATAATATCCCGACTAACTCCGGTAATGTCCTCATCAGACCATGCAAAGACATCTAAATTTTCTTCAACTACTTTTTCTAACGAAGTAGCAACCTCTAGAGGCAAATCCTTGCCGAACTGAAATGAATAGTCTTTGCCGTCCTTGACATTAATTTTCGTCGCAATCTCTCCTTCAGGGCTTGGTCTTGGGAAGGATTTCTTCGAAGGTTCATCTGAAGCAGAGATGTCCTTCGGGTTGCCTTGTACGTTGTTCACATGTCTCGGGTCAAGAGGGGGGCCATGACCATATTCTGCTCTTCGTGCAGTGGCCTGATCTCTGAAAACAGTGAGCACTCCTGCTTGCGTGGGCATCTTCATACACAAATAATTATGATGCGCCACGGCTCTGAACTAATTCAACATGCCACTCCCGAAGATAACATTATATGCGTATGGGGCATCCACAACATCAAAAATCACCTCCTCCATCCTGGCCAGTAGCCCCTCTCCGAAAGTGACCTCTAGACCTATTTGGCCGAGGGCATCAAGAGGGGGTCCTATGAAGACTTGCAAAGTATGAGCTGTAGGGAGAAGATGCTTCCTGGAGATATAGAGCTGATTGAAGGCTTGGACGAAGATAATGTCTGCTGAACTCCCTCCGTCAATCAGTACTCTCCGGACTTCAGTCCCTGCTATGTCGGTAGTGATGACAAGTGGATCTTCATGTGGAAACATTATGCCAGCTGCATCATCTACGAAAAAGGATATCGGCACATGGGACCACTGACGCATGGTAGCTGCGGACGAAGAAGTTCCAATATGGCCCACTTCTCAGACATATTCTCTTCGTTGTCTCTTCGACATACTACCAAGAGTCCCTCCTTCGGAAATGGGGAGAACTACTCTTTTTCCTCGATCTTGACCATCTTCCTGCTTTGGAGGTGGCATAATATTGACCACCCGAGGTTGCCTTGCAAGGTCGAAGTTGTCTATTCGTGCCATAGTCTGGACAGGCTCCGGACGCACCTCGGAAGGAACTCGGTCAGTAGTGCCTCGACCTGAAGTTCTTTCAAGGTACTCGCCTCTTAAAGCGAGTATAGACTTGCACGCATCAGTTGCGTGACTTCGATTCTCACCATGGATGCAGCAGAAGAAGGCCTGGGCTTTGCCAGCAGGCTTCCCTGGCGGCCTCCAGCGGTCTTTTTTCCAGAAGCTTGTGAAGTCTTAGGGCCAAATTTTTGCGGAGGTGCAATGTTCAAAACTTCCGAACAAGGATGCTTTTGCCCCCAACGCCTGTCATGCTGGACTTCAAAGTTAGGCCCCTACGAAGGTGTCGAAGTCTTCACTTCCAACTTGACTTCTTGTAGGATTGATGGAGTTGAAGCAGTTCTCCGAAGCCATCCTTCTTCTGACCTAGCATACTATTCAAAATAAGACATCAACTGAGCCACAGAAGATATTTGTTTCCAATGAAGTTTCTCATGGAGGCCCACATGGGTAACTCCCTCTCGCGCTGCATCAACTATGGAGGACGTAGTCAGCCCTCGAATTTGCGACTTCGTATGGGTGAAGCACTTGAAAAATTTCCTTAAAGTTTCTCTAGGCAGCTGCTTCACCTGGAAAAGACTTCCTGTAGACATTGGGGGTACAATAGTACCCTGAAATTTTCTTATGAACTTCTTCCTTAATTGCTCCTAGGTTCTAATTGACCCTGGCTTCAGGGACCAAAACCACCGCAGAGCAACTCCTTTAAGAGCAATAGGGAAACACGTGGCCATGGTATCCCGCACTCCTCCACTGGCCTCAATTGCCAACGCATAAGAACAGGAGAACTCCCCGGGGTCCTCGTCTCCAGAATATTTGCAGAGCTTCGAAGTTTTAAACTTAGGATAGAAGCGCACTTTCTGTAGCTCAGGATGCAGCGGAGACTCTCTATCGAAGGAAGCGTTCTCCGGGGCTTCGGGGTAAGGAAGTTCATCGTCTTGGGGCACTTCGGGAATGACCGGGGTGGCCTGAGAACGAAGCCTATCTGCAGCTTCTTGCCTCCACCTCGCCACATCAGCTTGGAGACTGGCCATTTGGGCTGCCATGTCGCCAAGACCATCTTCATCTCCTCCGGAAGGACCTTCCGGGTCTTGAGAACTATACGTATCAGTTCGAAGCAGAATCTGAGTTGGAAGAGGGACTCCAGCTGGCCGAAGTATAGATGGAGTTGGGGGAGGAACTCCGTATGCTCGAGGAAGGGGAATCCCTTTGGGGGTCTGAGGTGGAGGAATTACCGAAGATCCTCCGACCTTGACTGTGTTTGAAGATCTTACTCCGGAGGTCCGAGGGGACCTCCGAGTAGGACTACCACCTGAACTCCTCTTGGGAGGCATGGTTTGAGAACTTGGTAGAGAACGAAGTTTTTTGGACTAGGTTCCCCATGGACGGCACCAACTGTTGGCGTAATAGATTACGCTAACAGGTTTCTAGTAATTAGAAACTAACAAACAAAGTGTTTGTGAAGTGAACTATTTCAAGCCTCTGAATTGGATAATAGCTCAAAGCAGTTCGAAGATGTGTATTGAATAACTCATTATTCAATGATCATTACAGGGTAAAACGGGGGGTATTTATAGGCCAAAACCTTAAGGAAAAGAACTTTTTACCCCTCTATTACAACCGACATAGTGGAAACTATTCGGTACCCGTAATAGGGCTAAAATGGAAACTATTCCTTACTCCTGGTGGACGCATTAGGGAAACGGAGATGCTTGCGGAGGTAAGCATCTTTCATGGAACCCAACAAACGGACTTTGAACCATTGGTTCAAGGATTCCGTAAAAGAGTCCAAGGTGGCCATCCTATGGATTCTAGGCTCTGGCTTGTTAGGATCCGTAGAAGAGTCTAAGGACTTTAAAAGAACAGATTTCCAGTCTTCGGTTTCAAAGCATCTATAAAAGAGCCGAAGGTAGCCAGCCTACGTATTCTAGGCTCCAGCTTGTTAGGATCCGTAGAAGAGTCTAAGGACTTTAAAAGAATAGATTTCCGGCCTTCGGGTTCGAAGCATCTGTAAAAGAGTAGTAGGCGACCAAGCAATAAGGTTTCAAGGCTCTGGCCCAATGAAACACTTTTTAAAGTACTAAGCGACTATTATCGGAGCTTACAAGTATAAACTTAGTTCCTAAACTTGTAAACATCATAATACGAACGTACAGTTCGAAGAACTATACGAAAGAGTAAAATATGATTACCATGTGTTATGTGAAGCATCAAGTTATTATGTTAATCATTGTGTCTGATGGACCCTATCGCAATGCGTATGGCCCCCCACCCACAAGGAGTTGCAGGGGAGTAAGGAACAATCAAGTGATGCTTCTGAAACATATTATATTAATTGGGTTATCATATTACATTACGTCATGAAAAATCAGTATCTATACCAAGAAGGAAAGGAAGGCCCCTTCGATCCCTAGAACTACTTGCACGACTTTGAAGGCGACTTGTCTCGGAGCCAGGAGTTTTAATTTAACTTTACGCTTAACCCTCTTCCCTTCTTTCGGAGCTCGGAAGTCCTTTTGCTCTAGCTGTAGGACCGAAAGTAGCGACTAGAGGGGGGTGAATGGGCGCCTAAAAAATTCTTGCGAATCAATGGCCTGCTCCCAACACCCAACGCACCTCAACAGACTAACAGTGAAAAATAAACAGATCAACAGAGCCTCAAAAGATCTAGCCTAAAAACAACCAGTGTCCTAATCGAAAAGACACCAACACAGTGTTAATAGGCAGATTAAAAGATCATTCAAACCATGAGCATCTCAGGCATTTTCAGAGTTAAACATCACAAGCATTAAAAAGAACTGACTATCAGCAGATGATGGCCTTTCAGATGAATCATGCAGATACAAACTAAGAGTAAATTTTTCAGAACCTAACCAAAAATATCATTCGATACTAGTCATGCTTGAAATAAATGAACTAACAAGATCTAGAAACTTGATTAAAATACTACACAAACAGATAAATAAATCATTAAAAAAAACTAGCCATGGTATCCTCGGTTTGCGTGCTCAAACTTATGAAATATCTCAAGTGCTGTCTGCTGTAGCCGTGTAGATCTCCACACCGAATCAATTCGTCACATAAAATCCCGGCTGCAAACTTCGCGTGACTTCTTGCTTGGCACAACGAACAAAGCTTCTTCCTGCCGCTCGGCTGACCACGTGAGGAGACATGTTGCTGGTTTCAGAAAACTTACCGCCTGGACGCTGCTGGTTGCAAGTGCAGTATAGGCAACAACCTACACACGCAAGCTCATCGCTCGTGAATGCGCTCCCACGTCAAAAGATGCGGCCGCTGCTAGCCTCTGCCGCTGGATGCGTCGAGTGCCACGCTGCCTAGACGAACGGCTCCCAGCTAGTCATGCCCCTTGCTTCTAACAACCGGCCATGCGTGAAGATGAGAAATCACGGCGGCGTTATGATCCAAAGGACAAAGAAAGACCAATGGCGGCGGTGGAAAAACGAAGAACATAGGGAACAAATTGACCCCCAAATTTCTGGAATTAGTAAAGTGAATTCTGTAAAAGGTACCCTAACCCTAGGATATTGGGGCCTATTTATAGGCAGCCCATTAAATGGAAAAATGCAGAAATACCCCTAGGTTTTTTTACAGACTCTGAATAAAATTGGAAAAGACCGAAATGCCCTTAGGGTTTTTTACAGACTCGACTGACAGATTGTGGGCCTAAAGGCAAAATAGTAAAAACCTAAATAAAGGTAACTTGTCCTGATGCGGAGCTTTCGTAGCAGCTACGGCTTCGCCTCAGAACGGTCAGATCCGAGATCAGCGGTCGTCAGTTTTGCACCGAAACTAACAAAGCGTCCACCGTCTTCGCACCAGGTACCCGGATTGGGCCGGCCCGATTCCGCAGCTCCTTCAGCCCGACAATCGCTCGCCACCCGTGTACCTGAGTCAATCCCGGTCAACAGCCCAGCGGATCCTCTGCTGCTCCTAGCCCATGTACCCGGATTGGGCCAGCCCGACTTCGCGGCACCTCTGCCCGACAGTCGCTCGCTGCCCATGTACCTGAGTCACACGCGGCCCAGATGGAACAGATCTTCTCTCTCTTTTCAGTCCTCTTTAACTACCGTTGACAATGACTCATCACTTCTGGAGCCATGAGGCCCACACTATTCAGCATGACTCCTCAATCTCCCCCTTGATGAGTGCATTGTCAACACTTCACTTCTTCGGTCTTCAGTACCTGCAAACAACTATGGAAACACGAAAACAAAACACAAGAAAATAGAAAAGAGGAAAACAAAGTAAAAGTTTAACCCTAATGACCAAAAGCCAAACAAAAACAAGAAGCAGTCATTATGGTTAACCAAAAAATAAAAGCTCAAAATGAGCGCAGTCTCAAAAACATCAACAAGTATATCAGAAGAATAAGGACAAAAACTCCCCCTGAAACAAATCCCAGAGAAAGCCAAAATTCCCCCTTAAACAATTATACCAAAATTTCTCCCCCTTGTTGACAAGTGAACTCATCAAGCACTCTAAAACGACACTGACTCCGCCTGACATGCAACTCCCCCTCAAAATATGCAAGGAATGAAACTGGGGTGCAGGTGGAGTGTAGAAAGCATGCTTCTCAGATATGATTGACTGCAATTACAACATCTAACAAGTATAGCAAAAGACATACTGTCTAAGACACATGGCATGATCAGTGCAACAGATGATATCTAAAGAAAGTCATTAGCACGCATTTTTTTCAATTTTTACAAATAAAAGCATCACCACATTTTCCAGTTAACAAGCAAGGTAAGGCATGAGATGCAGAAGCTAACTGATATCTACCAAGATAAGCATTGTCCAAAACAAAGTGCGTGAGCAAACTTGTTGTCTTTTTAATTTTCAGGCTTTTTTCATTTTCCTTTTTCATTTTTGCCAAGGGTTATTTGCATGTCAAACCTTATGCTAACCGACCAAGTCAAGCCTAGGCCAGAACTGGACCATCGGAAGCTTAAGACATTGGTCTTGGCATACAGTACACTGTCCTAGTTCATACCAAAGTGCTATGGTAAGCAGTCCAGAACAATGCAATGCGACAAAGCAAACCCACTTGGATCTTTTCAACTCAAGCATAAAAAGGCATGGAATTCTCATTCATTTTTTGATTTTTATCATTTTTATAGCACATTTTCCATGGTAAAGCATAAAGATGTCCAAGTTGCATATCTGCATCTATGTGAGGAACTAGCTACAAGGCATATAACAGATAGCAAAATCATTCAGCCTACACATGCTAGTTACCAGAAGCAATGGTGATAATTTTTCAATTTTAAAGCGTAAAAGCCATGCATATGACAGATATCAGACATATCAAATGAACTGAAACAAAGCATGATCATCGACAAGTAATCAAAAGCATGTACCAGCTAGAATAAGTAAAGCAGTTCAATCATATAACAGAAGCAAGCTCAAAAGTGTGATAGGTGAATATGCAAGATATGAACACACACAAAAAGACTTAAGAAAAGAGTAAAGAAGATTAAAACTGACGCAAAATATCCTAGAAAGGATACACAACACCCAAATCCCCTAGTAAACGCTCAAAAGTAGACTGATCTAGGGGTTTGGTGAAAATGTCAGCCAACTGATGATGGGTATCAACATGAATAAGGTCAATGACACCTTTCTCGTATTGATCCCGCAAAAAGTGAAAGCGCACATCAATGTGTTTGGTTTTTGAATGGAGACATGGGTTTTTCCCTACACTAATTGCACTGGTGTTGTCGCAAAACAAAGGAACTCTGGTAGGAAAGAACAACACAAAATCTCGTAGAGTGGAAATCATCCAAACCAACTGTGAGCAGCAGCTGGCAGCAGCTACATACTCAGCCTCAGTGGTCGAAAGAGCAACTCCAGATTGCTTTCGAGAAGACCAAGAGACAAGAGAAGAACCAAGAAACTAGCAAGTACCGGAAGTCGACTTGCGATCCAACCGGCACCCACCAAAGTCGGCGTCCGAAAAACCAGATAAATCAAGAGATGATGATGCTGAATAATAAAGACCAAGATCAGGCGCATAGGTAAGATACCTGAAGATGCGCTTGACAGCTTGCCGATGAGACGCGCGTGGTGAAGACTAGAAGCGAGCATACAGTCCCATGGCAAATTGTATGTCTGGCCTCCTCGCCGTCAAGTACAGCAGCGAACCGATCATCCCTCGAAACTCTCTCTCGTTGACCTTGACACTGCTCTCGTCCTTGTCCAGGCCCCTAGATGTGCCAATTGGGGTCATCTGAGGCTTCATCTCTCCACCAAAGTCAAATTTCTTCAACATGTCCCGAGTGTACTTACCCTGGTGGATGAAGGTGTCGTCCTTGGTCTGCTTGATCCGGAGCCCTAGGAAGTACTTGAGCTCACCCATGAGGCTCATCTCAAACTCGCTGTGCATCTGCTCAGAAAACTTGGACACAAGATCGTTAGTAGTACCGCAAAAGATAATATCGTCCACGTATATCTGAGCGACTAAAAAATCTGAAGCATCTCTGAGCAAGAAGAGAGTTTTATCCACAGAACCCATCACAAAGCCCTTCCCCAACAAAAACTGCTTTAACCGGTCATACCAAGCCCTGGGGGCTTGCTTCAGACCGTATAAAGCTTTCTGCAGCTTAAAAACATGTCGAGGAAACTTAGGGTTCTCAAAACCGGGGGGCTGCCTAATATAAACCTCCTCCTCTATGTACCCGTTCAGAAAAGCACTCTTGACATCCATTTGAAAAAGCTTAAAACCCTTCGAAGCGACAAAAGCTAAGAGAATGCGAATGGACTCAAGACGGGCAACAGGGGCAAAGGTTTCTTCAAAATCAATACCCTCCTTCTGGCAAAAACCCTAGGCAACTAGTCGAGCTTTGTTGCGCACCACAACCCCATCTTCACCTTACTTGTTCTTGAACACCCACTTGGTGCCAATGGGGTTGCATCCGGGTGGCAGCTCAACCAGTGTCCAAACCCGATTGCGGACAAAATTCTCAAGCTCTTCTTACATGGCATTAATCCAATTAGAATCAGAAAGAGCATGAGAAACGTCTCTAGGCTCAAAAGATGCAACAAAAGCAGATTCAGCAAACACAGCAAGAGAGTCAATAGACGAACGCAAAGTTCTTGTAGACACATCACCGATGATGAGCTCTGAGGGGTGATCACGCTGAACTGCTCGGGATCCCTGGTGATCTGAAGTCACCTCACTGGAGTCAGCAGCTGGCACCTCTGGACTCGACTGAGGGTGCTCGATCGATGTGGAAGAAGTGATCAGAGGTCCGCCCTCGTCCTCAGTCGAAGTCTGATAAGGTGTGGGCTCTGCAGGAAGTGCAGAAGGCCCACCCTCATCAGCAGCTGGAGTATCCTCATCTTCCTCGAAGATGGACTCTCTGAGCTCACCATCACCAAAAAGCTCAAAAGAAGGAGTTAAAGAAGGCAAGGACTCATCAAAAGAAACCTCGCAAGTCTCGACAAGCTGCTGGGATTCGAGGTTCCAAACACGGAAACCTCGAGAATGCAATGCATAACCAAGAAAAACTCCGTCCCAGCAACGAGACTCAAACTTGTCCAAATGCCCTCCCTTCTTGAGCACAAAGCACTTGCAGCCAAACGCTCGCAAGTGGCTCACCTTGGGCTGTCTGCCAAACTGCAACTCGTATGAGGTCTTACCTAGGTAAGCTCTAAGAAAAATGCGGTTGGCCAGATAGCAAGCCGTGTTCATGGCTTTAGCCCAAATGCGCCTAGGAGTCCTGTCCTCATCGAGCATCGTCCTGGCCATCTCGACTAGCGTGCGGTTCTTTCGTTCCACAACATCATTCTGTGGGGGAGTGTAAGGAGCAGAAAACTGATGGTCAAGACCCTGATCACTACAGAAGCTGACGAACTGAGAGTTCTTGAACTCAAAGCCATTGTCGGAGCGAATTGCTCGCATCCGACCATTGTTCTCATTGTTCAGCTTCAAAATCAGGTCATGAACAAAATGAAAAGTTTCATCCTTAGACTCGAAGAAGAAAACCCACGAGAAACGAGAAAAATTGTCAACAATCAAAAGTGTGTACCACTTCCCACCGACTGAGCGTACCCGAGCTGGACCAACAGTGTCCATGTGTAATAGCTCGCCTGGATACGAAGTCATCACCTGAGTCACACGTGAGTGAGAAGAGGCAACCATTTTCCCGTGACGACAGGGATGGCAAACTAGATCTTTCTCCATTTTAAGCTTGGGCAATCCTCGGATGAGGTCCATAGAGCTTAACCTGACAAGCAGATCAAAACTCAAATGACCTAACCTCCTATGCCACTTCCAGAGCTCAGAAGAAGATCCAGCAATCAAACAGCGAGAAGGGCCAAATGAACTAGAGAAGTCAATTCGAAAAACTTTACCAAATTGTAAGATCTGGCAAATCAAAGACCCTCTAGAATCAAACATAGAAGAATTGCCCTTCTTAAAACGCACCTCCAAACCATCCTCAAGAAGTTGCGAAACAGAAATCAAATTGAAGTTCAAATTCTTAACCAAGGCAACATTCTTCAAAGAAAAATGGTCTGAAATGCGAATTGAGCCAATGCCACTTACTTTCCCTTGACCACTGTTCCCGAATGTGATGTACTCTTTGGAGCTCGGGGGAGTGAGACTGGAGAACCATCTGCGATGTCCCATCATGTGGCGAGAGCATCCTGAGTCCATGATCCAAACGTCCTCCAGTCCCCGATCCTGCACAATCAGTGGCTGTAAGTGGGAGCAAATGGTCCGGCACCAGGTTTAGCGAAAGAGCTAAACCAGTGTCGAGCCATCCGCTCAAAAGATGGAAAGCAGAAATCATCAGAAAGGTTTGGACCAAAACGCGGCTCAAAGCATGGTCCTTGGTTCTGCCTAAAGCCTGGGCTACGAGGTCGAGGACCGTAGCCAAAACGACCTGGAGGTCTGCCAGAACAAACACCACAATCTGGAGCACGGCCATGAAAGTCGTCTCCTCTACCACCACCTACACGACGCGGCCTGGCCTCCAGCCTCTCCCCGCGTCGAGGAACTCTCAGTCTACCACCCTGCTGGTAGAACTGATCCTGACCACCACGAGCTCTCTCAGCTCTCTCAACCCGCTTCCTCCTAAAGCAAAACTCCGCAAGATGCCCGTCTCTCTGACAATACTCACAATGGTAGGTGGGCTTCTTGAGATGTGGTTGAGGCTTAGGGTTCATGGGCTTAGTGGTGATTGGTGTTGTCTTCTTGGGCTGAGAGGGTCCAGGAAGAGAGTCTAGAGAAGTGTGGAGGAGTTTGGGCTTTGGAACCCAGATGGGTTTCTTGGGTGGAGCTTTGGGTGGTTCTTCTATCACTCCATCCTTGGGCTGACAAGCCTAGGAAGACTAAGTGGAATGGGTCTTGGGATATCTCTGCTCAGGAGTCATTTTACTCCACTCCACTGTCCAACTAATGGCACTCTCAAAGTCAGCCTTGGTGTAGGTGTAACCTACCCCAAACCCATCCTGCCTCTTGAACTGTTGGATCATCATGCCGAGCTGTGGCTCTCTGGCACTGATCCAACTCAGGATAGAACGGAGGTAAAAGTTCTCATTCTGAGAATCAGCTAGCTCCTCTCTCAAGGAAGCTAGTACCTCCACCTGAGACAAGCAGGTCTCACACTCGCTATCTACCTGGACAGACTTCTCGGCATTTAGCTTAATCAACTCAAGTCTAAGAGACAGACAGTTCTCACAGACAGTGGGTGGAACTGACAGTGTCTCAAGCTCTAGCCTAGTCTGCGCAAGCTCAGCTCTCACTCTCTCCAAATCACCCAAATGCACATCGCCCTTGGCTTTCAGCTCAGCTAAGACAGCTAGATGAGATGGGCAATCAGCACAGGGTGCGACGACAGTGGCTTGAGCATCTTTCAGCTCCAGCTGAGCGCTTTCAAGCTCAGTGGCCAAAGCGTCCCTCTCATCAACCCTTTCTGTGTACTTGGACTACAAAGTCGACAAGTCACACAGAAGCACTTGACATTTCGAGCACTCACTGCTATCACCCAAGCAAGGGGAAGAAGATAGACTCTCAATTCTGCCATTGGCTATGGCAAGCTCACTTTCTAACTCATCTATCCTCTTCTTGGCCCCCCTAAGCAGTTTTTCCCGATATTTCAACTCCTGACGATTGCTTTCAAGTAAATCAACGATTTCGCGTTCATAGGATGATACCTTTTCATTGTCGTCGTCGGAGTCGTCGGAGGAGCTCTTTTCTTCCTTATCCCCAAGAGCCATTGAGCAGAAGCTCTTGCGGGATCTTCGGCGCTGGTGTGAGTGGCTCTTCGGTCTGTCCCCGAAAGCCATGAAGTAGAGGCCCGCCGGATCTTCCTTGTCCTTCCTCTTCTTGATGATGATCTCCTCATCGCTTGAGCTTGATAAAGAGGAAGAAGACATGGACTGCTTGGAGTAGCTCTTCTCCATCTCGGCGAAGAAGGCCTTGTCGCGCTTCTTGTTCTCTCGCTGGTAGTCCTTCAGGGCCTTTCTGAAGAATCTGGTCTTTGGCTTGCCCTTGTTGAAGGAGGAGCTGTCGTGCTTGCTGGAGTCGTGGAAGCCACCACCGGTGCCCTTCTTGTGTCCATTGCGCTTGGGGCAGTCGGCGATGAAGTGTCCTGGATCACCACACTCAAAGCACCCGGATTTTGTGCCGTGTCTCTTGAACATTCTTTTGTCATAAACACGATGCACCCGGTTGTTAAAAAGACACAAATCATCATCTCCCAATGACTCAAGCTGGTCCTCAGTGATAGACATCAAAGAGAACCCAACACAACTCATAGAAGAGGGATCAACAGAAGGTGTAGCAAGGGCCAGAGACTTTGATCCAGAGCCAGTGAGATTTGATCTCAACTGGGTATCAACCTCGATGGCCTTCAGCTTGCTAAACAAATCAGAAATGGTCAACGTATCATAAGAAGTGCTCTCAATGATAGAGGATACCTTAATCTCCCAGATCTTTGGGTCCAAGGTATGGAGAACCTTGAGCATCTGTTCGTGATCTGAGACTAATTGAACAACCTCAGCTTTGTTGTCCCGAAGCTTGTTTATGATCGACTGAAAATGACCAAACAACGCTTCAACAGATTCACCCGGCTTTTGTGTGAAGTTCTCATATTCACGCCGGTAGGTCTGATAGAGCCGAGCCTTGACTTGGGCTGTCCCCTCATGGTGTGCCTGGAGGGTAGCCCAGATCTCTCTCGCAGTGGAGAGATGGCTCACACGCTCAAATTCAGTGGGACCTAAACCAGAAAACAAGATGTTCATAGCTTTGCTATTGTTCACATGCTGAGGGATGATACCAGGAGTACCACGCTCAGCAACTGGCAATATGACAAACGTAGCGTGAACACAAATGTCCCAAATGTCCGAGCTTTGGCTCATGAGATAGGCTCGCATGCGAGTCTTCCAATAATTATAGCCATAAGCTTCCAAGGACGGGACCTTGCCAGGAGACGTCATGATCACTACTGGGGTTTAGAACCGGTTAAGGTATGGAAAAACCCTAACCAGGCTCTGATACCACTTGTAGGACCGAAAGTAGAATCCAGAGGGGGGTGAATTGGCGCCTAAAAAATTCTTGCGAATCAATGGCCTGCTCCCAACACCCAACGCACCTCAACAGACTAACAGTGAAAAATAAACAGATCAACAGAGCCTCAAAAGATCTAGCCTAAAAACAACCAGTGTCCTAATCGAAAAGACACCAACACAGTGTTAATAGGCAGATTAAAAGATCATTCAAACCATGAGCATCTCAAGCATTTCCAGAGTTAAACATCACAGGCATTAAAGAGAACTGATTATCAGCAGATGATGGCCTTTCAGATGAATCATGCAGATACAGACTAAGAGTAATTTTTTCAGAACCTAACCAAAAATATCATTCGATACTAGTCATGCTTGAAATAAATGAACTAACAAGATCTAGAAACTTGATTAAAATACTACACAAACAGATAAACAAATCATTAAAAAAACTAGCCACAGTATCCTCGGTTTGCCTACTGTAGCTGTGTAGATCTCCACACCGAATCAATTCGTCACATAAAATCCCGGCTGCAAACTTCGCGTGACTTCTTGCTTGGCACAACGAACGAAGCTTCTTCATGCCGCTCGGCTGACCACGTGAGGAGACATGTTGCTGGCTTCAGAAAACTTACCGCTTGGACGCTGCTGGCTGCAAGTGCAGAATAGGCAGCAACCTACACACGCGAGCTCATCGCTCGTGAATGCGCTCCCACGCCAAAAGATGCACCCGCCGCTAGGCTCTGCCGCTAGATGCGTCGAGTGCCACGCCGCCTAGACGCACGGCTCCCAGCGAGTCATGCCCCTTACTGCTAACAGCCAGCCATGCGTGAAGATGAGAAATCACGGCGGCGTTATGATCCAAAGGACAAAGAAAGACCAATGGCGGCGGTGGAAAAACGAAGAACACAGGGAACAAATTGACCCCCAAATTTCTGGAATTAGTAAAGTGAATTCTGTAAAAGGTACCCTAACCCTAGGATATTGGGGCCTATTTATAGGTAGCCCATTAAATGGAAAAATGCAGAAATACCGCTAGGGTTTTTTACAGACTCTAAATAAAAATGGAAAAGACCGAAATGCCCTTAGGGTTTTTTACAGACTCGACTGACAAACTGTGGGCCTAAAGGCAAAATAGTAAAAACCTAAATAAAGGTAACTTGTCCTGATGCGGAGCTTTCGTACCAGCTACGGCTTCGCCTCAGAACGGTCAGATCCGAGATCAGCGGTCGTCAGTTTTACGCCGAAACTGACAAATCGTCCACCGTCTTCGCACCAGGTACCCAGATTGGGCCGGCCCGATTCCGCAGCTCCTTCAGCCCGGCAATCGCTCGCCGCCCGTGTACCTGAGTCAATCCCGGTCAACAACCCAGTTGATCCTCTGCTGCTCCTAGCCCATGTACCCGGATTGGGCCAGCCCGACTTCGCGGCCCCTGTGCCCGACAGTCGCTCGTTGCCCGTGTACCCGAGTCACACGTGGCCTAGACGCAGCAGATCTTCTCTCTCTTTTTAGTCCTCTTTCACTACCGTTGACAATGACTCATCACTTTTGGAGCCATGAGGCCCACGCTATTCATCATGGCTCCTCACTAGCTGAAGTTTGGCCCAGCTTCGAAGTCGTTCGGGGCTTTTTCTTAGCTGTGAAGTTGTTCTGGGTTGTTTTCTACATGCTCTTTAGCAGTACGTTCTTCTTCGGACCACTCAATGTCCTCAGAAGATGAAGTTTCTAAGCTAATTTCCTTTTCCTCCTTTTTAATATAATCTAATATTTCTTTACATATATCGGGTATAACTTCAACGGAATTTCCCCGAGGAATCTAAAACTGAGGGCGCTTGTGAGATCTTAGAGCTTCAAAGGTAGCCCATTGCAGGCGAAGCTCTTGGTTAATCTATAGCACTTTGAGATCATCCAAAAAAGGTTGGAAAGCCTAAAAACATTTCCAAATAAGTCTTTTCATTCATAAAAGGATAAAAACATAAGTTTTTACATAATTGGGGCCCTAAGGAGAACATAACCTTCGGGTCCAAAGGAGGTCGGCTGCTCGAAGGCTGCGACCGTGCTTGCTTTTGGTGAAGTCCTTCATTAATCCATGTCTTGATTGCCGATCGGCCTTCAGCTCTCGAAGATGGTTGGAAGGCTTCCCCAGCCGTAGCCACATCGATGAAAGGAGTCAGGAGCCATTCGTCGCCGAAGTTGACAGGGGCTGCTTCCGGTTCTAGTGCTACAGATAGCCCTAGATCCTCGTAGTAGCGAAGCACTCCAAGAGCAGCTACTTTGCTGGAGATCTCTCCATGCCTAATATGCGTTGTCTTCATAGTCTTCGCTACTGAGGAGCCATGCTGAATAGCATGGGCCTCATGGCTCAAGATGTGATGAGTTATTGTCAACGATAGTCAAAGAGGACAGAAGAAGAAAGGAGATCTGCTGTTTCATGGGCCGCGTGTCACTTAGGTACACAGGCAGCAAGCGACTGTCGGGTAGAGGAGGCTGCGAAGTCGGGCTGGCCCAATCCGGGTACATGGGCCAGGAGCAGCAGAAGACCCACTGGGCTGTTGACCAGGATTGACTCAGGTACACGGGCGGTGAGTGATTGCTGGGCTGAGAGAGCTGCGGAATCGGGCCGGCCCAATCCGGGTACCTGGTGCAAAGCCAGTGGAGGCTTTGTCAGTTTCGGCGCAAAACTGACAATCGTTGATCTTGTATCGGACTGTCCAGAAGAGAAGCCGTAGTCACTACGAAAGCTTAGCTTCTGGATAAGTCGTCCGTATTTCTAGGCCCACAGTCAGTCAGTTGTGTCTATAAAAATACCTAAGGGCAGTTGAGTCTTTTCCTTTATTCTTGCGTCTGTAAAAAACCCTAAGGGGCTGGTGGAATATTCTAGGTCATTGGGCAGCCAATAAATAGGGCCCCAATCCCTAGGGTTGGACTACCCTTTTAGATGAAATCAATACTACTCCTTTGGGTCATTTTGTCTCTTGCATTTTCTCTCTCTCTCTCTTCGGTTGTGCGCCGCCAGGCTGATGTTCTTGATTTTGTGCCTTGCATTTATTCAGACTTCTCTGATGCAGTGAAGCTTCTATTCTCTAATCGTGCGCATCATTTTTGTAGCAGTTTTTATCGCTTCGTTTCACGTGCATAGCTGATTTTCCTGAACATTTGTGCCTCGGTTGCTACTGTTCTTCACGGAAGTAGTACTAGTTCATACTGGTTGCAAGTAGTACTACTACACTGTAGCACACAGTACACTAGTACTCTAGCCTTGCTTTTACTGAACAGCTTTTTGATCGAGTTGACAGGACTAAAGTCCCTTTTCTAGCTGTTCTCTGGCAAAGCCCCTTCTCTGTTCGAAGCCCCTCTGCTCCGTGAGGTAGGCTTCAATCTGATATCCTCGAGGGGGTCGCTTGAACTTTGAACTTCATTTTGTGTCCTAAGTTGCTAGCTTCGAAGTACTTTTTGAACTGTCAGCGTATCATACTTCGAACGTCTGTGCGAAGGTACTCCGACTTGAGCTTTTCGAAGTCCATAATTCGACAGGTGTCGAAGTTGGCTTCGAAGCTTGTCTTTTGTTAGACTTCGCTTAGTGTTTGCAGCTGTCTGTTTCGAAGGCCTTGATGTGTTTTGTTCGAAGGTAGAGTGTAGGCTTCGATTTTAGATTCTTTGTTGCGTGTCAGGCCTCACTATCCTTTTGAAGGTTGTTTGCTCTGTGTGCGTGTTCGAAGCCTTGCCTTTGAAGTACACACTTCGAAGCAGGCTCCAACTCTGTCATACTTCGCTCTCATTCTCACTCGACCTAGGATAGACAACACACCTTCGACAGACTTCGACTACCACCTCCGATCCAGACTTCGACCAGCGAAGCAGGCCTCGACCTCCGAAGCAGGCTTCGACCCAGCGAAGCAGGCTTCGACACTGCGAAGCAGGCTTCGACCGGCGAAGCAGGCTTCGCCGAGTTCCGAACAGGAGACAAATCTGAACAGTAACTTCTCATCTCACTTTATATATACTTAGATCATTTCATTGAGAAGTTTGGCTTGGCATGTCTAGTATACTTTGTGTTATCTGCCTAGTTGCACTGCTTTGGTAGTTCTCTATTTAACTTCAGTTGCTTGTAGGATAGATACCTTTAGACTTAGGCTATCTGTTCATTTTCTGCTGCTTAGTCTTTTGAGGTGCGTTGGGTGTTGGGAACAGGCCATATATTCGAAAGAATTTTTAAGGCGCCCATTCACCCCCCTCTGGTCGCTACTTTCGGTCCTACAAGTGGTATCAGAGCAAGGTTAGGGTTTTTCCATACCTTAACCGGATCTAAACCCCAGTAATGACCATGACATCTCCTGGCAAGGTCCCATCCTTGGAAGCCTATGGCTATAACTATTGGAAGACTCGCATGCGAGCCTATCTCATGAGCCAGGGTTCGGACATTTGGGACATTTGCGTTCACACCACGTTTGTCATATTGCCAGTCGCTAAGCATGGTACTGCTGGTATCATTGCTCAGCATCTGAGCAACATTAAGGCTGTGAACATTCTTTTCTCTGGTTTAGGTCCCACTGAGTTTGAGCGTGTGAGCCATCTCTCCACTGCGAGAGAGATCTGGGCTACCCTCAAGGCACACCATGAGGAAACAGCACAGGTCAAGGCTCAACTCTATCAGACCTACCAGCGTGAATATGAGAATTTCACATAGAAGCCGGGTGAATCTGTTGAGGCTTTGTTTGGTCGTTTTCAGTCGATCATAAACAAGCTTCGGGACAACAAGGCTGAGCGTGCTCAGTTAGTCTCAGATCATGAGCAGGCTTCGTCACTGACCTCCGAAGCAGGCTTCGACACAGTGGAGCAGGCTTCGCCGAGTTCCGAACAGGAGACAAATCTGAACAGTAACTTCTCATCTCACTTTATATATATTTAGATCATTTCATTGAGAAGCTTAACCTGACATGTCTAGTATACTTTGTTTATCTGCCTAGTAGCACTGCTTTGGTAGTTCTCTGTTTAACTTCAGTTGCTTCTAGGATAGATACCTTTAGACTTAGGCTATCTGTTCATTTTCTGCTGCTTAGTGTTTTCAGGTGCGTTTGGTATTGGGAACAGGCCATATATTCGAAAGAATTTTTAAGGCGCCCATTCACCCCCCTCTGGTCGCTACTTTCGGTCCTACACGTGGTATCAGAGCGAGGTTAGGGTTTTTCCATACCTTAACCGGTTCTAAACCCCAGTAGTGACCATGACGTCTCCTGGCAAGGTCCCGTCCTTGGAAGCCTATGGCTATAACTATTGGAAGACTCACATGCGAGCCTATCTCATGAGCCAGGGTTTGGACATTTGGGACATTTGCATTCACACCACGTTTGTCATATTGCCAGTCGCTGAACATGGTACTGCTGGTATCATTGCTCAGCATCTGAGCAATAGTAAGGCTGTGAACATTCTTTTTTCTGGTTTAGGTCCCACTGAGTTTGAGCGTGTGAGCCATCTCTCCACTGCGAGAGAGATTTGGGCTACCCTCAAGGCACACCATGAGGGAACAGCACAGGTCAAGGCTCAGCTCTATCAGACCTACCGGCGTGAATATGAGAATTTCGCACAGAAGCCGGGTGAATCTGTTGAGGCTTTGTTTGGTCGTTTTCAGTCGATCATAAACAAGCTTCGGGACAACAAGGCTGAGGGTGCTCAGTTAGTCTCAGATCATGAGCAGGCGCTCAAGGTTCTCCATACCTTGGACCCAAAGATCTGGGAGATCAAGGTATCTTGTATCATTGAGAGTACTTCTTATGATACCTTGACCATTTCTGAGTTGTTTAGCAAGCTGAAGGCTACTGAGGTTGATCTCCAGTTGAGATCAAATCTCACTGGTTCTGGATCGAAATCTCTGGCCCTCGCTACACCTTCTGTTGATCCCTCTTCTGTGAGCTGTGCTGGGTTCTGTTTGATGTCTATCACTGAGGACCAGCTTGAGTTGTTGGGAGATGATGATTTGTGTCTGTTTAACAACCGGGTGTGTCGTGTCTATGATAAAAGAATGTTCAAAAGACACGGCACAAAATCCGGGTGCTTTGAGTGTGGGGATCCAGGACACTTCATCGCCGACTGCCCCAAGGGAAATGGTCACAAGAAAGGCAGCGGTGGTGGCTTCCACGACTCCGGCAAGCACGACAGCTTTTCCTTAAACAAGGGCAAACCGAATACCAGATTCTTCAAGAAGGCCCTGAAGGACTACCGGCGAGAGAACAAGAAGCACGACAAGGCCTTCTTCGCCGAGATGGAGAAGAGCTACTCCAAGCGGTCCACGTCTTCTTCATCTTCATCGAGCTCAAGCGATGAGGAGATCGCCATCAGGAAGTGGAAGGACAAGGACGATCCGGCGGGCCTCTGCTTCATGGATTTCGGGGACAAGCCGAAGAGCCACGCACACCAGCGCCGAAGATCCCGCAAGAGCTTCGACTCAATGGCTCTTGGGGATAAGGAAGAAAAGAGCTCCTCCGACGACTCCGACGATGACGACAACGAAAAGGTATCATCCTATGAGCGTGAAATTGTTGATTTACTTGAGAGCAATCGTCAGGAGTTGAAATATCGGGAAAAACTGCTTAGGGGGGCTAAGAAGAGGATAGATGAGTTAGAGAGTGAGCTTGCCATGGCCAACAGCAGAATTGAGAGTCTATCTTCTTCCCCTTGCTTGGGTGATAGCAGTGAGTGCCTGAAGTGTGAGGTGCTTCTGTGTGACTTGTCGACTCTGAAGTCCAAGTACACAGAAAGGGTTGATGAGAGAGATGCTTTGGCCACTGAGCTTGAAAGCACTTAGCTGGAGCTGAAACATGCTCAAGCCACTGTCGTCGCACCCTGTGTTGATTGCCCATCTCATCTAGCTACCTTGGCTGAGCTGAAATCCAAGGGCGATGAGCATTTGGGTGATTTGGAGAGGTTGAGAGCTGATCTTGCGCAGACTAGGCTAGAGCTTGAGACACTGTCAGTTCCACCCACTGTTTGTGAGAATTGTCTATCTCTTAGACTTGAGTTGATTAAGCTAAAAGCCGAGAAGTCTGTCCAGAGGTGGAGGTACTAGCTTCCTTGAGAGAGGAGCTAGCTGATTCTCAGAATGAGAACTTTTACCTCTGTTCTATCCTGAGTTGGATCAGTGCCAGAGAGCCACAACTCGGCATGATGATCCAACAGTTCAAGAGGTAGGATGGTTTTGGGGTAGGCTACACCTACACCAAGGCTGACTTTGAGAGTGCCATCAGCCAGACAGTAGAGTGGAGTAAAATGACTCCTGAGTAGAGATATCCTAAGACTCACTCCACTTAGTCTTCCCAGGCTTGTCAGCCCAAGGATGGAGTGATCCATGAACCAACTAAAGCTCCACCCAAGAAACCTATCTGGGTCCCAAAGCCCAAACACCTCCACACTCCTCTTGACACTCTTCCTGGACCCTCTCAACCCAAGAAGACTACACCTAACACCACCAAGATCAAGAATCCCAAGCCTCAACCACACCCCAAGAAGCCCACCTATCATTATGAGTACTGTCAGAGAGACGGGCATCCTGCGGAGTTTTGCTTCAGGA
Source organism: Zizania palustris (assembly GCA_019279435.1). Taxonomy (NCBI): domain Eukaryota; kingdom Viridiplantae; phylum Streptophyta; class Magnoliopsida; order Poales; family Poaceae; genus Zizania; species Zizania palustris. The sequence continues at coordinate 98,594,688 of JAAALK010000283.1, read as the reverse complement.
GGAAGCGGGTTGAGAGAGCAGAGAGAGCTCATGGTGGTCAGGAGCAGTTCTACCAGCAGGGTGGTAGACTGCGTGTTCCTCGACGCGGGGAGAGGCTGGAGGCCAAGCCGCGTCGTGTAGGTGGTGGTAGAGGAGACGTCTTTCATGGCCGTGCTCCAGATGGTGGTGTCCGTTCCGGCAGAGTTCCAGGCCGTGTTGGCTATGGTCCGGGACCTCGTGGCCGCAAGTTTAGGCAGAACCGAGGACCGTGCTTTGAGCCGCGTCTTGGTCCAAACTCTCTTGATGGTTTTCGCTTTCCATCTTTTGAGCAGATGGCTCAACACTGGTTTAGCTCTTTTGCTAAACCTGGTGCCGGACCATTTGCTCCCACTTACAGCCACTGATTGTGCAGGATCGGGGACTGGATGATGTTTGGATCATGGACTCAGGATGTTCTCGCCACATGACGGGACATCGTAGATGGTTCTCTAGTCTCACTCCCCCGAGCTCCAAAGAGTACATCACATTCGGGAATAGTGGTCAAGGGAAAGTAAGTGGCATTGGCTCAATTCGCATTTCAGATCATTTCTCATTGAAGAATGTTGCTTTGGTTAAAAATTTGAACTTTAACTTGATCTCTGTTTCGCAACTTCTTGAGGATGGTTTGGAAGTGCGTTTTAAGAAGGGCAATTCTTCTGTGTTTGATTCTAGAGGGTCTTTGATTTGCCAGATCTTACCATTTGGTAATGTTTTTCGAATTGACTTCTCTAGTTCTTTTGGCCCTTCTCGCTGTTTGATTGCTGGATCCTCCTTTGAGCTCTGGAAGTGGCATAGGAGGTTGGGTCATTTGAGTTTTGATCTGCTAGTCAAGTTGACCTCTATGGACCTCATCTGAGGATTGCCCAAGCTTAAGATGGAGAACGATCTAGTTTGTCATCCCTATCGGCATGGGAAAATGGTTGCCGCTTCTCACTCACCTGTGACTCAAGTGATGACTTCGTATCCGGGTGAGCTTTTACACTTGGACACTGTTGGTCCAGCTCGGGTACGTTCAGTCGGTGGGAGGTGGTATGCACTTCTCATTGTTGACGACTTTTCTTGATTCTCGTGGGTTTTCTTTTTGGAGTATAAGGATGAAACTTTTCAGTTTGTTCATGACCTTATTTTGAAGCTGAAGAATGAGAACAATGGTCGGATGCGAGCAATTCTCTCCGAATCAAGGTCTTGACCATCAGTTTTCTTCTCCTTACACTCCCCCATAGAACGACGTTGTGGAACGAAAGAACCGCACGCTAGTCGAGATGGCCAGGACGATGATCGATGAGCATAGGACTCCTATGCATTTTTGGGCTGAAGCCATGAACACGGCTTGCTATCTGGCCAACCGCATCTTTCTTAGAGCTTACCTTGGTAAGACATCATATGAACTGCGGTTTGGTAGACAGCCCAAGGTGAGCCACTTGCGAGCGTTTGGCTGCAAGTGCTTTGTGCTCAAGAAGGGAGGGCATTTGGACAAGTTTGAGTCTCGTTGCTGGGATGGTGTTTTTCTTTGTTATGCGTTGCATTCTCGAGGTTTCCGTGTTTGGAAACTCGAAACCCAGCAGCTTGTCAAGACTTGCGAAGTTTCATTTGATGAGTCCTTGCCTTCTTTAACTCCTTCTTTTGAGCCTTCTGATGATGATGAGCTCGGAGAGTACATCTTCGAGGAAGATGAGGATACTCCAGCTGCTGATGAGGGTGGGCTTTCTGCACCCCCTGTAGAGCCCACACCTTCTGAGACTTCGACTGAGGATGAGGGTGGACCTCTGATCACTTCTTCCACTACGATCGAGCCCCCTCAGTCGAGTCCAGAGGTGCCAGCTGTTGACTCCGGTGAGGTGACTTCAGATCACCAGGGAACCCGAGCAGTTCAGCGTGACCATCCCTCAGAGCTCATCATAGGTGATTTGACTAAGAGAACTTTGCGTTCGTCTAATGCCTCTCTTGCTATGTTTGCTGAATCTGTGTTTGTTGCATCTTTTGAGGCCAGAGATGTTTCTCATGCTCTTTCTGATTCAAATTGGATTAATGCTATGCAAGAAGAGCTTGAGAACTATGTCCACAATCGAGTTTGGACATTAGTTGAGCCGCCACCAGGTTGCAACCCCATAGGCACCAAATGGGTGTTCAAGAACAAACAAGGTGAAGATGGGTTTGTGGTGCGCAACAAGGCTCGGTTAGTTCCCCAGGGTTTTTGCCAGAAAGAGGGTATTGATTTTGAAGAAACTTTCGCCCCTGTTGCCCGTCTTGAGTCCATTCGCATTCTCTTAGCTTTTGCCACTTCGAAGGGTTTTAAGCTTTTTCAAATGGACGTTAAGAGTTCTTTTCTGAACGGGTTCATAGAGCAGGAAGTTTATGTTAGGCAACCCCCCGGTTTTGAGAAACCTAAGTTTCCTCGACATGTTTTGAAGTTGCAAAAAGCTTTATACGGGTTGAAGCAAGCCCCCAGGGCTTGGTATGACCGGTTGAAGCAATTTTTGTTGGGGAAGGGCTTTGTAATGGGTTCTGTGGATAAAACTCTCTTTTTGCTCAGAGTTGCTTTTATTTCTTGGTTGCTCGGATTTACGTGGACGATATTATCTTTGGCGGTACTACTGATTCTCTTGTGTCCAAGTTTTCTGAGCAGATGCACAGCGAGTTTGAGATGAGCCTCATGGGTGAGCTCAAGTACTTTCTAGGGCTCTAGATCAAGCAGACCAAGGACAGCACCTTCATCCACCAAGGTAAGTACACTCGTGACATGTTGAAAAAATTTGACTTCGGTGGTGAATTGAAGCCGCAGATGACCCTAATGGGCACGTCTGGAGGATTGGACAAGGACGAGAGCGGCGTCAAGGTCAACGAGAGGGAGTTTCGAGGGATGATCAGCTCGCTGCTGTACTTGACGGTGAGCAGACCGGACATTAAGTTCGCCGTGGGACTGTGCACGCGCTTCTAGTCTTCACCTCGCGCGTCTCATCGGCAGGCTGTCAAGCGCATATTCAGGTATCTTACTTATGCGCCCGATCTTGGTCTCTACTATTCAGCTTCATCATCTCTCGATTTATCTGGATTTTCGGATGCCGACTTTGGCGGGTGCCGGTTGGATCGCAAGTTGACTTCCGGTACTTGCCAGTTTCTTCATTCTTCTCTTGTCTCTTGGTCTTCTCGAAAGCAATCTGGAGTTGCACTTTCGACCACAGAGGCTGAGTATGTAGCTGCTGCTAGCTGCTGCTCACAGTTGGTTTGGATGATTTCCACTCTACGAGATTTTGGGTTGTTCTTTCCTACCAGAGTTCCTTTGTTTTGCGACAGCACGAGTGCAATTAGTGTAGGGAAAACCCATGTCTCCATTCAAAAACCAAACACATTGATGTGCGCTTTCACTTCTTGCGGGATCAATATGAGAAAGGTGTCATTGACCTTGTTCATGTTGATACCCATCATCAGTTGGCAGACATTTTCACCAAACCCCTAGATCAGTCTACCTTTGAGCGTTTACGAGGGGATTTGGGTGTTTTGTATTCTTTCTAGGATATTTTGCGTCAGTTTTTTCTTTCTTCTTTATTTTTTTTCTTGAGTCTTTTTGTGTGTGTTCATATCCTGCATATTCACATATCACACTTTAGAGCTGCTTCTGTTATATGATTGAACTGCTTTACTTATTCTAGCTGGTACATGCTTTTGATTACTTGTCAATGATCATGCCTTGTTTCAGTTCGCTTGATATGTCTGATATCTGTCATATGCATGGCTTTTATGCTTTAAACTTGAAAACATGATCACCATTGCTTCTGGTAACTAGCATGCGTAGGCTGAATGTTCTTGCTATCTGTTAACATGCCTGGTAGCTAGTTCCTGACTTAGATGCAAACATGCAACTTGGACATCTTTCTGCTTTAAAACATGGAAATGTGCGTTAAAAATGATAAAAATCAAGAAAATGTAAATTCCATGCCTTTTTATGCATAACTTGAAAAGATCCAGGTGGGTTTGCTTTGTCGCATTACATTGTTCTGGACTGCGTACAATAGCACTTTGGTATGAACTAGGACAGTGTAGTGTCTGCCAAGACCAAATGTCTTAAGCTTCTGATTGTCCAGTTCTGGCCTAGGCTTGACTTGGTCGGTCAGCATAAGGTTTGACATGCAAATAACCCCTAGCAAAAATGAAAAAGGAAAGAGAAAAAGCCTGAAAAATGAAATGATAACAAGTTTGCTGAAGCACTTTGTTTTGGATAATGCTTATCTTGGTAGATATCAGATAGCTTTTGCATCTCATGCTTTACCTTGCTTGTTTAATGGAAAATATGGTGATGCTTTTGTTTGCAAAAACTGGAACATGCGTGCCAATGACCTTCTTTAGATATCATCTGTTGCACTAATCATGCCATGTGTCTTAGATAGTATGTCTTTTGCTCTACTTGTTAGATGTTGTAATTGCAGTCAATCATATCTGAGAAGCATGCTTTATTCACTCCTCATGCACCCTAGTTGCATTCATCGCATATTTTGAGGGGGAGTTGCATTTCAGGGGGAGCCTGTGTCTCTTTTGAATGCTTGATGAGTTCACTTGTCAACAAGGGGGAGAAATTTTGGGATAAGAGTTTGAGGGGGAGTTTTTGTCTCACTTACTCTTTTGATATCCTTGTCGATTCTTTTGATATCCTTGTTGATGTTTCTGAGATCGCACTCATTCTGAGCTTTTACCTTTGGTTAACCATAATGACCGCTTCTTGCTTTTGTTCGGCTTTTGGTCATTAGGGTTAAACTTTTACCTTATTTTCTTCTTCTTTGTTTTTTCTTATGCTTTGTTTTCGTGTTTCCACATTTGCTCGCAGGTGCTGAAGAGCTAAAAAAGAGGAGTGTTGACAATGCACTCATCAAGGGGGAGATTGAGGAGCCATGCTGAATAGCGTGGGCCTCATGGCTCCAGATGTGATGAGTCATTGTCAACGATAGTCAAAGAGGACAGAAGAAGAAAGGAGATCTGTTGTTTCATGGGCCACGTGTAACTCAGCTACATGGGCAGCAAGCGACTGTCGGGCAGAGGAGGCTGCGAAGTCAGGCTGGCCCAATCCGGGTACATGGGCAAGGAGCAGCAGAAGACCCACTGGGCTGTTGACCAGGATTGACTCAGGTACACGAGCAGTGAGTGATTGCCGGGCTGAGAGAGCTGCGGAATCGGGCTGGCCCAATCCGGGTACCTGGTGCAAAGCCAGTGGAGGCTTTGTCAGTTTCGGCGCAAAACTGACAACCGTTGATCTTGTATCGGACTGTCCAGAAGAGAAGCCGTAGTCGGTACGAAAGCTTAGCTTCCGGATAAGTCGTCTGTATTTCTAGGCCCACAGTCAGTCAGTCGTGTCTGTAAAAAAACCTAAGGGCAGTTGAGTCTTTTCCTTTATTCCTGCGTTTGTAAAAAACCCTAAGGGGCTGGTGGAATATTCTAGGTCATTGGGCAGCCTATAAATAGGGCCCCAATCCCTAGGATTGGACTACCCTTTTGGCTGAAATCAATACTACTCCTTTGGGTCATTTTGTCTCTTGCATTTTCTCTCTCTCTCTCTCTTCGGTTGTGCGCCGCCAGGCTGTTGTTCTCGATTTTGTGCCTTGCATTTATTCAGACTTCTCTGATGCAGTGAAGCTTCTATTCTCTGATCGTGCGCAGCATTTTTGTAGCAGTTTTTATGGCTTCGTTTCACGTGCATAGCTGATTTTCCTGAACATTTGTGCCTCGGTTGCTACTGTTCTTCACAGAAGTAGTACTAGTTCATACTGGTTGCAAGTAGTACTACTACATTGTAGCAACAGTACACTAGTACTCTAGCCTTGCTTTTACTGAACAGCTTTTTGATCGAGTTGACAGGACTAAAGTCCCTTTTTTGCTGTTCTCTGGCGAAGCCCCTTCTCTGTTCGAAGCCACTGCGCTCCGTGAGGCAGGCTTCGATCTGATATCCTCGAGGGGGTCGCTTGAACTTCGAACTTCATTTTGTGTCCTAAGTTGCTAGCTTCGAAGTACTTTTTGAACTGTCAGCGTATCATACTTCGAACGTCTGTGCGAAGGTACTCAGACTTGAGCTTTTCGAAGTCCATACTTCGACAGGTGTCGAAGTTGGCTTCGAAGCTTGTCTTTTTGTTAGACTTCGCTTAGCGTTTGCAGCTGTCTGTTTCGAAGGCCTTGATGTGTTTTGTTCGAAGGTAGAGTGTAGGCTTCGATTTTAGATTCTTTGTTGCGTGTCAGGCCTCGCTATCCTTTCGAAGGTTGTTTGCTCTGTGTGCGTGTTCGAAGCTGTGTTCGAAGCCTTGCCTTTGAAGTACACACTTCGAAGCAGGCTCCGACTCTGTCATACTTCGCTCTCATTCACACTCGACCTAGGATAGACAACACACCTTCGACAGACTTCGACTACCACCTCCGATCTAGACTTCGACCAGCGAAGCAGGCCTCGACCTCCGAAGCAGGCTTCGACCCAGCGAAGCAGGCTTCGACCCAGCGAAGCAGGCTTCGACACTGCGAAGCAGGCTTCGACCAGCGAGACAAATCTGAACAGTAACTTCTCATCTCACTTTATATATACTTAGATCATTTCATTGAGAAGTTCGGTCTGGCATGTCTAGTATACTTTGTGTTATCTGCCTAGTTGCACTGCTTTGGTAGTTCTCTGTTTAACTTCAGTTGCTTGTAGGATAGATACCTTTAGACTTAGGCTATCTGTTCATTTTCTGCTGCTTAGTCTTTTGAGGCGCGTTGGGTGTTGGGAACAGGCCATATATTCGAAAGAATTTTTAAGGCGCCCATTCACCCCCCCTCTGGTCGCTACTTTCGGTCCTACAGCTGCTGCTTGGATCATTTTCAGTCTTCACAGCAGAGGGACATTGCCAGTCGAAGATAAGGCCCAGGAAGTGCCAAAGTACTCCAAGACACCCCGAAGGTTGTCCATGGTATCTGAGGCCACCTTCTCGCACTTTATCTTGTCTTCGGAAAAGCATTCTTCAATGAAGACAACTCGTCTATCAAAGACGTGAGTCTGGCTACCTCCGTAATAAAAGAATTTTTCTGCCCGAGAAAGTTGTTGGCCTCCTTCGTCAACTTCAGCTGCTCTCCTCGGAGCTTGACCAGCTCAGCCCCCCGCGGTTTCTTGCTCGCTCCACAGCTTTTCCACTTCAGCCCGAAGCACGACTTGTTCAACTTCGAGCTTGTCATTGGCAGCCTCTAAGCTATTCCTAGCTCTTTGTTCTGTGGCCACCATCTCTTCCAGGCCAGAGGTCCGAACCTCGGAGCTAACAAGACTCCCCTAAAGAGCCGTTATCTTCTCCTTGAGTCGGTTGCACTCTCGCTCATTTGATACAGTCACAGCTCGATCCAGGACTATTGCTGCGAAGGGAGAAAAAGAGCAATGTATGTAAATTATTTACATATGTTTGAACTAACTCTATTGTTGCTGATACTTCATACCTGATAGGCTGTCCGCTCCAAAGCTGTGTCGAGCTCTGACCCCTCAGCTTCCCCGAGAATGGAAACCAAGTCTGTCTCCCCAACCTCGCGACTAGACCGAGACAGAGGCTCTAGTAAAGTCCGAAGTCTAGTCCTTCGCTCAAAAAAATGAGCTAGGAGGGGGAGCTGAGACAAGGCATTCTGATCATCTTCATTCGAAGATGGGCCAGACCGCAGCGAGTCGTCTTCGGAGGCTTCCATCGATTGGCCTCCATTTGTAGACTCTGATGAGGTCCACCCTAGAACTAGAGCAGGCAAAGGTCCCCCTTACCTTTACCTTTCCCAGGACCCATTTTCATGGCTACCTCCGAATTTGGCTTCAGAGACTTGGCAGCCTCCGGCACAACCTTTCTAGCAGTGGTCACCTCCATGGGAGTCGATCCTGTAAAAGCCAAAGGTATTGAATATTGCATAAATTTTGCAGGACACGAAAAGAAAGAAAAAGAAAAGGTACTCTGCTGAAGTTTACCTTCGACGTTCTGCTGTTGAACGAGCATAGGACTACTCAGAGGCTCAAACATCTCATCGAAGTCCTCTTTGGACTCTGGGCTTGGAACCGAAGGATTAGTTGCCAAGACTTCTCCGACAGCTACAACTATCACTTCATCCGAAGGAGAGACTTGGGCATCTGCTGTCTCGACTCCACCTTCTTCCGCAGTGGGGGCTTCTTGACAAGGCAGGATATTTTGAGTCGCTGCTTGTTCGAGGTTGTCTCTAGTCATGGGTGCCGCCACCACTTTGTCCTGGATGGGGACTTCAGCCCCCATTTGTGATTCCTCATCCCCGGTTATAAGGGCTTCGAACTCCCTTCAGATTTCTACATATCCTTCATCTTCAAATGACTCCGAAGATGAAGTAGAGGATTTGGTAGGAGCCAAGGCCTTCGGCTTCTGAGCCACTTTCTTCACGGGCGTCTTGGTCTGCGCTGAGGTCCTCACTTCAACTTTCCACTTCTTAGGGGCTTGCTCGGAGGTGTCCTAGTCTAGAAGAAGGGGAGCTTCAACTCTGAGTATGCTCCATACCCGATTGAATCGCTCCCAGCTGCCAACCAACCTAACCCTCCACTCCTTTTTGGCGAGCGTAGGAGCTCTGATGATCTTCTCCGAAGTCCGGACGATTTGCTCCGTAGTGAGGGTTGCACGTTGAGCTGAAAGATAAGATTTTATTTCAGTTAAATCATTTTTACAAAGTAAATACTGCATGTAAAACATTTTGCATGACATTCGAGGTTACCTGCAGCACTTGAAGAGATTTCTTGGAGTCCACTCTCTATATTCTCTTCGAAGTTGATCGGCCAGCTGGCCATCAGGGGTGGAATTCGGAGACCGATGAACTCCTCTGCTAAGTCCCGCATGCTCATGCAGCGACTTATTGCTTGCAGCATTTTGAGGCGAGCTTCGAGCTGGCCTATGTCCGGATGAACCTCCGCTTCCCTCCGATAGAAGATGTCTTCGAGAGGTCCGGCCAGGGCGTAGTCCGCTCCTACTTCAGCATAAAACCAGTGAAGGACCCAGTCCATGTACCACCTGGCATTGATAGCCTTCACTGGGAACCGGGTTTGGTACTCGTCTCGAAGCATAAAGTTTATGTTGTCGAAGGCAATCACCATCTTCTCTCCTCCGATTCCTTGTTATGATTTTGGTTGGCAGGAAGCTTTGTGGAGTGCTGCGAAGATCTCCACTCTCCCCTCGCAAACATCTGCTCACATCGCCCACTTGAAGATAGCTAGGCGTGCTATGGCATTGGGAGACAGCTGAGGAAGAGTAACATGGAAGAGCTCCAGTACCTCGGAGAGTAAGTCTACTGCGGGAAGTCCCAACCCCGCCTCGAAGAAAGCTTCGAACACGATCACTTCTCCGTCCTGAGGCGAAGAGATTGCTTCTGTGCCGGGTTGGCGAATCTTAATCCCCGGGCTCATCTTATCAGCGATCATCGCTGTAATAGACTTCTTCATGCAGGTCGACGGCCCTAGGTTGTATGACTGGTTGGAGTACTTGGACGATGCCGGGAGAAGATCATGGGGACCTACCGGACGAGGGTTACCCGAAGGCACCGCTGTTGCTGCTGCCGCCATCGCCTGCTGCCTAGCCAGGGTTGAAGTAGGAACGGGAGCCTTATGGCTGGTTTTCGCCATGAGAGAGGGTGGAGTTTCAAAGTTCGAGCTCAGGAAACAGAAGGGGAAAAATATGAGTTATAGCCTATGTTCACAGACATTTTATCGTTCATGCATGTGTTTTTGTCTTCTGTACCGTTATGATTTATCGTGACTCTTCGTGAGAACCCATGTCTCTAGAAACGAAGCGACACTATAACTCTTTCCGAGAAAAGGGGTAACAAATATTTCTGTGAGTCTAACAGTTATTTCAGCTTCGCAAGGATTGTCTTCGAAGCCGTTTCGAGGATGTCTTCGCATAGAAGTCGATTCGAAGATTTTGAATATTTGGATGTCTCCAAGGATGGCAAATTTTGCCAAGTCCCTGAGCATGATAATATTTGTTGTGTATACTGCTTCCGATACCTTATAGGTTATCGGAGAAGCATATTCAAGGGGCTACTGTTGGGGAAAATACTTCATCCCCAGGATCTTTAAGGTCGTAGTACAAAGGAAATTTACTAGACCGAAGTCCAAGACCTATCTCCGGCCTAGCGTATGATCAAGTCCGGAAGATCTATCCAGACTCCTGTTTGAAGATACACTTCGAAGGTCCAATCTCCGTAGTGGATAACTGCTAGCAAGGACAGAAGACTTATCTTCTTTCTGATTAGATTAGTATTTTACCATTTTAGCCCTATTAGGGGTACCGAAATAGTTTCCACTATATTGGTTATAACTGAGGGGTAAAAAGGTCTCTTCCTTAAGGTTTTGACCTATAAATACCCCTTCTCACCTTATAATAGGCATCAAATATTAGATATTCAATGCACAACTTCGAACTACTTCGAGCTATTATCCTATACAGAGGCTTGAGATAGTGCGCTTCACAAACTCATTGTTTGTTAGTTCTTAATCTTAGAGAACCTGTTAGCATAATCTTTTACACCAACATCATGGCATCAATAGATTCACTAGGCGAGGAGCCATGTTCAAGATCATGGGCCGCATGGCTCTAGATGTGATGAGTGATTGTCAATGAAAGTAAACAGATAAGAGAGAGAGGAGATTAAGAGGAGATGAGAGTTGTCGTGTCTTGACCACATGTGACCCAGTTACACGGGCAGCGAGAAACTACCGGGTTGATGGGCCGCAGAGTCACACCGGCCCAATCTGGGTACATGGGCTAGGAATGGCAGGAGATTCGCTGGTCTATTGACTGGTTTTGTCTCAGGTTAACGGGCGGCGAGCGATTGTCGGACTGAGAGAGTTGTGGAATCAGGCCGACCCAATCCGTGAACCCAGTTGGAAGACAGTGGACGCTTTGTCGGTTTCGGCGTAAAACCATCGCACCAATCCTGATCGTTCATCGAAGTTCAAACCATCCTAAAGCGAAGTCTTAGATGCTACGAAAGCTCCATGTCAGGACAAGCTATCTGTAGATAGGATTTTATTATTTTGCCTATTGGACCCATAATTTTATTTTTGCGTCAGTGTATTTTTGCCCTAGGGCTATTTGCGTCATTTCCACTTTTTGAACTGCCTATATAAAGGCTTTGAATTCCCCCTAGGGTTAGTAACTCACGTGAAATCCAATCAGAGTTCATTTTATTACATATCACAGAAAAATCCCTATTGTTCTTCCCTGTTCTTCGTTGTAGCAATCCTTTCCACCGCGCTCCAAAGCTAGTTTTTTTCAGCCGTTTTTTCCTTCAGGTTTTTTCAACAGATCTTTTCCGGGAACATATGTTCCTGGCTTTTGGTGGGACTTGGCATGTGCTAGTGGTTCTGGTGCTGTGGTAGCCAGCGCATTGGCAGCTGGAGGCGACCACACAGCCGCACGGAGGCATGTTGGCACGGAGTGATGGATATGCCCAAGAAAATTACGTGTACTGGATGTTCTGATAGGTAGTATTGGATGTTCCGATTATTGTCAGGATCCTACATGGAGAGTGAAAATGACATCAGAAGTTCCAATAGTTGAATTCGAGACAAGAATCAGCAATTCCGATTTGTAATCGGATATTCCGATTATTTTCTAGACTCGAGTCAGAAAGCAAAAGTTGCTTCAGAAGTTCCGATATGGTATTGGAAGTTCTGACAGGCCAGAAGTTTCTCTTTAGAATCGAGGAAAATTGTACTAATCGGAAGTTCTGAAATATGTATCGGAAGTTCTGATGTGGGCAAACATAGATTGGATTTGTTACGTGTCGTACTGAATCGAGAGACCAAAAAACCTAGTTGAAAGTTCTGATCTAGGATCGGAAGATTTGATGTGAGTAAAACAGATTGGATCTGTTGCAACACAAATCAGTTGTAACCGATTTGTGGGCTTTGAGATGTGGACGACCAACGGCTCTCAATCCTATATAAAGAGAGGAGGAGGAGGTCTTGAAGGACAAACTTAAGCATAGTTTAGACCTAGCCATCAAAGACTACTCTCGTTCCTTTGTTGATCTCAATAGTTGAGGTCGAGGATTTTTCATCTCTCACGTGCGGTAATAGCATGCTACCTAGGGAGGAACTCCATCCCTGTATGTTTGGATAACGTGGAGGTATTGCTATGATAGCGATGTTCGTGGTCTTCATCATCTGAACAACTACATCGTTTTCACCGATTGGATTCGCGAGGAACAGACGTGACGAAGCGAGGACAAGCAAGGATGCATTGTTGATAGAAAAAAATGGAATTAATGGTCAAAATTTTCAAAAAGTCAAAATTGGTAATTTTGACTAAAAATATGCCAGGTCCTGGCATAGGCCGCTCTAACCGGCCCACTTCGGTCTGACCGATCCAATAAGGTCGGTCTGATCGGACCAATCTAAGTCGGAGTTAGGTTAGTTGATTTCGGGTAGATTTTCTCTCTAATAAAATTTTAATAACTTGAACTCGTATTTAGGTCAAATTAGAGCCCGGGCACGTTATGTCCAACCCCTATAAATATAGAGGGAACACCAATTCAAGGAGGCTCTCTTCCACCGAAACTCTAAGAGATCTAATCTATTATTTTACATTGAATCACACTTTTCCCTTTCAATCTTCTTTCTTTGCCCTAGGATTAGCTTAGGATGTACAAATTTGTGAGTTTATGATGTAAACTCTCCGTCCGCCGCATCGTAATCACGGTAAACTTGTTGTTTCGCTTGTGAATCATCCGTTTCATCCACGTAATGGATTTCTATCGTTTTATCGTTTTTTACCTTGATTCGGTCTCTTGGCTGAATTAACTCTGGTTTCTTGGTGTTTTTTTACAATGTTTCATCTCTCCCATCTTCGCCAAGAACTCTCGCACAAAGATACCAACAACAAGGCGATCGGCTGAGGACCCTGTCATTCAGATCTATCGCTGTCGGTCTGATTGACAGCATACAACTGATCTGATTGAGGCGTACCGAGCCATAATCCCATTGCTGGCACGTGTCGGTCTGACCAAAGGTGCACGGCCAGTCTGAATCGATGGATGCAGTCTGTGTTGGAGAATAGGGGACCTACGCTAGCCGGCAAATTCAAAATTTTATGCCCTAGGCCAAGACTCATGTGTGTGCGAGATCATTGATCGGTACCTTCTAGCACGAGACGTGCTAGGTGCAGCTGAAGATGATGTTGGAGCAGCGCATCAAGCCTCTCCACGTTTCATCCTTGCCATCCTTCGTCGATCCGATCGATAAATACGACGTAGTCGTTCGCATGTAGATGTCCACAAGCTTCGCTCTTGGAGTGTGAAACCAAGTGAGGTTGCACTATGGTTTTTATCTTAGCGGAGTGGTTGACAAGTTTGCTCGATCTAGAGTGATGAGTGAGTGGTGGTTTGCTTGTGAGGATCCATGTTGAAGAGCATGGGCCTCATGGCTCGAGATGTGATGAGTGATTCTCAACTGAAGTCAGGAGGACATGAAGAGAAGAGAAGACCTGTTGTGTTTGGGCCGCGCGTGACTCAGGAACACGGGCAGTGAGCGACTGTCGGGCAGAGGGGCCGTGAAGTCAGGCTAGCCCAATCTGAGTACATGGGCTAGGAGCAACAGAGGATCCACCGATCTGTTGACCGAGATTGACTCAGGTACACGGGAGGCCAGCGATTGTTGGGCTGAGGGAGCCGCGGAATCATGCCGGCCCAATCTGGGTACCCGGTGTGAAGACGGTGGACGCTTTGTCAGTTTCGGCGCCAAACTGACAACCGCTGATCTTGGATCTGACCGTTCTGAGGCAAAGACATAGCTGCTATGAAAGCTCTACATCTGGACAAGTTATCTTTATTTAGGTTTTTACTATTTTTCCTTTAGGCCCACAATCTGTCAGTCGTGTCTGTAAAAAACACTAAAGGCATTTCGGTCTTTTCCATTTTTATTTCAGCGTCTGTAAAACCCTAGGGGTATTTTTGATTTTTCCCTTTTATTGGGCTGCCTATAAAAAGGCCCCAATACCTAGGGTTAGGGTTACTCATTTTGACAAAAAACTTTCCCAATTTCAAAAATCGTGGGTCACTTTTCTTCTGAGTTTCTCGTTTTTTCTGCTGCCGGCGTTTGTTCTTCTCACGAGCCGCCGCCACATGCATCGGGTCCTCCGGCGTTGCTTTCCCTGGCAGCTAGAGCCTACGCATTGCAGCTAGCCTCTACGCACAACATGGTAAGCGGAGCAGCCAGCACAGGTGCTCACGTCACGACGCGGGAATCATCAGCGAGCAGCTGCTAGCGTTGAGCACGAGCACCGCACAACAAGAACTGAGGCCAGACCTCTGCGTGGCGTCGTCATCAAACAACAGCAGTTCAGCACGAGGAGACAGCAGATAGAGAAGTAGCATGCAGCCTAGCTAGCAGTGCAGGCAGCGATCGTCTACAGACACGCCATCACGCAGGATCACGACCAGGCAAGTGTTCTAGTTTTATTCTTTCCGCTCGGCTGATCATTCATCATAATAGATTTCCAACTAGGCACGCTATATGAGGCAATATTGAACGTGATATTTATTATGTATTTTAAAGATAAAAATACTTCATTTTGTGTGCATGTGAGAATTTCTGTCGTTATCCAATCGTCGCATACAATACTTGCTTATTCTTGTTTCGGCTAGGAACTAGGCACTAGAATTGATCTATTCTGGATAATTTACTAGTTAATTAATACTACTGCATGATCAGTATGTGCTAAATCTATTACCCACCCGTGATTTGGTGAAATCTTTGTGGAGATTCTATTTGTTAGATAAATGACTTTAAACTGCATGTGATGTTTTTTGCTATAATGATTGAAATGACGGTGAATTGAATACACTTTTAATCTGCCTTTAAGAACTGTGTTGGTGTCTTTTCGATTAGGACACCGGTCGTTTGTAGGCTAGATTATTTTTGGACCTGTGAACTGTTTTTGTTTCTGTTGGTTGTTTATTTTGGTGCGTTGGGTGTTGGGAGAAGGCCATTGATTCGCAAGAGTTTTTATAGGCGCCCATTCACCCCCACTGGTCACTACTTTCGGCCCTACAAGTGGTATGAGAGCCTGGTTAGGGTTTTTCCATACGTTAACCGGTTCTAACCCAGGTAGTGATCATGACTTCTTCTAGAAAGGTCCCGTCCCTAGAAGCTTTTGGCTATACTTATTGGAAGACTCGCATGCGAGCCTATCTCATGAGCCAGAGCGCGGACATTTGGGACGTTTGTGTTCACCCTACTTTTACCATGCTGCCTGTTGCTGAGCGTACATCCCCCGAGATAATCACCTAGCATCAGAACAATAACAAAGCGGTGAACATTTTGTTTTCTGGTTTAGGTCCCACTGAGTTTGAGCGTGTGAGCCATGAAGCACTGCTAGATAGATCAGGGTTTAGGTCAAGGCTCAGCTCTATCAGACCTACTGGTGTGAATATGAAAATTTCACACAGAATCCGGGTGAAACTGTTGAAGCCTTGTTTGGTCATTTTCAATCGATCATGAACAAGCTTCGGGCCAACAAGGCCGAGGGAGTTCAGTTGGTATCAGATCATGAGCAGGCGCTCAAGGTTCTTCATACCTTGGACTCTAAGATTTGGGAGATCAAGGCATCCTCTATCATTGAGAGCACCTCTTATGATACCTTGACTATTTCAGACCTATTCAGCGAGCTCAAAGCCATATAGGTTGATATCTAGTTGAGATCAAATCTCACTGGTTTTGGATCAAAAACCCTGACCTTTGCGACACCTTCTACTGACTCCTCTTCTGTAAGTTGTGCTAGGTTCTCCTTGATGTCTATCACTGAGGACCAGCTTGAGTCACTAGGAGATGATGATTTGTGTCTGTTTAACAACCAGGTGCGTCATGCCTATGATAAGCAAATGTTCAAAATACACAACACAAAATCCGGATGCTTCTAGTGTGGTGATCTAGGTCATTTCATCACCGACTGCCCCAAGTGGAATGGTCACAAGAAGGGTACCGGTGGTAGCTCCTATGACTCCGGCAAGCATGACAGCTCCACCTTGACAAATGGAAAGCCTAAGAAAAGATTCTTCCGAAAGGGCCTGAAGTACTACTGGCGTCAGAACAAAAAGCGAAGTTACTCCAAGCGGTCTTCATCTTCTTCCTCTTCATCAAGCTCAAGCGATGAGGAGATCGTGATCATGAAGGGGAAGGACAAGGAAGATCCGGTGGGCCTCTACTTCATGGCCTTCGGGGACAAGCCAAAGAACCGCTCACATCACCGCCGAAGATCCCGCAGGAACTTCTACTCAATGGCTCTTGGGGATAAGGAAGAGAAGGGCTCCCCCAACAACTCTGACGATGACGACGATGAAAAGGTATCCTCTTATGAACAAGAAGTTGTTGATTTACATGAAGAGAACCGTCAGGAGTTGAGGTATCGGGAGAAACTGCTTAGAGGGGCTAAGAAGAGGATATATGAGTTTGAGATTGAGCTTGTCGTGGCCAATGGAAGGATTGAGAGTCTATCTTCTTCCCCTTGCTTGGGTGGTAGCAGTGAGTGCCCTAACTACGAGGTGCTATTGTGTGACCTGACGACTCTAAAGTCCAGGTACACAAAGAGGGTAGATGAGAGGGACGCTTTGGCCACTGAGCTTGAGAGTGCTCAGCTGGAGCTGAAAGATGCTCATGACACTGTCGTCGTGCCCTGTGTAGACTCCCCATCCCATCTAGCTAGTTTAGCCGAGCTAAAAGCCAAGGGTGATAAGCAGTTGGGCGAGTTGGAGAGAGTCAGAGCTGAACTAGAGCAGTCTAGACTAGAGCTTGAGACACTGTCAGTTCCACCCACTGTTTGTGAGAACTGCTTGTCTCTTAGATTGGAGTTGATCAAGCTGAAAGCTAAGAAGTCTGTCCTAGTCGAAATAGAGTGTGCGATCTACTTGTCTCAGGTAGAGGTACTAGCTTCCTTAAGAGAGGAGCTAGCTAATGCTCAGAATGAGAACTTTTACCTCCGTCAAATCCTATGTTGGGTGAGTGCCAGAGAGCCATAGCTTCACACTTCTCTTGACTCTCTACATGGACCCTCTCACATCAAAGAGTCTACACCCAACACCACCAAGCCCAAGAACCTCAAGTCTCAAACACATCCCAAGAAGCCTACCTATCACTGTGAGTTTTATCAGAGAGACGAGCATCTTGAGGAGTTTTTCTTCAGGTGGAAGTGGCTTGAGAGAGCAGTTCTACTAGCAGGGTGGTAGATGGAGAGTCCCTCGACACGGGGAGAGGCTTGAGGCCAGGCAGCCTCGTGTAGGTTGTGGTAGAGGAGACGACTTTCATGCCCGTGCTCCTGAGGGTGGTTTTCGCTCGGGCAGAGCTCCAGGTTATTCTGGATACGGCTTTAGACCTCGTGGCCAAGACTTTAGGCAGAACCAAGGACCGTGCTTTGAGCCGCGTTTTGGTCTGGACTCTTATGACTCTTTCTGCTTTCCTTCTTTTGAGCAGATGGCTCGACACTAGTTTAGCTATTTTGCTAAACCTGGTGCCAGACCATTTGCTCCCACTTACGACCACTGATCGTGTAGGATCGAGGACTAAAGGACGTGTGGATCATGGATTCAGGATGCTCTCGCCACATGACGGGACATCACAGATGGTTCTCCAGCCTCACTTCCCTGGGATCCAAGGAGTACATCACTTTTGGGAACAGTGGTCAAGGGAAGGCACATGTCATTGGCTCAATTCGCATCTCCAATCATTTCTCTTTGAAGAATGTTGCTTTGGTTGGAAACTTGAACTTCAATTTGATCTCTGTTTCACAACTTCTTGAGGATGGTTTGGAGGTTCGATTTAAGAAGGGCATGTCTTCTCTTGTGTATTCTACAGGATCTTTTGTTTGCCAGATCTTACCCTTCGGTATGGTTTTTCGGATTGATTTCTCTAGTTCTTTTGGCCCTTCTCGCTGTTTGATTGTTGGATCCTCCTCTGAGCTCTGGATGTGGCATATGAGGTTAGGCCATTTGAGTTTTGATCTGCTAGTCAGATTGAGCTCTGTGGATCTCATCCGAGGATTGCCTAAGCTTAATATGGAGAAGGATCTAGTTTGCCATCCCTGTCGTCATGGTAAAATGGTTGCCGCTTCTCACGCACCTATGACTCAGGTGATGACTTTGTACCCAGGAGAGATATTACACATGGACACTGTTGGTCCATCTCGGGTACGCTCAGTCGGTGGGAAGTGGTACGCGCTTGTGATAGTTGACGATTTTTTTTCGATTCTCGTGGGTTTTCTTTTTGGAGTCTAAGGATGAGGCTTTTCAGTTTGTGCATGACTTGATTTTGAAGCTGAAGAATGAGAACAATGGTCAGATATGAGCAATTCACTCCGACAATGGCTCTGAGTTCAAGAACTCTCAATTCGTCAGCTTCTGTAGTGATCAGGGTCTTGAGCACTAGTTTTCTGTTCCTTACACTCCCCCACAGGACGACGTTGTGGAACGAAAGAACCGCACGCTGGTCGAGATGGCTAGGACGATGCTCGATTAGCATAGGACTCCGAGATATTTTTGAGCTGAAGCCATGAACATGGCTTGCTATCTGGCCCACCTCATTTTTCTTAGAGCTTACTTAGGTAAGACGTCATATGAGCTGTGGTTTGGCAGACAACCCAAGGTGAGTCACTTGCGAGTGTTTCGCTGCATGTGCTTTGTGCTCAAGAAGGGAGGGCATTTGGACAAGTTTGAGTCTCGTTGCTGGGATGGAGTCTTTCTTGGTTATGCTTTGCATTCTCGAGGCTTCCGTGTTTGGAACCTTGGCTCCCAGCAGCTTGTTGAGACTTGCGAGTTTTCTTTTGATGAGTCCATGCCTTCACTGACCCCTTCTTTTGAGCTTTCTGGAGATGATGAGCTTGGAGAGACCATCTTTGAGGAAGATGATGACGCTCATGCTTGTTGATGAGGGTGGTCCTTCTGCACAGCCTGCATACCCCACACCTTCTGAGACTTCGACTGAGGACGAGGGCGGGCCTGTGATCACTTCTTCCACTTCGATCGAGCCCCCTCAGTCGAGTCCAGATGTGCCAGCTGCTGACTCCGGTGAGGTGGCTTTAGATCACCTAGGATCCCGAGCAGTTCAGCGTGATCACCCCTCAGAGCTCATCATCGGTGATTTTTCTGAGAGAACATTGCGCTCTTCTGTTGACTCGCTTGCTGCGTTTGCTGAATCTGTTTTTGTTGCCTCTTTTGAGCCCAAAGATGTTTCTCATGCTCTTTCTGATTTGAATCGGATAAACGCCATGCAAGAAGAGCTTGAGAATTTTGTCGGCAATCGGGTTTGGACATTGGTTGAGATGCCACCTGGATGCAACTCCATAGGCACCAAGTGGGTGTTCAAGAACAAGCAAGGTGAAGATGGGGTTGTGGTGCGCAACAAAGCTTGACTAGTTGCCCAGGGTTTTTGTTAGAAAGAGGGTATTGACTTTGAGGAGACGTTTGCTCCTGTTGCCCGTCTTTAGTCCATTCGTATTCTCGTGGCATTTGCTGTTTCTAAGGTTTTAAGCATTTTTCAACTAGATGTCCCAGTTTTGAGAACCCTAACTTTCCTCGACATGTTTTTAAGTTGCAGAAAGCTTTATATGGTCTGAAGCAAGCTCCTAGGGCTTGGTATGACCGGTTGAAGCAATTTTTGTTGGGGAATGACTTTGTGATGGGTTCTGTGGACAAAACTCTTTTCTTGCTTAGAGATGGCTCAGACTTCTTGTTTGCTCAGATTTACGTGGACAATATTATTTTTAGTGGTTCTACTGTTGCACTTGTGTCCAAGTTTTCTCAGCAGATGCACAGTGAGTTTGAGATGAGCCTCATGAGTGCCTCAAGTATTTCCTAGGGCTCTAGATCAAGCAGACCAAGGATGGCATCTTCATCCATCAGAGCAAGTACACGCGGGACATGTTGAAGAAATTTGACTTTGGTGGAGAGCTTAAGCCTTAGATGACCCCAATGGGTACATCTGGGGGCCTGGACAAAGATGAGAGCGGCGCCAAGATCAATGAGAGAGAGTATCGAGGAATGATCGGATCGCTGCTATACTTGACGATGATGAGGCCAGACATTCAGTTCACTGTGGGACTGTTCGCGCGCTTCCAGTCTTCACCACGCGCGTCTCATCGGTAGGCTGTCAAGCGCATTTTCAGGCACCTCACCTATGCGCCCGATCTAGGCCTTTATTATTCAGCATCATCGTCTCTTGATTTATCTGGCTTTTCCAACGCTGACTTTGGTGGGTGTCGGCTGGATCGCAAGTCGACTTCCGGTACTTGGCAGTTTCTCGGTTCTTCGCTTGTTTCTTGGTCTTCTCAAAAGCAGTCTAGAGTTGCGCTTTCTACCACAAAGGTTGAGTATGTAGCTGCTGCTAGCTTCTGCTCAAAGTGGCAAAAGCTAAGAGAATGCGAATAGACTCAAGACAGGCAACAGGGGCGAAAGTTTCTTCAAAATCAATACCCTCCTTCTGGCAAAAACCCTGAGCAACTAATCGAGCTTTGTTGCGCACTACAACCCCATCTTCACCTTGCTTGTTCTTGAACACCCACTTGGTGCCTATGGAGTTGCATCCGGGTGGCAGCTCAACTAATGTCCAAACCCGATTGCGGACAAAATTCTCAAGCTCTTCTTGCATGGCATTAATCCAGTTTGAGTCAGAAAGAGCATGAGAAACGTCTCTAGGCTCAAAAGATGCAACAAAAGCAGATTCAGCAAACATAGCAAGTGAGTAAACAGAGGAACGCAAAGTCCTTGCAGACAAATCACCGATGATGAGCTCTAAGGGGTGATCACGCTGAACTGCTCGGGATCCCTGGTGATCTGAAGTCACCTCACCGGAGTCAGCAGCTCGCACTTCTAGACTCGACTAAGGGGGCTCAATCGAAGTGGAAGAAGTAATCAGAGGTCCGCCCTCGTCCTTATTCGAAGTCTCAGAAGGTGTGGGTTCTGCAGGCAGTGCAGAAGGTTCACCCTCATCAACAGCTGGAGTATCCTCATCTTCCTCGAAGATGGACTCTCCGAGCTCACCATCACCAGAAAGCTCAAAAGAAGGAGTCAAAGAAGGCAAGGACTCATCAAATGAAACCTCGCAAGTCTTGACAAGCTGCTAGGAGTCGAGGTTCCAAATACGGAAGCCTCGAGAATGTAAAGTGTAGCCAAGAAAAACTCTGTCCCAGCAACGAGACTCAAACTTGTCCAAATGCCCTCCCTTTTTGAGAACAAAGCACTTGCAGCCAAACGCTCGCAAGTGGCTCACCTTGGGCTGTCTGCCAAACCGCAACTCGTATGAAGTCTTACCTAGGTAAGCTCTAAGAAAAATGCGGTTGGCCAGATAGCAAGTCGTGTTCATGGCTTCAGCCCAAAAATGCCTAGGAGTCATGTGCTCATCGAGCATCGTCCTGGCCATCTCGACTAGCGTGCGGTTTTTTTCGTTCCACAACGCCGTTTTGTGGGGGAGTGTAAGGAGCAAAAAACTGATGGTCTAGACCCTGATCGCTATAGAAGCTGACGAACTTAGAGTTCTTGAACTCAGAGCCATTGTCGGAGCGAAATGTTCGCATCCGACCATTGTTCTCATTCTTCAGCTTCAAAATCAGGTCAGGAACAAAATGAAAAGTCTCATCCTTAGACTCCAAAAATAAAACCCACGAGAATCGAGAAAATCGTCAACAATCACAAGCGCCTACCACTTCCCACCTACTGAGCGTACCCGAGCTAGACCAACAGTGTCCATGTGTAACAGCTCGCCCGGATACGAAGTCATCACCTGAGTCACAGGTGAGTGAGAAGCGGCAACCATTTTCCCATGACGACAGGGATGACAAACTAGATCCTTCTCCATCTTAAGCTTGGGCAATCCTCGGATGAGGTCCATAGAGATCAACCTAACTAGCAGATCAAAACTCAAATGACCTAACCTCCTATGCCACTTCTAGAGCTCAGAGGAGGATCCATCAATCAAACAGCGAGAAGGGCCAAAAGAACTAGAGAAGTCAATCCGAAAAACCTTACCAAAAGGTACGATCTGTCAAATCAAGGACCCTCTAGAATCAAACACAAAAGAACTGCCCTTCTTAAAACAAACCTCCAAACCATCCTCAAGAAGTTGCGAAACAGAAATCAAATTGAAGTTCAAATTTCCAACCAAAGCAACATTCTTCAAAGAGGAATGGTCAGAGATGCGAATTGAGCCAATGTCGTGTACCTTCCCTTGACCACTGTTCCCGAATGTGATGTACTCTTTGGAGCTCAGGGGAGTGAGACTGGAGAACCATCTACGATGTCCCATCATGTGACGAGAGCATCCTGAGTCCATGATCCAAACGTCGTCCAGTCCCCGATCCTGCACAATCAGTGGTTGTAAGGGGGAGCAAATGGTTCGGCACCAGGTTTAGCAAAAGAACTAAACTAGTGTCGAGCCATCTGCTCAAAAGACGGAAAGCAAAAACCATCAGAAGAGTTTGGACCAAAGCGTGGCTCAAAGCGCAGTCCTCGATTTTGCCTAAAGCGTCGGCCACGAGGTCTAGGACCATAGCCAAAACGACCTGGAGCTCTACCAGAACGAACACCACCATCTGTAGCACGGGCATGAAAGTCGTCTCCTCTACCACCACCTACATGACGCGGCCTGGCCTCCAGCCTCTCCCCGCGTCAAAGAACTATCAGTCTACCACCCTCCTGGTAGAACTGCTCCTGACCACCACGAGCTCTCTCTGCTCTCTCAATCCACTTCCTCCTGAAGCAAAACTCCGCAAGATGCCCGTCTCTTTGACAGTACTCACAATGATGGGTGGGCTTCTTGGGATGTGGTTGAGGCTTGGGGTTCTTGGGCTTAATGGCGTTTGGTGTAGTCTACTTGGGTTGAGAGGGTCCAGGAAGAGAATCAAGAGAAGTGAAGAGGTGTTTAGGCTTTGGAACCCAGATGGGCTTCTTGGGTGGAGCTTTGGGCTGTTCTTGGATCACTCCATCCTTGGGCTGACTAGCCTAGAAAGACTCAATGGAGTGAGTCTTGGGGTATCTCTGCTCAGGACTCACTCCATTGCCCGGCTAATGGCACTCTCAAAGTCAGCCTTGTTGTAGGTCTAACCTACCCCAAACCCATCCTGCCTCTTAAACTGCTGGATCATCATGCCGAGCTATGGCTCTCTGCCACTGATCCAACTCAGGATAGAACGGAGGTAAAAATTTTCATTCTGAGAATCAGCTAGCTCCTCTCTCAAGGAAGCTAGTACCTCCACCTGAGACAAGCAGGTCTCATACTCGCTATCTACCTGGACAGACTTCTCGGCTTTCAGCTTAATCAACTCCAGTCTAAGAGACAAGCAGTTCTCACAGACAGTGGGTGAAACTGACAGTGTCTCAAGCTCCAGCCTAGTCTAAGCCAGCTCAGCTCTCACTCTCTCCAAATCACCCAAATGCGCATCGCCCTTGGCTTTCAGCTCAGCTAAACTAGCTAGATGAGATGGGCAATCAGCACAGGGCACGACAACAGTGGCATGAGCATCTTTCAGCTCCAGCTGAGCGCTTTCAAGCTCAATGGCCAAAGCGTCCTTCTCATCAACCCTTTCTGTGTACCTGGACTTCAGAGTTGACAGGTCACACAGAAGCACCTCACACTTTGGGCACTCACTGCTATTACCCAAGCAAGGGGAAGAAGATAGACTCTCAATTCTGTCGTTGGCCACGGCAAGCTCACTCTCTAATTCATCTATCCTCTTCTTAGCCCATCTAAGCAGTTTTTCCCGATATTTTAACTCCTGACGATTGCATTCAAGTAAATCAACGATTTCACGTTCATAAGATGATACCTTTTTGTTGTCATCGTCGGAGTCATCGGAGGAGCCCTTCTCTTCCTTATCCCCAAGAGCCACTGAGCAGAATCTCTTACGGGATCTTCGGCGCTGATGTGAGCGGCTCTTCGGTCTATCCCCGAAGGCCATGAAGCAAAGGCCCGCTGGATCGTCCTTGTCCTTCCTCTTCCTGATGATGATCTCCTCATCGCTTGAGCTCGATGAAGAGGAAGAAGACGTGGACCGCTTGGAGTACCTATTCTCCATCTCAGCGTAGAAGGCTTTGTCGCGCTTCTTGTTCTCACGCCGGTAGTCCTTTAGGGACTTTCTGAAGAATCTGGTCTTTTGCTTGACCTTGTTGAAGGAGGAGCTGTCGTGCTTGCCGGAGTCGTGGAAGCCACCACCGGTGCCCTTCTCGTGGCCATTGCGCTTGGGGCAGTCGGTGATGAAGTGTCTTGGGTCACCACACTCAAAGCACCCGGATTTCATGCCGTGTCTTTTGAACATTCTTTTGTCATAAACACGACGCACCCGGTTGTTAAAAAGACACAGGTCATCATCTCCCAAAGACTCAAGCTGGGCCTCAGTGATAGACATCAAAGAGAACCCAGCACAGCTCACAGAAGAGGGATCAATAGAAGGTGTAGCAAGGGCCAGAGACTTTGATCCAGAGCCAGTGAGATTTGATCTCAACTGGGTATCAACCTCGGTGGCCTTCAGCTTGCTAAACAACTTGATGGTCCCCTCCGATTTTTGTGCCGGCGAGGGGTAAGAGCATGATGAGCTTCGGTCCTCTCCCCACCTTGACGGTGATGCCCACCTCCAATGATCCTTCGGCGAGCAATTCGGAGGAGGATGCCGTGGTAGATGATCGTCAAGCCCTATCCTGGCTACCTCTGTTGGCTCCATTCCTGGAGCAACGAACAGGCCTCCGGACGCTTCTGGAGCCCTTGGCGGACAAAGATCAAGAAGTTGTGAACTCTGAATTGGTCTCCGTCTTGAGCGAAGCCAGAGCCCCGGAGCTCAATTTGGCCCTCGAAAGGACTGCCCTTCAGGTATGCAACACACCACAAGTGTATTCAATCAATAAATGGAATTACTTAGTACTTACTTGCTTTTTTGCAGCAATTCGTCCTTGCTAGAGCGGCAGTGACTTCCAATGAGCTCGAAACTAATCGTTCAAGAGGAAGGTTACTACCCTCCAGTCTGCCCTTAAAAGCTCCGACGACAAAACACTTCGACTGGAGGAGGAACTCATCGAGGAACGGAGGGCCAGAGCTGCCACCGACGAAGCACTTTGGATCGAGCTGCAGAGAAGCACTACACTCAAAACTTTGGCCCAAGAGACCGAGGCCGAGTGTGTGGTGCTCGGAGCAGAGGTCGAGAAGCTTCGGCAAGCAGCAGCCAACTCAAGCGCACAACTCGCGGAAATCCAAGACTCGATTCAACAAGCGTTGGCTCAAAATAGTACTTTGCTATCCAAGATGGCCGAAGTGTCTACTGCTGCTGCTGGGCTGGAAGCGAAAGAAGTGAAGAATGTTGCCATAGCAGAGCATACCATGGATGCTCTTCGGGGTACCTTGGAATACTTTGGCATGATGTGCCCTTCGTCTTCAACTGTAGCGAGCGAGCCCCTCGATAGGAAGATGAACATGATTCAAGTGGCGACGAAGTTGATGATGGGCTCTGGCATTCGCTACGGAGAGATCTCCGCACAAGTTGCCAGGATCGGAGTCCTTCGTCACATCGAAGCTCTTGGGATTTTTGTTGCTCCGGTTGGGGGTTCAACCCATACAGGCTTCGCCGACGAGGACCTGCTGCGTCGTTCACAGGATGTAGCTTCTTCGTGGGAATCTTTCTAGCAATCTGGAAAACGGAACACAAAGCTGCAGCCAAAGCTTGGATCGACGAGGCTCGCTGGTAGAAGCAAGCTCAGATGAAGCCTCTGCTTCCGACTTCACCGGCTCCGACCCCACCTGCTCCGCCAGCCGACCCATAGGTTTAGCTTTATAGGTCGCTTATGCATGTACAAGAAACCTTGTAAAAGCCCCTTTTATGAATGAAAATTTTATAAACGAGGAAACTTTGTTTGGATGTTTATTCTTTTAGGTTTCGCCATGCACTTCGGAGCTCGACTTCGAAGTATTGGAACTTAGCGAAGGGCTCCATCGGCAGTGGTGTGTCCTCGAAAGCTTAAGGCCTTATCGATGCTCGCGCTTCTCTATTCCTCGAGGGGATCAAGGGGAGATAGCACCCGAAGTCCATCGCGAGGTCTTAGCTTAAATTAAGGAAGAAGCATCTTCGTCCTCCGAATACTTAGATTGGTCAGACTCGGAGTACCAAGTCGAAGATGCAGCCGATGCTAACTCCAGAAGACTTCTGTCTTGGGCTGAACTTCAAGAGGAGCAGAAAAAACTGCGAGCTTCGAATAAGAAAAGCACTCGGACTAAGAAGAAACTCCCGAAGGCTTCGAGCTCCGAAGGTCGAAGTGGTCTTAGAAGTAGCTCTAGAGGTCGGAGGGGTCTCCGTTTCTATCTAGGCTTAGAACAAAACTTCTCTTGATGTAATTATATGATTATCCAATTAATATGAATTGCTTTGTAAGCATCTTTTTTTTGTTCCTTAATCCCATGCCCTTCCTTGTGGGTGGGGGACCGTATGCGTTGTGATAGGGTCCATCGGGCACAATGATTGATATAACAATCTGATGCTTCCCACAACACTTGGTAATCATACTTTACTCTTTCGTAGAGTTCTTCGAACTGTACGTTCATATTATGATGTTTATAAGATTCGGATCTAAATTTATACTTGTAAGCTCCCATAGAAGTCTCTTACGACTTTAAAAGTGTTTCATTGGGCCGGAGCCTTGAAACCTTATTGCTTGGTCACCTTCGACTCTTTTACAGATGCTTCGAACTCGAAGGCCAGAAATATGTTCTTTTAAAGTACTTAGACTCTTCTACGGATGCTAACAAGCTGGAGCCTGGAATCTGTAGGCTGGCCACCTTCGGCTCTTTTACAGATGCTTAGAACCCGAAGGCCGAAAATCTGTTCTTTTAAAGTCCTTAGACTCTTCTACGGATCCTAACAAGCGGGAGCCTGGAATCTGTAGGCTGGCCACCTTCGGCTCGTTTATAGATGCTTCGAACCCAGAGGCCGAAAATCTGTTCTTTTAAAGTCCTTAGACTCTTCTACGGATCCTAACAAGCCAGAGCCTACAATCCGTAGGCTGGCCACCTTCGTCTCTTTTACAAATGCTTCGAAGCTAGAGGCCAAAAATTTGTTCTTTTAAAGTTCTTAGACTCTTCTACGGATCCTAACAAGTCGGAGCCTGGAATCTATAGGCTGGCGAACGGAATCCTTGAACCAAAGGTTCGAAGGCCGTTGTCTGGGTTCCTTGAAAGATTCTTGATTCTGCAAGGATCTCTGTTCTCCTTATGCATCCACCAGGAGTAAGGGATATTTGAAGAGTAAACACAATTTGATCCTCCATTTTATTTAGAATGGTACTTTTACAATTGATTACAAGGAGCCCCTAAGTGTAATAACGTTTAAGGTGCTCTGCATGCCATGCATGCTTCAACTCTTCCCCTTCTAAATTAGCTAATTTAAATGAGCCGGGGCACCCTGAGCGTAGGATAATATATGGTCCTTCCCATTTATTCCCTAGCTTCCCCGGAGCTATTACACTTCGCAATACCAAATGACCTGGTTTAAGCTCGTTCACTTTTATCTTCGGGTCACACCATGTCTTTGTTTGGTCTTGGTACTTCGTCAGATTGGCGACAGCTCGAAGCCTTGTTTCTTCTGACAAGCCCAGCGAAGTGTTTCTCTCATCTTCCTCTCCAGGCTCTACTACGCAAAGGGATCCACCCTTGAGCTTCGTAGGAGTCATGGCCTCATCTCTGAATAGCAGCCTGATTGGGGTGAAGCCTGTGGACCTGGCTTGAGTGGTCCGAATGGACCATAGAATCTTAGGAAATTCTTCAGTCCACAGTCCTATGGCCAGTACGACAATCCTTCGATTTAAAACAGAGAGAATATTTCCATTGGCTCGCTCGACGGTTCTGTTGGATTGTGGATGGCGAACTACTACGAAGCATTACTTGATGCCCAGTTCTTCGCAAAATTCTTTAAAGGGTCCGACTTCGAACTGGGTGCCATTATCTACAATTAACTCCCTTGGCACTCCTAACCTGCATATGATATTTTGCGAGAAGAATTTTTGCACATTTCTTGAAGTGATAGGAGTTAGGGATTCAGCTTCGACCGATTTAGAAAAATACTCAATTTCTACCACTGCAAACTTCAAGATGCCTTTTGCCATTGGAAAAGGGCTGATGAGATCCATTCCACATCGTGCCACTGGCCATACTAGGGCAATAACTTGAAGGGGTGTTGGTGGACGGTGGCTCCGTATGCCCATCCACTAGCATCCTTGAGAGGTTCGAACTAGCTCTTCCGCATCTCTCACAATTGTTGGCCAATAGAGCCCCTGTCGAAGTGTCTTTCCTGCTAGAGCAAGGAGGGCTAGGTGGCATCCACATAAGCCTTCGTGAATTTCCTGAATTATATCTTGGCCTTCGGGTTGTAAGATGCACCTAAGTAGGAGAGAACAAACTCCGGCTTTGTATAATATCCCATTGACAAGCTCATAATTATGAGCCATTGCTTGCAACCTTCGGAAATCCAGACCTTCTGACAAGACTGCGCTGTTTTGTAAGACATCCATTATCGGAGTTCGCCAATCTGCAGCTAGGATGCAAAGGACTTCTGTGGAGGGTAATTGATTTACGGTAGGCTTGACATGCCCTGCGACGACTTGGGAATCTTTCTTAATTATAATTTTGGTTGCTCCAAGCGCTTTTGCCTTTCGGAGGCCTAGCAGTATCCCTTCGTACTCTGCGATATTATTGGTGGTCTTAAAGTCGAGCCTCGTAGAATACATGGCCTTTTGCCCTAACGGTGATATTATCACAGCTCAAGCTCTGGCACTAGATGCCTCATAGGCTCCGTCGGAAAAAATTGGCCATAAACCTTCGGAAGTTTTTTTCGGAGCCTAGACTGCAGATGGAGTCCACTCTACCATGAAGTCAGCTAGATCGATAGCCCATTTTCCGATCCTACCCGTAGAATCTTTGCTCCGAAGCATGTCACCAAGGGGATACGAGGTAGGAATGATTAGATTATGTGCTAGAAAGTAATGCCTTAGCTTCCGCGAGGCCATTACCAAACCATAAGCAAATTTTTCGAGCTCGGAGTATCTTGTCTTTGCTCCGGACAAATATTCTGAGACGAAGTAAATTGAGTTTTGCACCAGCTTTCCTTTAAGCTCAACTTCCCTGACCAATATTGCACTTACTACGGAGCCTGTTGCTGCAAGATAAAGGAGAGTTTCTTCCTAGAGGGGCACAGTAAGTGTTGACAAGTTTCCAAGGTAATCTTTAATGTCATCGAAGCTTTTCTGGCACTCTAGCGTCCAATTGAAACTTTTACACCCCTTTAGAGCTTTAAAAATTGGAAGGCTTCACCCGGCTGATTTGGCCAGAAATTTGCTGAGAGCTGCCACTAACAGGTGGCTCCCACCTGTCACATTCGTCGTCTTCGATGGAAGGGGATCCCTCCTTCCAATCCCGGTGACCTCTTTCCAATTTCCACCGTCGGCCGCCCTTATCCGCCGATTCGACCCCCGATTCGAACCCCCCGAACCCCGGCGATCACTTTCCCCTCATTAGCCACACGGTTTCGTCCCTAATGGAAGCTTAGCCGAGGACAAGGTAGCTCGCCGGCGCCAAATAGGAATAGGAATCCCCTGGGGTTTCCTCCGGTTAACCTTCCATTTCACCGCCGGCGACCTCCCTATTTAAACCCTTGGCCACACCGCAGCCTAGGACACGCACATTAGCCCAAGCTACGCACTCCAGAGTGCTGCTGCCCATTTTTCGTCCATCCCCTCTGTTTCGGCTCTAGCAGCCCCTCGCCGGCAACTTGAGCAGTCGCAGGCCTCGCCGACGCCGCCTTCAGGACCACCGTCGCTCACACATCCTCGGCCTCACCTCCGTTGGCCGTGAGGACAGCCGAAACACCGTCGCCACTGCCAAACCGAAGCACTTCGATGCCCCTCTTTTTCACCGGTCGCCGTCCGCTCGCCGCCGGTACCCCCTTGTTCCTCGTGATCCCCTCTTTCCATTTTAGCCTTAAGTTTGGCCGATTAACCATCGCCATCACCGGAATTCGTTGCCATTGTGCCGCCGGAGTTGGGGACGAAGGGTAAAATACCCTCGGCAACGCGTGCTGTGCTGGACGTGCCCTCGACCGTTCGATCCGAGATGGATGGCTAGGATTATAACCCGCATGGGTTTAATCTGGGCTGCCCATCTGACCGTTGCCACTTAAATGCTCCCGCCTCGTGCCTGGCATCTGGATCTAAATACGACGGTCCAGATTAGCCAGGTCCACATGCACAGTCAAGGGTTCACGGAGAACATGGTTCACCGTGGACCAGAGACTGTTTTCTGTTTAAATAAAAATCCAGAAAATTGTTTAAACTTCAAAAATTCATAACTTTCTCAATTTAAATCCAAATTTCACCATTCAAATTTTGTTAAATCTGACTTTTATTCTCTACGCCATTATGCCATAAAAACAATCTATTTATTTTGCACAATATATTATTATTAAATAATAAAATAAAAACCCCTTTAGGAATAAATTGATATTTCAATAAATAATTCAGAAAAGCCCTTAAAAGTTAGTCCTTAATATTTAGGACATAACTTCAGAATATTTAATACATTATTCCCCTTGTTTAAAACAACAAATTTGTATGTTATATTGTGTGATGTTGGATTGTTTATTGAATGTCCTATTTATTTTCCATATCGAGAAGACTACTACACCGTCGAGGATCCGGAGTTATACCCCGAAGTTCCACCTTCACCATTCGCATGCAAGGCTAGTCACAAACGCCAAGTTGATCATATTTGAGCCCAGTTTTTCATAACTACCGCTATAACTCATAGGGATTAAATATTGCATTAGTCAAATCTCAAGCCCTGAATTATATTTATTAGATCCCTATCCTTGTGTGTAAACCCAAGCCATGCTTATTGAGCATAAACTCCTTGTCACTTTTAAATATTATATTAGCTAGTGTCCATCGACACAACTGCTATAGGATAAAAGAACGAGTCGTAGATAGTTGGATTGTACTATATGATTTCCCCGTTATTATCGTCTCTGGATTCTGTTGGAGTTGGCTATGTTATAAGTATGGTGGGTTCCGGGTGCAAGCTAGGGCATTGGTTGGTCGCACTCGGGGCACTACAAGGACCGGTATGCGGGATCTGTTGCAAAGCACTTTCGTATTAACCACAAGTCTATTGGGTAAGTCCTAACTAGAGGTATGGATCGTACCAACTTGAAGCACCATAGTGGAGGGGGCAAGGGGCAACCTACGGGTGACTTGTACCGACGAGCCTCAAGGGGGGTATGGTGTTGGCCCGACGCGCTCCATGCTGAAGGTTTTAGCACAAGTTCCCGTGGTATGGGTCATCTCGTACACTTTGGTGTGCGTGGATGAGTGTGTGCCTTGTGGGTACAGTAGTACACCTCTGGTCAGAGTATAATCTTTTTCGAAAAGCCGTGCCGATGGTCAAGGGTGGGTTGCGTGACTTCTCGAAATTTACTTTACTATTGTTTGAATGATCATGTGATTCATGGCATGCGAGGACTATTGAGCGAGGGTGGGCTAACTGTAACCCTCAAGGTAGAAGATGATGCATTACACATGTTTAATTTTCTATACTAATAACCTGCTTACATTAAATGCTTTACAAATATGCTTTTCCGCAAAAATAGCCACTACCTTGTTATTTCTCTGCATTATACTTGCATCCGGTGGCTTGTTGAGTATGATTGTACTCACCCCCATTGACCTACACCACCAGAGGCCGTCTACTATGAGGAGGATGAAGGTCTGGAGTAGCGACCGAGTCAATGCGAGACTGGAAGTAGGCGTTCATCTAGGAAATTTATTTTATTAGTTTCTCTTTGATTTAACTCTTTTGTAATAATATGGTCTACGAACCATGAATGATTGGCGTATTGTACGCAGTCAAGTGATGAACGTCTTGTTTTATTGATTTTCTATGGAATTTCAATAAAGTATATGTTTTATTAAATATGGGTGTTACAAGATGGTATTAGAGCCGACTTGACCATAGGAAGCCAAACAGACCTGATCCTAGGATTTATATAAACCGTATTTTTACAAACTACTTACTATCTTGTCTTCAAAATTTTTTACCAAAAGTTCTCTCTTTTTGTAGATGTCGGTTCACACCATGAGCAGTCCTCTTCGCGATGAGGGTGGCTTCGTTGGCGAGCTCCGCATGCTCGTGGATTTCGTCGGGTTCGAGCATGAGCCTACGTTCCACGGGATCTTTCCCGATGAGAACGAGGGATTCTACGAGGTCACCATCGTCATACGCCCCTCAAGCACATAGCCAGCCTTCTACACTCACGGAGTCGGAGGACCTACTTTCTTGGTGGACAGCCAGTGCGCTGCACTTCAGGCCCTCTCTGAGCTTGGGATGGTCTACGATGGACAGCTCTACGACACCACCTATCGCTTCATGCCCATGCGCACCCCGGGGAGTCATCATAGTGTCTACGTCAGCACCATCTCCCAGTGCAACTCTGCCATCGCCCGCACCATGCGTCTACTCGAGGCGATGGACGATCTTCACACGGAGGCAGTACTCGACGCCGACAGCCAGCATGACACCATCGACTACTACCGCCACACGTCGGAGAACCTGAACCGCAAGAACGGAGAGCATCATCGCCATGTCCAGCAGGGGCGCCATTTGGCCGCCCAGGTAGCGGAATTGCAGTGTTAGAATGAGATTCTGTGCCAAGGCATCGCAGACACCTCTCGGTTGTGTCGCTAGATCGAGGAGCTGTAGAAGGATCTCGAGGAGGTCGCTCCCCTTCCACCGCGCAAGCGGAAAGCGCTTAGGACCCCCTCAGCTAGGCCTAAGAGCATCTTGCGCAGCGCCACTTCCGCCGGGCCCTCCAGCTCCACCACACCAGCACCGACCATCGCCGTTGAGCCGACGATCGAGCCCTCCCCCGAGCTATTTTAGACGCTAGTTTACGATTGATTGTTTTTATTTTTGTTATGCTTGTAGTGTCGCTCATGTCAGATATAAGGCATGAGTGAGGATTTAATAAGAGTTTAAGAATAAAGATGTAAGCATCCAGGTCGAAACTTTTTGAGAAATAAAGTTAGTAATAAATCCCCTTAAAATTTTGCCTCTTCTTTTGGAAACCCCCCAACTTCAGGATTGCCAACGACCAAGGATCAGATGCCCCACAGAACAGGAGCGACTCCGAGAACTTGCCCTAGTGGGGAGCCACTAGATAGCGGCAGGCCCTAGTCGCCAATCACCCTACCTTGGCCGAGATGATGGCAAACCAAAATCAACTGATCGCCACGCTGCTGAACTAGATGCAAGAGCAGCAAGCCCAATTGTTCCGCCTTCAGTAGAAGTAGCCGGAACCTCCCCTCAGACCCACCGCCCCGGCATCGGCACCAGCCTCCCAACTTTCGGAGTTCCTGCGTGTCTGCACACTAGTGTTTTCCAGCACCACCAACCCGATGGAGGCGGGTGACTAGTTGAGAACGATTGGTAAGAAGTTGGACCTTCTGCCATGCACCAAGCAGGAGAGAGTGCAATTTGCTGCTCACCAGCTGTAGGGACTCGTCACGCAGTGGTGGGACAACCTGCGAGAGACCCAGCCCGAGGGTCATGTCCTTTCATGGGCTGAGTTCACTACCGAGTTTCACGCCGCCCATGTCCCGGATGTTGTAATAGCCCAAAAGTAGCAGGAGTTTCAGGATCTAGAGTAAGGAAGCAGGTCCGTGACAGAGTACCTGTATGAATTCAATCGGCTAGCCTAGTATGCACCCGAAGAGGTACGCATAGATGTGGCCCGTCAGTCCAAGTTTCTTCGAGGGCTGAAGGATTAGCTTTCCCTTCAGCTAGTCTCCGGAGACTATGCCAACTTCCAGAAGTTGGTAAACAAGGCGATAATCCAAGAGACCGAGCAGAACAAGGTAGATATGAAGAAGAAGAGGATGGCCGCCTTTCGTCAGCGCCAGGGGATGGTGTAGAGACCCCGATACACACCTCCCCCACTAGCGCCACACTATCATACGCGCCCCATCTACAGGCCAGCTCCGCCAGCCAACAACCCGGGAGCCGAAAATCCTAACCCTGCTCTCGCCGCACAAGCTGCTCCATCCGCCACCGCCAAGAAAGGGGAGGTTTTGCGCAACAAGCATGACAGGCCGGTAATCTGCTTCAACTACCGTCAAGAGGGACACTACTCTCACCAGTGTCCCCATCCCAAGAATCTACAAGGGATCGCGGTGAATCCTACAGTTCGCGCCCGTGTCAACCATGTCTCCGCAACGGAGGCTAAGGCTGCACTAGAGATAGTCATGGTTATGTTCTCCGTAAATTCAGTACCCACCGTGGTTTTATTTGACAATGGAGCTACTCATTCATTTATCTCAGCAAGCTTTGTGAAAACATATAATCTGAATGAGTGCGAGTTAGCAAGACCGGTACTAATAGCCACCCCCGACAAACATACCCGAGCCCACTCCTATAGTCCATGGGTATGGGTAGATATCCAAGGCATTATATTCAAGGCCGACCCCATTATGATAGAATGTAAAGCTTTGGATCTTATCTTAGGAATGGATTGGCTCAACAAGCACCAATGAATGATAGAGTGCGCAAGGAGGAATGTGACCATGACCAGTGAAGAAGGAATTGTCGTCACATTTCAAATGCCAAGCCAGAAGCCCAGAAGACTTCACCTGCACCAGATTGCCTTAGAGGAAGAATTGGTAGTATGTGAGTACCCGGATGTCTTTTAGGAGGATTTGCTCGGGATGCCACCCAAGAGGGACATCGAGTTCAGGATTGACCTAGTGCTCGGGACCACTCCCATCTCCAAGCGACCCTACCGGATGGCCGCCAACGAGCTAGCGGAGATGAAGCAGCAGCTAGAAGACCTTGAGAGAAAAGGATACATCAGACCCATCACATCCCGGTGGGGAGCCCCCGTGTTCTTCGTCGAGAAGAAGGAAGATAAGGTTAAGCGTATGTGTGTGGATTATCGGGCTTTGAATGAGGTGACCATCAAGAACAAGTACCCTCTACCCCGGATTGACGATCTATTCGATCAACTGAAAGGAGCGACGGTATTCTCTAAGATCGACCTCCGGTCCGGATATCATCAGCTGAGGATTCGAGAGGAAGACATACCTAAGACGACATTCACCTCCCGCTATGGACTATACGAGTGCACCGTCATGTCCTTTGGATTAACCAACACCTCGGCCTTCTTCATGAATATGATGAATAAAGTGTTCATGGAGTACTTGGATAAGTTCATCGTGGTATTCATAGATGATATCCTCATCTATTCCAAGAGCAGAGAAGATCATGAAACTCACATCCGGTTGACCCTAGGAAAACTTAGGGAACATCAGTTATACGCCAAGTACAGCAAGTGCAGGTTTTAGACGACGGAAGTAATGTTCCTAGGGCACATTATCTCAGCAAAAGGCATCGCGGTAGACCCTGCCACCGTGGAAGCAGTTATAGATTGGCTGCCACCCACTAACGTATCTGATATACGATGTTTTCTGGGATTAGCAGGCTACTACCATTGATTCATTGAGAATTTCTCCAAGATAGTGAAGCCCATGACTAAGTTGCTACAAAAAGGAGAGAAGTTTGAATGGACTCCAGAATGTGAGGAAAGCTTTTGGACCCTCAAGTCGCGATTGGTGTCAGCACCAATATTGACCCTACCAGGTATAAGGAAAGATTTTCATGTCTACTGCGCGCATCTCGTTAGAGTTTGGGTTGTGTTCTCTTGCACGACGGAAAGGTTGTCTCATACGCCTCCCGGCAATTGAGGCCACACGTGCTGAACTACCCCAACCATGACCTAGAATTAGCTGCAGTAGTGCATGCTCTGAAGATATGGAGGCACTACCTTGTTGGAAACTGTTGCGAAGTATTTACGGACCACAAGAGTTTGAAGTATATCTTCACGCAGCCGGATCTCAACCTTAGGCAAAGGCGATGGCTAGAATTGATAAAGGACTACAACTTAGAAATTCATTACCATCCCGGCAAAGCAAACATGGTGGCTGATGCGTTAAGTTGTAAAGGATATTGTACTGCCATCATGGTTCAGGATCATGCGCCTTTGCTGTATTTGGAGATGGAAAGGTTAAACCTCGGGATTACCACTGCAACCTATTTAGCAACAATTGAGGCAAGTCTAGTCCTATTCAATCAACTCCATGAAGCTCCGTTAGAAGATCTGGTTATAGCAGCGATCAAGAAGAACATGAGGCAAGGCAAGGCCCTAGGGTTCTCAGAAGACGAGAACGACATCGTATGGTTCAGAACCAGGATATGTGTGCATAATAAACTAGAGATAAAGACCCTTATTCTAAGAGAGGCCCATGACACTTTGTACTCCATTCACCCCGGAAGTACGAAGATGTACCAGGATTTGAAGCAGAGATATTGGTGGGTCAGTATGAAGAAGGAGATTGCTCAGTTTGTAGCGGAATGTGACACATGCCAGCGTGTAAAAGCAGAGAATCAGAGGCCAGTAGGATTGTTGCATCCCCTCAAGGTGCCTAAATGGAAATGGAAGAGATCGGTATGAATTTCATCACCGGACTCCCAAAGACCCAAGCCGGATATGACTCCATATGGGTAATCATCAATCGACTTACGAAGGTAGCCGACTTCATAGCCATCAATACAATCTTCAGCGGCCCTAAACTGGCAGAGTTGTACATGGCCCGCATAGAGTGCCTCCATGGAGTGCCTAAGAAGATAGTCTCCGATAGAGGGAGTTAGTTCATGTCTCGGTTCTGGAAAAACCTTCAAGAGGAAATGGGAACGAGACTGAACTTCAGCACAACATACCACCCCTAGACGGATGGACAGACTGAAAGGGTAAATCAGATATTGGAGGATATGCTTAGGGCATGTGCCGTCGATTTTGGAGGAACATGGGAAGAGAGTTTACCGTATGCCAAGTTCTCGTACAATAATAGATATAAAGCCAGCCTTCAGATGTCCCCATTTGAAGCTTTATACGGACGCAAGTGCAGAACACCTTTGCTTTGGGATCAGACCAGTGAGTGCCAAGTGTTTGGTACGAACGTTCTTCTGGAAGCTGAAGAGAAAGTGAGGATCATCTGAGATAGACTGAAGACAACCCAGTCTCGACAGAAGAGATATGCTGGTAATCGACGCCGAGATCTAGCCTTTGATGAAGGAGATCATGTCTACCTCTACTCCCCTCCATGGCACCCAAAGATTTAATATGAGAGGGAAGTTTGCACCTTGATACGGTGGACCCTTCCAGGTCATCCGACGTCAAGGCGAGGTCGCTTACTAGTTAGAGCTACCAACCTCATTGGTTGGAGTACATGATGTGTTTCACGTATCACATCTAAAGAAGTGTCTTCGAGTTCCGACGGAGCAAGTCGACCTCCAACAGTTGAATATCCAAGAGGATCTTACCTACGTTGAGAAGCCCGTTAGAATCATAGAAATCAAGGAAAGGATAATAAGAAGTTGGTCATTCGCTTTTGCAAGGTTAAGTGGTGTAATCACCCTGTTGAGGAAGCAACATTGGAAAAGGAAGAGGAGATAAAAGCGCATCACCTAGAGTTATTTGAGGATTGATCCGAATCTCGAGGACGAGATTCTCTATAAGGGGATAGGATTGTAACACCCTAGAATTAAAAATAAAATAAAAATGAGAGAAATAAATTTTCTGAATTAAAAAGGAATTATTTAATTAGAGAAAAGGCTAAAAGAACCGAATTAAAGCAAAGCAGGGAGAATTAATTCAAATTTAAGGCTGCTAAATTTATGATAGAATCTATAAGCCAAGAAATATTTTTAAGAATTTTTACAAAATTTTATCAATAGTGCTTCAATCTCTAAAGGAATATATGAATTTCTGGAATTAAATTAAATCAAAAATACATTTTAAATAGTATTGGGCCGAAACCCCGAATCCTCCCCATGTCCGGCCCAGTCCAGCGCCCAAGCTACCAACATGTGGGACCCCCCTGTCGGCGTCATTTTCCCCCTCTCTCCCCCGCCCGCGCCCGCCTTGGCCCCTCTCGTCAGCCACTCTCCCCTGTCCCTCTCTCATTGCCCGCCCTGTCCCGCCTGTTTTCTCTCTCAGCCCCGGTAGTACCCACTAACAGGTGGCTCCCACCTTCCAATCCCAGTGACCTCTTTCCAATATCCGCCGCCGGCCGCACTTATCCAACGATTCGACCACGAATTCGAACCCCACAAACGCCGCCGATCACTTTCCCCTTAGCCACGCGGTTTCATCCCTTATGGAAGCTTAGCCGAGGACATGGTAGCTCGCCGGTGTCAAATAGGAATCCCCTCGGGTTTCCTCCGATTAACCTTCCATTTCACCGCCGGCGACCGTCAATTTAAAC
Organism: Zizania palustris; assembly: GCA_019279435.1. Taxonomy (NCBI): domain Eukaryota; kingdom Viridiplantae; phylum Streptophyta; class Magnoliopsida; order Poales; family Poaceae; genus Zizania; species Zizania palustris. Next base: position 98,556,306 of record JAAALK010000283.1, on the reverse strand, counting down.
GCTTGGCCACACCGCAGCCCAGGCCACACACATAAGCCCAAGCTACGAACTCCACAGCGTCACCGCCAATTTTTCATGCATCCCCTCTGTTCTGGCTCTGGCCGTCCCTTGCCGGCGCCTCGAGCCACCGCCGCCCTCGCCGCCGCCGCCTTCGGGACCGCCGTCGCTCACCCACCCTCGGCCTCACCTCCGTTGGCCGTGAGGACCGCTGGAACACCATCGCCACTGCCAACCCGATGCAATTCGACACCCCTCTTCGTCACTGGTCGCCATCCGCTCGCCACCGCTATCACCATCGGTACCCCCCTTTTCCCCGTGATCCCCTCTTTCCATTTTAGCCTTTAGTTTGGCCGATTAACCGTCGCCATCACCGGAATTTGTCGCCGTTGTGCCGCCGGAGTTTGGGATGAAGGGTAAAATACCCTCGGCAACACGTGCTGTGCCGGACGCGCCCTCTGTCGTTCGATCCGAGAGGGATGGCTAGGATTATAACCCGCACGAGTTTAATCTGGCCCGTCCATCCAACCGTTGCCACTTAAACGCTCCCGCCTCACGCCTGGCCATTGCATCTAAATCCGACTGTCCAGATTAGCCGGGTCCACATGCACAGTCATGGGTTCATGGTTAACCAGGTTCACCATGGACCAGAGACTGTTTTCTGTTTAAATAAAAATCCAGAAAATTGTTTAAACTTCAAAAATTCATAACTTGCTCAATTTAACTCCAAATTTCACCATTCAAATTTTATTAAATCTGTCTTTTTATTCTCTGCACAATTATGCCATAAAATAAGTCTGTTTATTTTGCACAATATATTCTTATTAAATAATAAAGTAAAAACCCCTTTAGGAATAAATTCATATTTCAATAAATAATTCAAAAAAGCCCTTAAAAGTTAATCCTTAATATTTAGGACATAACTTCAGAATATTTAAGACTTTATTCCCCTTGTTTAAAACAACAAATTTGTATGTTTATATTTTCTGATGTTGGATTGTTTATTGAATGTCGTATTTATTTTCCGTATCGAGAAGACTATGACACCGTCGAGGATCCGGAGTTTTACCCTAAAGTTCCACCTTCACCATTCGCGAATCAAGGCAAGTCACAAACCCCAAGTTGATCATATTTGAGCCTAGTTTTTCATAACAACCGCTATAACTCATAGAGATTAAATATTGCATTAGTCAAATCTCAAGCCCTAAATTATATTTATTAGATCCCCATCCTTGTGTGTAAACCCAAGCCATGCTTATTTAGGCTAAACTCCTTGTCAATTTTAAATATTTTATTAGCTAGTGTCCAATGTATCGACACTACTACTACAGGATAAAAGAACGAGTCATAGATAGTTGGATTCTACTAAATGATTTCCCCGTTATTCTCGTCTCTGGATTCTGTTGGAGTTGGCTATGTTATAAGTATGGTGGGTTCCGGGTGCAAGCTAGGGCATTTGTTGGTCACACCCGGGGCACTATAAGGACCGGTCTGCGAGATTTATTGCAAAGCACTTCTGTACTAACCACAAGTCTAATGTTGTTGACACGGAAACGTGCCCCCACAATTGAGTGGATACATTGGGACAAGCCTAAGCGTGACGCAGCACCGACATCGCATTTCGACTGCCCTTTGTCTTGATAAGGGGGGTGGAGTCGCCAGGCAATCAGATCACACAAAATAACCTAATTAGCGGAAAGAAATATATTAAACAAAATAAAATAAGCAAACCAGCCGAAGCCTGTCTTCTTCGAAGTCTGGTGCAAAGGGTGCTTCGGCATTTGGACTGATCCAACCGAAGATGGACTCCGAATGGATCTAGACACGACGATCACCTCTGAACAGCGAGGTTCGGCGTGAGGTCTTTGATACGGCAATTTACAGAATAATGAAGTGAGGGTCACGCGCGGGCATAACTTCATCTAGTGCGGAGTGCGATCGTGGCGAAGCCTATTGTGACGAAGTGTGCTGGCAAAGCCTGTCGTCGTAGCCTACAGCCTAGCCGAAGGGTGTCCTGATGACCTCCTAAACCGATCTCTCAGCTCCGGACACCTCCAACGATGTAGCTCCGAACGTGGGAACCTGCAACAAAGAGAGTTCGAAGTACCAATTCGGCATGAGGACCGAATTCCGCTATGTGTTGCACTAGTAGCGAAGGTAGCAATCTGTTACGTAGATTAGCGGATACTTCACAGGCGAAGTAACAAGGCGATAACAATCTATTATGTAGATTAACGAATACTTCACAAGCGAAGTAACAAGGGTTACCACTATTCCGAAGTGGCTGGCGGAGGGCTTCCAGGAAAACCCACGAAGAGGTACAGGAAAATAAAGGTAAAGTAAATACGATCAAAGCTAGGGCTTTGGTTTGATTTGTGTTGGGGAGGGCTCTCTAAGCTGGCCTCGCCTCTTTATTTATAGGGGCCAAACTTCAGATCGAATCTGCTATTTTTCAGCTTGGATAGAGATAAAACTCAGCCGGAATCGCATCCAACTCCGTCTCTGCCGAAGTGGGCTTTGGCCAGGCCCGTCGAGGCCTGCTCCTTGGGCCGAAGCTTAGGTGGCTTGGGCCTTCAAAGGCTTTGTAGGACCGAAAGTTACTGTTCAGATTTGTCTCCTGTTCGGAACTCGGTGAAGCCTGCTCCACTGTGTCGAAGCCTGCTTCGCTGTGTCGAAGCCTGCTTCGGAGGTCAATGACGAAGCCTACTTCGGAGGTCAGTGACGAAGCCTGCTTCGGAGGTCAGTGTCAAAGTCTGTCGAAGGTTGTTGTGAAAATGCCGAAGGTGTGTTTGGTCTAGCCTAGTTCGAAGTGGCAGGGAGCGAAGTATGCATCGAAGCGAGGTATGAGAATATCGAAGCTTGCTTCGAACAAAGTACTTCAAAGCCTAGACTTCGAACAGAGGTTCGAACAGGCTCAAAGAAAAGCAGCCTTCGAAAGAAAAAAAGCGAAGCCCGACACACGGCAGCAAGTTTAATTCGAAGCCTACACGACTACGTTCGAAGCTAGCACTAGCGAGGTATGACCTTCGAACCACAGGCCAGCTTCGAAACAGACTCCGAAGCCTGTCGAAGTATGAACTTCGAATAGCTCTAGTTGGAGTCCACCTTCACAAAGACAGTCGAAGTATGACAAGCCAACCGACTAAGTGCTACACATACTTCGAAGCTAAAATCACAGGACAAGAGCAAGGTCAAGGTTCAAGTGAAGCCCTCGAGGATATCAGATCGATGCCTGCCTCACGGAGCTGAGGGGCTTCAAACAGAGAAGGGGCTTCGCCAGAGAACAGCCAGAAAAGGGACTTTAGTCCTGTCAACTCGATCAAAAAGTTGTGCAGTAAAAGCAAGGCTAGAGTACTAGTGTACTGTTGCTACAGTGTAGTAGTACTACTTCCAACCAGTATGAACTAGTACTACTTCCGTGAAGAACAGTAGCAACCTAGGCACAAATGTTCAAGAAAATCAGCTATGCACGTGAAACGAAGCGATAAAAACTGCTACAAAAATGCTGCGCAAGATCAGAGAATAGAAGCTTCACTGCATCAGAGAGGACTGAATAAATGCAAGGCACAAAATCAAGAACAACAGCCTGGCGGCACACAACCGAAGAGAGAGAGAAATGCAAGAGACAAAATGACCCAAAGGAGTAGTATTGATTTCAGCCAAAAGGGTAGTCCAACCCTAGGGATTGGGGCCCTATTTGTAGGCTGCCCAATGACCTAGAATATTCCACCAGCCCCTTAGGGTTTTTTACAGACGCAGGAATAAAGTAAGAGACTCTACTGCCCTTAGGAATTTTTACAGACACGACTGACTGACTGTGGGCCTAGAGATACAGACGACTTATCCGGAAGCTAAGCTTTCGTAGCGACTACGGCTTCTCTTCTGGACAGTCCGATACAAGATCAACGGTTGTCAGTTTTGCGCCGAAACTGACAAAGCCTCCGCCGACTTTGCACCAGGTACCCGGATTGGGCCGGCCCGATTCCGCAGCTCTTTCAGCCCGGCAATCACTCACCGCCCGTGTACCTGAGTCAATCCTGGTCAACAGCCCAGTGGGTCTTCTGCTGCTCCTGGCCCATGTACCCGGATTGGGCCAGCCCGACTTCGCAGCTCTCTCAGCCTGACAATCGCTCGCTGCCCGTGTACCTGAATCACACGCGGCCCATGAAACAGCAGATCTCCTTTCTTCTTCTGTCCTCTTTGACTATCGTTGACAATGACTCATCACATCAGGAGCCATGAGGGCCACGCTATTCAGCATGGCTCCTCAATCTCCCCCTTGATGAGTGCATTGTCAACACTTCGCTTCTTCAGCTCTTCAGCACCTGCGAGCAAATGTGGAAACACGAAAACAAAGCACAAGAAAACAAAGAAGAAGAAATAAGGTAAAAGTTTAACCCTAATGACCAAAAGCCGAACATAAGCAAGAAGCAGTCATTATGGTTAACCAAAAGTAAAAACTCAACATGAGTGCGATCTCAGAAATATCAACAAGGGTATCAAAAGAGTAAGGACAAACAGGACAAAGACTCCCCCTTAAACTCACATTCCAAGATTTCTCCCCCTTGTTGACAAGTGAACTCATCAAGCACTCAAAAGAGACACAGACTCCCCCTGAAATGCAACTCCCCCTCATAATATGCAATGAATGCAACTAGGGTGCAGGTGGAGTGAATAAAGCATGCTTCTCAAATATGATTGACTGCAATTACAACATCTAACAAGTATAGCAAAAGAGATACTGTCTAAGACACATGGCATGATCAGTGCAACATATGATATCTAAAGGAGGTCATTAGCACGCATTTTTTAATTTTTGCAAACAAAAGCATCACCACATTTTCTAGTTGACAAGCAAGGTAAAGCATGAGATGCAAAAGCTAACTGATATCTACCAAGATAAGCATTGTCCAAAACAAAGTGCTTCAGCAAACTTGTTATCATTTCATTTTTCAGGCTTTTTCTCTTTCCTTTTTCATCTTTGCCAGGGGTTATTTGCATGTCAAACCTTATGCTGACCAACCAAGTCAAGCCTAGGCCAGATCTGGGCCATCAGAAGCTTAAGACATTGATCTTGGTATACACTACATTGTCCTAGTTCATACCAAAGTGCTATGGTATGCAGTCCAGAACAATGCAATGCGACAAAGCAAACCCACCTGGATCTTGGCATGTTGTGCATAAAGAGGCATGGAATTTTCATTTTTCTTGATTTTTTATCATTTTTATAGCACATTTCCATGTTTTAAAGCAGAAAGATGTCCAAGTTGCATGTTTGCATCTAAGTCAGGAACTAGCTACAAGGCATGTAACAGATAGCAAAAACATTCAGCCTACACATGCTAGTTACTAGAAGCAATGGTGATCATTTTTCAAGTTTTAAAGCATAAAAGCCATGCATATGACAGATATTATATATATTAAGTGAACTGAACCAAAGCATGATCAATGACAAGTATCATAAGCATGTACCAGCTAGAATAAGCAAAGCAGTTCAATCATATAACAGAAGCAGCTCTAAAGTGTGATATGTGAATATGCAAGATATGAACACACACAAAAAAGACTCAAGAAAAGAGTAAAGAAGAAAGAAAACTGACGCAAAATATCCTAGAAAGGATACACAACACCCAAATCCCCTCGTAAACGCTCAAATGTAGACTGATCTAGGGGTTTGGTGAAAATGTCAGCCAACTGATGATGGGTATCAACATGAACAAGGTCAATGACACCTTTCTCATATTGATCCCGCAGAAAATGAAAGCGCACATCAATGTGTTTGGTTTTTGAATGAAGACATGAGTTTTTTCCTACACTAATTGCACTGGTGCTGTCGCAAAACAAAGGAATTCTGGTAGGAAAGAACAACCCAAAATCTCGTAGAGTGGAAATCATCCAAACCAACTGTGAGCAGCAGCTAGCAGCAGCTACGTACTCAGCCTCTATGGTCGAAAGAGCAACTCCAGACTGCTTCGAGAAGACCAAGAAACAAGAGAAGAACCAAGAAACTGGCAAGTACCGGAAGTCGACTTGCGATCCAACCGACACCCACCAAAGTCGGCATCCGAAAAGCCAGATAAATCAAGAGATGATGATGCTGAATAGTAAAGACCAAGATCAGGCGCATAAGTGAGATACCTGAAGATGCGCTTGACAACCTGCCGATGAGACGCGCGTGGTGAAGACTGAAAACGCACGCAAAGTCCCACGGCGAACTGAATATCCGGTCTTGTTGCCATCAAGTACAGCAGTGAACCGATCATCCCTCGAAACTCCCTCTCGTTGACCTTGACGCCGCCCTCATCCTTGTCGAGACACCCAGATGTGCACATCGGGGTCATCTGCGGCTTCAACTCACCACCAAAGGCAAATTTCTTAAGCATATCATGAGTGTACTTACCTTGGTGGATGAAAGTGCCGTCCTTGGTCTGCTTGATCTGGAGTCCTAAGAAGTACTTAAGCTCACCCATGAGGCTCATCTCAAACTCATTGTGCATCTGCTCAGAAAACTTGGACACAAGATCATTAGTAGTACCGCCAAAAATAATATCGTCCACGTAAATCTGAGCGACTAAAAAATCTGAAGCAACTCTGAGCAAGAAGAGATTTTTATCCACTGAACCCATCACAAAGCCCTTTCCCAACAAAAATTGCTTCAACCGGTCATACCAAGCCATGGGGGCTTGCTTCAACCCGTATAAAGCTTTTTGAAGCTTAAAACATGTCGAGGAAACTTAGGGTTCTCGAAACCGGGGGGCTGCCTAACATAAACTTCCTCCTCTATGAACCCGTTCAGAAAAGCACTCTTAACATCCATTTGAAAAAGCTTAAAACCCTTGGAAGCGGCAAAAGCTAAGAGAATGCGAATGGACATTCTGGTAGGAAAGAACAACCCAAAATCTCGTAGAGTGGAAATCATCCAAACCAACTGTGAGCAGCAGCTAGCAGCAGCTACGTACTCAGCCTCTATGGTCGAAAGAGCAACTCCAGACTTCTTTCGAGAAGACCAAGAAACAAGAGAAGAACCAAGAAACTGGCAAGTACCGGAAGTCGACTTGCGATCCAACCGACACCCACCAAAGTCGGCATCCGAAAAGCCAGATAAATCAAGAGACGATGATGCTGAATAGTAAAGACCAAGATCGGGCGCATAAGTGAGATACCTGAAGATGCGCTTGACAACCTGCCGATGAGACGCGCGTGGTGTAGACTGAAAACGCACGCAAAGTCCCACGGCGAACTGAATATCCGGTCTTGTTGCCATCAAGTACAGCAGTGAACCGATCATCCCTCGAAACTCCCTCTCGTTGACCTTGACGCCGCCCTCATCCTTGTCCAGACACCCAGATGTGCCCATCGGGGTCATCTGCGGCTTCAACTCACCACCAAAGGCAAATTTCTTAAGCATATCATGAGTGTACTTACCTTGGTGGATGAAAGTGCTGTCCTTGGTCTGCTTGATCTGGAGTCCTAAGAAGTACTTAAGCTCACCCATGAGGCTCATCTCAAACTCATTGTGCATCTGCTCAGAATACTTGGACACAAGGTATCATCTTATGAGCGTGAAATTGTTGATTTACTTGAGAGCAATCGTCAGGAGTTGAAGTATCGGGAGAAACTGCTTAGGGGGGCTAAGAAAAGGATAGACGAGTTAGAAAGTGAGCTTGCCGTAGCCAACGGTAGAATAGAAAGTCTATCTTCTTCCCCTTGCTTGGGTGATAGCAGTGAGTGCCCGAAGTGTGAGGTGCTTCTGTGTGACCTGTCGACTCTGAAGTCCAGGTACACAGAAAGGGTTGATGAGAGGGACGCTTTGGCCACTGAGCTTGAAAGCGCTCAGCAGGAGCTGAAAGATGCTCAAGCCACTGTTGTCACACCCTGTGTTGATTGCCCATCTCATCTTGCTGCCTTAGCTGAGCTGAAATCCAAGGGCAATGAGCATTTGGGTGATTTAGAGAGGTTAAGAGCTGAGCTTGCGCAGACTAGGCTAGAGCTTGAGACATTGTCAGTTCCACCCACTGTCTGTGAGAACTGTCTGTCTCTTAGAATGGAGTTGATTAAGCTAAAAGCCGGAAAGTCTGTCCAAATAGAGAGTGAGTGTGAGACCTGCTTGTCTCAGGTGGAGGTTCTAGCTTCCTTGAGAGAGGAGCTAGCTGATTCTCAGAATGAGAACTTTTACCTCCGGTCTATCCTGAGTTGGATCAGTGCCAGAGAGCCACAGCTTGGCATGATGATCCAGCAGTTCAAGAGGCAGGATGGGTTTGGGGTAGGTTACACCTACACCAAGGCTGACTTTGAGAGTGCCATCAGCCGGGCAGTGGAGTGGAGTAAAATGACTCCAGAGCAGAGGTATCCCAAGACTCACTCCACTGAGTCTTCCCAGGCTTGTCAGCACAAGGATGGAGTGATTCATGAGCCACCTAAAGCTCCACCCAAGAAACCTATCTGGGTTCCAAAGCCCAAAAATATCCACACTTCTCTTGACTCTCTTCATGGACCCTCTCAGCCCAAGAAGACCACACCAAACACTGCCAAGCCCAAGAACCCCGAGCCTCAACCACATCCCAAGAAGCCTACCTATCATTCTTAGTATTGTTAGAGAGACGGGCATCTTGCGGAGTTTTGCTTCAGGAGGAAGCGGGTTGAGAGAGCAGAGAGGGCTCGTAGTGATCAGGAGCAGTTCTACCAGCAGGGTGGTAGACTGCGTGTTCCTCGGCGCGGGGAGAGGCTGGAGGCCAGGCCGCGTCATGTAGGTGGTGGTAGAGGAGACGGTTTTCGTGCCCGTGCTCCAGTTGGTGGTGTTCGTTCCGGCAGAGTTCCAGACCGAGTTAGCTACGATTTTGGACCTCGTGGCCATAGGGTTAGGCAAAACCGAGGACCGCGCTTTGAGCCGCGTTTTGGTCCAAACTCTTTTGATGGTTTTCGCTTTCCATCTTTTGAGCAGATGGCTCGACACTGGTTTAGCTCTTTTGCTAAACCTGGTGCCGGACCATTTGCTCCCACTTACATACATTGATTGTGCAGGACCGGGGACTGGAGGATGTTTGGATCATGGACTCAGGATGCTCTCGCCACATGACGGGACATCGCAGATGGTTCTCCAGTCTCACTCCCCCAAGCTCCAAAGAATATATCACTTTCGGGAACAGCGGTCAAGGGAAAGTAAGTGGCATAGCCTCAATTAGCATTTCAGACCATTTCTCTTTGAAGAATGTTGCCTTGGTTAAAAATCTGAACTCCAACTTGATTTTTGTGTCGCAACTTCTTGAGGATGGTTTGGAAGTGCGTTTTAAGAAGGGCATTTCTTCTGTGGTTGATTCTAGAGGGTCTTTGGTTTGTCAGATTTTACCCTTCGGTAAAGTTTTTCGAATTGACTTCTCTAGTTCTTTTGGCCCTTCTCGTTGTTTGATTGCTGGATCTTCTTCTGAGCTCTGGAAGTGGCATAGGAGGTTAGGTCATTTGAGTTTTGATCTGCTAGTCAGGTTAAGCTCTATGGACCTCATCCGAGGATTGCCCAAGCTTAAGATGGAGAAGGATCTACTTTGTCATCCATGTCGTCATGGTAAAATGGTTGCCGCTTCTCACTCACTTGTGACTCAGGTGATGACTTCGTATCCAGGCGAGCTTTTACATTTGGACACTGTAGGTCCAGCTCGGGTACGCTCAGTCGGTGGAAAGTGGTATGCACTTGTGATTGTTGACGATTTTTCTCGTTTCTCGTGGGTTTTCTTTTTGGAGTCTAAGGATGAAACTTTTCAATTTGTCCATGACCTGATTTTGAAGCTGAAGAATGAGAACAATGGTCGGATGCGAGCAATTCGCTCCGACAACGGCTCTGAGTTCAAGAACTCTCAGTTCGTCAGCTTCTGTAGTGATCAGGGTCTGGACCATCAGTTTTCTTCTCCTTACACTCCCCCACAGAACGGCGTTGTGGAACGAAAGAACCGCACGCTAGTTGAGATGGCCAGGACGATGCTCGATGAGCACAGGACTCCTAGGCGTTTTTGGGCTGAAGCCATGAACACGGCTTGTTATCTGGCCAACCGCATTTTTCTTAGAGCTTACCTTGGTAAGACATCATATGAGTTGCGGTTTGGCAGACAGCCCAAGGTGAGCCACTTGCGAGCATTTGGCTGCAAGTGCTTTGTGCTCAAGAAGGGAGGGCATTTGGACAAGTTTGAGTCTCGTTGCTGGGATGGTGTCTTTCTTGGTTATGCATTGCATTCTCGAGGCTTCCGTGTTTGGAACCTCGAATCCCAGCTGCTTGTCGAGACGTGTGAGGTTTCATTTGACGAGTCCTTGCCTTCTTTGACTCCTTCTTTTGAGCTTTCTGGTGATGATGAGCTCGGAGAGTCCATCTTCGAGGAAGATGAGGATACTCCAGCTGCTGATGAGGGTGGGCCTTCTGCATCCCCCGCAGAGCCCACACCTTCTGAGACTTCGACTGAGGATGAGGGCGGACCTCTGATCACTTCTTCCACATCGATCGAGCCCCCTCAGTCGAGTCCAGAGGTGCCAGCTGCTGACTCCGGTGAGGTGACTTTAGATCACCAGGGAACCCGAGCAGTTCAGCGTGACCATCCCTCAGAGCTCATCATAGGTGATCTGACTGAGAGAACTTTGCGTTCTTCTGCCTCTCTCGCTGTGTTTGCTGAATCTGCGTTTGTTGCATCTTTTGAGCCCAAAGACGTTTCTCATGCTCTTTCTGATTCTAATTGGATTAATGCTATGCAAGAAGAGCTTGAAAATTTTGTCCGCAGACGGGTTTGGACATTAGTTGAGCCGCCATCAGGATGCAACCCCATAGGCACCAAGTGGGTATTCAAGAACAAACAAGGTGAAGATGGGGTTGTGGTGCGCAACAAGGCTCGACTAGTCGCCCAGGGTTATTGCCAGAAGGAAGGTATTGACTTTGAAGAAACCTTCGCTCCTGTTGCCCGTCTTGAGTCCATTCGTATTCTTCTAGCTTTTGCCATTTCGAAGGGTTTTAAGCTTTTTCAAATGGATGTTAAGAGTGCTTTTCTGAACGGGTACATAGAAGAGGAGGTTTATGTTAGGCAACCCCCCAGCTTTGAGAACCCTAAGTTTCCTCGACATGTTTTTAAGTTGCACAAAGCTTTATACGGGTTGAAGCAAGCCCCCAGGGCTTGGTATGACCGGTTGAAGCAATTTTTGTTGGGGAAAGGCTTTGTGATGGGTTCTGTGGACAAAACTCTCTTTTTGCTCAGAGTTGCTTCAGACTTCTTAGTCGCTCAGATTTACGTGGACGATATTATCTTTGGCGGTACTACTGATTCTCTTGTGTCCAAGTTTTCTGAGCAGATGCACAGTGAGTTTGAGATGAGCCTCATGGGTGAGCTCAAGTACTTCTTAGGGCTCCAGATCAAACAGACCAAGGACGGCACCTTCATCCACCAAGGTAAGTACACTCGTGATATGCTTAAGAAATTTGACTTTGGTGGTGAATTGAAGCCGCAGATGACCCCGATGGGCACTTCTGGGGGTCTGGACAAGGATGAGAGCGGCGTCAAGGTCAATGAAAGGGAATTCCGAGGGATGATCGGTTCGCTGTTGTACTTAATGGCAACAAGACTGGACATACAGTTCGCCGTGGGACTTTGCGCGCGTTTTCAGTCCTCACCACGCGCGTCTCACCGGCAGGCTGTCAAGCGTATTTTCAGGTATCTCACCTATGCGCCTGATCTTGGTCTTTATTATTCAGCATCATCATCTCTTGATTTATCTGGCTTTTCGGACGCTGACTTTGGTGGGTGCCGGTTGGATCGCAAGTCGACTTCCGGTACTTGCCAGTTTCTTGGTTCTTCCCTTGTATCTTGGTCTTCTCGAAAGCAATCTGGAGTTGCTCTTTCGACCACAGAGGCTGAGTACGTAGCTGCTGCTAGCTGCTGCTCACAGTTGGTTTGGATGATTTCCACTCTACGAGACTTTGGGTTGTTCTTTCCTACCAGGGTTCCATTGTTTTGCGACAGCACTAGTGCTATTAGTGTAGGGAAAAACCCGTGTCTTCATTCAAAAACCAAACATATTGATGTGCGTTTTCACTTCCTGCGGGATCAATATGAGAAAGGTGTCATTGACCTTGTTCATGTTGATACCCATCATCAGTTGGCTGACATTTTCACCAAACCCCTAGATCAGTCTACCTTTGAGCGTTTACGAGGGGATTTGGGTGTTGTGTATCGTTTCTAGGATATTTTGCGTCAGTTTTCTTTCTTATTTACTCTTTTCTTGAGTCTTTTTGTGTGTGTTCATATCATACATATTCACATATCACACTTTTGAGCCTGCTTCTGTTATATGATTGAACTGCTTTACTTATTCTAGCTGGTACATGCTTTTGATTACATGTCGATGATCATGCTTTGGTTCAGTTCACTTGATATATCTGATATCTGTCATGTGCATGGCTTTTACGCTTTCAACTTCAAAAATGATCACCATTGCCTCTGGTAACTAGCATGTGTAGGCTGAGTGCTTTTGCTATCTGTTACATGCCTTGTAGCTAGATCATCACATAGATGCAGATATGCAACTTGGACATTTTTATGCTTTAACATGGAAAATGTGCTATAAAAATGATAAAAATCAAAACTGAATGAAAATTCCATGCCTTTTTATGCTTAAGTTGAAAAGATCCAAGTGGGTTTGCTTTGTCGCTTTATATTGTTCTGGACTGCTTACCATAGCACTTTGGTATGAACTAGGACAGTGTAGTGTATGCCAAGACCAATGTCTTAAGCTTCTGATGGCCCAGTTCTGGCCTAGGCTTGACTTGGTCAGTTAGCATAAGGTTTGACATGCAAATAACCCTTGGCAAAAATGACAAAGGAAAATGAAAAAGCATGAACATTAAAAGGATAACAAGTTTGCTGAAGCACTTTGTTTTGAACAATGCTTATCTTGGTAGATATCAGTTAGCTTCTGCATCTCATGCTTTACCTTGCTTGTTTACTAGAAAATGTGGTGATGCTTTTATTTGCAAAAAAACTGAAAAATGCGTGCTAAATGACTTTCTTTAGATATCATCTGTTGCACTGATCATGTCATGTGTCTTAGACAGTATCTCTTTTGCTATACCTGTTAGATATTGTAACTGCAGTCCATCATATCTGAGAAGCATGCTTTCTACACTCCACCTGCACCCCAATTGCATTCACTGCATATTTTGAGGGGGAGTTGCATTTCAGGGGGAGTCTGTGTCTCTTTTGAGTGCTTGATGAGTTCACTTGTCAACAAGGGGGAGAAAATTTGGGATCAGAGTTTAAGGGGGAGTTCTTACTCTGTTGATATCCTTGTTATTCTGCAATCGCACTCATTTTGAGCTTTTATGTTTTGGTTAACCATAATGACCGTTTCTTGCACTTGTTTGGCTTTTGGTCATTAAGATTAAACTTTTACCTTATTTTTCTTCTTCTTTGCTTTCTTGTGTTTTGTTTTCGTGTTTCCACATTTGTTCCCAGGTGCTGAAGAGTTGAAGAAGAGGAGTGTTGACAATGCACTCATCAAGGGGGAGATTGAGGAGCCATGCTGAATAGCGTGGGCCTCATGGCTCCAGAAGTGATGAGTCATTGTCAACGATAGTCAAAGAGGACTGAGGAAGAGAAGAGATCTGCTGTTTCATGGGCCGCGTGTGACTCAGGTACACGGGCAGCGAGCGACTGTCGGGCAGAGGAGGCTGCGAAGTCGGGCTGGCCCAATCCGGGTGCATGGGCCAGAAGCAGTAGAAGACCCACTGGGCTGTTGACCAGGACTGACTCAGGTACACGGGCGGTGAGCGATTGCCGGGCTGAGAGAGCTGCGGAGTCGGGCCGGCCCAATTCGGGTACCTGGTGCAAAGCTGGTGGAGGCTTTGTCAGTTTCGGCGTAAAACTGACAACCATTGATTCTGTATCCGACTGTCCAGAACAGAAGCCGTAGTCGCTACGAAAACTTAGCTTCCGGATATGTCATCTGTAACTCTAGGCCCACAGTCAGTCAGTTGTGTCTGTAAAAATTCCTAAGGGCAGTAGAGTCTTTTCCTTTATTTTTGAGTCTGTAAAAACCCTAAGGGGCTGGTAGAATATTCCTAGTGTTGGGCTGCCTATAAATAGGACCCCAATCCCTAGGGTTTGGACAACCCCCTTTGTGCTGAAATCAAATCCACTATTTGGGTCACTTTTTGTCTCCTGCTTTGTCTCTCTCCTCTTTACTCCTTGCTTGCGCCGCCAGGGAGTGTTTGCCCCTGTGTTTAATCCCTTGCTTTTAATGTTGCAGTGAATGCTCTATTTCGTTGTGTGCTGCATCTGCAAAGGTTTAAATGGCTTCATTTCATTAGCATTGCAAGTTTTTCTCGTGATTTTTGAGGCTTTGGAGGCTTCGGCTGAGTGTGTTCTTCATTCTAGTAGTACTAGTTCTTGCTGTTGCAAGTAGTACTACTTCCCTACAGCTACAGTGTATTGTGCAGCTTTTCACCTTCTACTGCACAGCTTTTTGATCGAAGCTGACAGGGTCTATTACCTTTTCTGGCTGTCTCTGGCGAAGTCTTTCTCTGTTCGAAGCCCCTCAGCTCCGTGAGACACGCTTCGACTTAGCATCTTCGAAGGCTTCGCTCAAACTTCGATTTTCGGTGTACGGTCTGTGTTGATAAGCTTCGAAGTATTCTTGTGAACGGACAGCATCGCATACTTCGAACAACATACTCCGAATCTACCCTTTCGAAGTCCACACTTCGGTAGGTTTCGAAGTAGGGTTCGAAGCTTGTCTTTTCTGATAGACTTCGTTTGGATTTCTTTGTGGCGTGACAGACTTCGCTTCTTTGTTCGAAGGTTGTCCTTTTGTGTGTTGTGTTCGAAGCTTTCTGTTCGAAGGTTGTGCTTCGAAGTTTTCGGCTCAAACTTGTGTTCGAAGTTTTGTCTTCGAAGTGCTCACTTCGAAGCAGGCTCCGACTCTGTTACTATGCTCCGAAGCTCTTGGTTCGAAGCTGTGTTCGAAGCTTTGACTTCGAAGTACATACTTCGAACCAGGCTCCGGCACTGTCATACTTCGCTTCGAAGTACACTTCGCTTCGTGCCACTTCGAACTAGGCTAGACCGTGACACCTTCGGCATCTCGGACAGACTCCGTCACCAACCTCCGAAGCAGACCTCGACGTGCGAAGGGGGCTTCGCCAAGTTCCGAACAGGAGACAAATTTGGACAGTAACTTCTCTTTTCATCTTATACATAGTTAGATCATTTCATTGAAAAGTTTAGGCCTGTTACATCTTGTTCATCTGTCTAGTTGCACTGCTTTAGTATCACACTGTTTATCATCAGTTGCTTCTAGGATAGAAACCTTTAGACTTAGGCCTTCTGTTTATTTTTTGCTGCGTAGTCTTTTGAGGTGCGTTGGGTATTGGGAACAGGCCATTGATTCGAAAGAATTTTTTAAGGCGCCCATTCACCCCCCCTCTGGTCGCTACTTTCGGTCCTACAGGCGGCAAGAAGCTGCAAATAGGCTTCGCTCTCAAGCCATCCCGGCTATTCCTAAAGTGCCTGAAGACGACGAACCCATCTATCCCGAAGCCCCGGAGAACGCCTCCTTTGATACTGAATCTCCGCTGCATCCTGAACTACAAAAGGTTCACTTCGATCAGAAGTTTAAGACTTTGAAGCTTTGCAAGTATGCCGGAGATGAGGACCCTGGAGAATTTGTCCATTCTTATGCTCTAGCAATTGAAGCTAGTGGAGGAGTTCGAGACACCATGGCAAAATGCTTCCCTTTAGCTCTTCAAGGAGTGGCATTAAGGTGGTTCTGGTCTTTGAAGCCAGGATCAATTAATTCATGGTGGCAGCTGAAGAAGAAGTTCGTAAGCAATTTTCAAGGCACCTTCGTGCCTCCAATGTCGACGGGAAATCTTTTCCAGGTGAAGCAACTCCCTGGAGAGACATTGAGGTAATATTTCAAGCGCTTCGCTCATACGAAGTCGCAGATCCGAGGGTTAACTACATCTTCAGTAGTTGACGCATCTCGGGAAGGTGTCATTCATCAAGGCCTCCATGATAAGCTTCATCGGAAAAGCATATCTTCTGTTTCTCAGTTGATGTCATACTTTGAAGAATATGCGAGGTCGGAAGAAGGTTTGCTTCGAAGAACTGCAGCTACTCCATCCATACTGCAGGAAGTAAAAGTGGAAGTAAAAACTTTGGCACAGTCGCGGGAACCAGTCTTCGAAGTTCAGCATGATAGGAGAAGGGGGCAGAAGCATCCCCGTTCTGAAGTCCTGACCATTGCACCCCCGCAAAAGTTCACCCAGAGAGCTCCACAACCTTCGGGAAACAAGGTCAGTGGCTGGAGGCCGCTAGGGAAAACGGCTGGCAAAGGCAAGACCCTTTTCTGTTGTATTCATGGTGAAAACCGAAGCCACGCAACTGATACTTGCAATGCTATACTTACTCTGAGAGGAGAGTATCTAGAAAGAACTTCGGGGCGAGGTACTACTGACCGAGTTCCAGCTGAAGTGCGCCTGGAGCCTGTCCAGGCTGTGGCGCGGATAGAAAACTTCGAAGCTGCAAGACGCCCTCCGGTGGCCAATGTTATGCCACCTCTGAAGCAAGTAGAAGGGCAAGACCGAGGAAAAAGAGTAGTCCTCCCCATCTCCGGAGGAGGTACCCTCGGAAGCATGTCAAAAAGGCAGAGAAGAGAGTATGTCAGAGAAGTGGGCCACAATGGAACTTCGTCATCTGCAGCTGCTATGCCGGAATGGTCCCATGTACCAATATCTTTTTCTGCAGAGGATGTAGCTGGCATTAAATTCCCACATGCAGACCCACTTGTCATTACTGCTGACATTGCACGAACTGAGGTTCGAAGGGTGTTAATTGACGGAGGCAGTTCAGTGGATATTATTTTTATTCAAGCCTTCGATCAATTGTGCATCTCCAGAAAGCACCTTTTTCCAGCGGCTCGTCCTTTGCAAGGCTTCGCGGGACCTCCGCTTGATGCACTTGGCCAGATAGGTCTAGAAGTTACCTTCGAAGAAGGATTGTTAGCCAGGACAGAGGAAGTAATTTTCAATGTTGTAGATGCTCCATATGCCTACAACGTAATCTTCGGGAGAGGCATGTTAAACCAGTTCGGAGCTGTGGCACATCACAATTACTTGTGCATGAAGATGCCCACGCAAGCAGGAGTGCTTACTGTCTTTGGAGATCAAGCTATCGCCCGAAGAGCACAATATGGCCATGGCCCCCCTCTTGATCCAAGACAAGTGAATAATGTGCAAGACAATCAAGAAAAATTTTCAGCTCCTTCTGAATCTTCGAAGAAACCCTTCCCAAGACCAAGTCCTGAAGGAGAGATCGCAACGAATATTATTGTTAAAGATGTTAAAGAATATGCATTTCAATTTGGTAAAGATTTACCTCCAGAAGTTGCAACCTCCTTGGAAAAAGTGGTAAAAGAAAATTTAGATGTCATTGAACATAGTTTGCTTGTAAACCCGATGGCCCGGCCTGTTCGGCAAGGACTCCGAAAAATATCTGCAGAAAGAGCTGTTTTAGCGAAGGACGAAGTTGAAAAATTGTTGAAGGCTGGGTTATCAGAGAAGTGGCTCACACAGAATGGTTAGCCAACCCAGTCTTCGTCAAAAAGAAATCCTCCGGGAAGTGGCGCATGTGCATTGATTTCACATCCTTGAATAAAGCATGCCCTCGTGACCCTTACCCCATGCCCCGAATGGATCAATTGGTCGACTCCACCGCAGGTTCGGAGTTATTAAGCTTCCTTGACGCGTATTCTGGTTATCATCAAATATGGTTGAAGCGCGAAGATGATATCAAGACAAGCTTCGTAACTCCATCGGGAGTCTTTTGTTATGTAAGAATGCCTTTTGGCTTAAGAAATGCCGGGGCTACTTTTTCGAGGTTAGTTGCTAAGGCTTTAGGTCATCAATTAGGTCGTAATGTGGAGGCCTATATGGATGATATTGTAATAAAGAGTGCTTTAAAGCACCAACATAGCCTAGACTTAGCAGAAACATTTAATAGCCTTCGGGCATGTGGGATCCGTCTTAACCCCGAAAAATGTATCTTCGGGGCTAAGGCTGGGAAGTTGTTAGGGTATTTAGTTTCAAGCAGGGGGATTGAAGCTAGCCCTACTCAAATAACTACGCTACAAAAGATGGCTCCTCCGGAAAATTTAAAGCAAGGGCAAAAGCTGACTGGATGTCTGGCAGCACTTAGCAGGTTTTTAGCAAGGTCTGCGGAGAGACGCTTGCCTATATTTAAAGCATTGAAAGGGTCCGAAGATTTTGCATGGACACCGGAGTGTTAGAAAAGCTTCGAAGATATTAAAGAGTATCTCAGTAATCTCGCTACACTCACGGTGCCTACTGTGGACGAAACCCTACTCCTTTACCTTGCAGCTACAGGTTCTGCTGTCAGTGCAGTCCTTGTCAGAGAAATGGATTTCAATGGGAAGTTGGTGCAAAATCCTGTTTATTTTGTGTCCGAAGCATTATCAGGAGCGAAGACAAGGTATTCCGAACTTGAAAAGTTCATTTATGCTCTGATAATGGCTTCGAGGAAATTAAGACATTATTTTTTGGCTCACACTGTAATTGTACCAACTTCGTATCCTTTGGGAGATATGCTCCGAAGTAAAGACTCCACTGGAAGAATTGGAAAGTGGGCAGTCGAACTAGCACCCTTCAGCATATCTTTTCTGGCAAGGACAGCAATGAAATCGCAAGTCTTAGCAGATTTTGTAGCAGAATGGACTCCACCTGCAACTTTGGTTCTGGAGAAGTCAAGTGACGGAGTTTGGACTGTTTATTCCGATGGGGCTTTCCAAGCATCCGGAGCAGGCATTGGAGCAGTGTTGATTTCGCCTTCAGGGCAAAGAGCAATGTACTCCGCAAGACTCAACTTTAAGTCTACCAATAATATAGCGGAGTATGAAGGGATTTTATTGGGACTCCGAAAAGCACGTGCTCTAGGGGCTACAAGAGTTGTTATAAAGACAGATTCTCAAATAGTACCAGGGCACGTAGATAAAAGTTTTCAAGTTCGACATCCACACCTTGCAAAGTACTTAGAATAAATCCGTAAGATCGAAGCACACTTCAAGGGTATTTCCATTCGGAGTATACCAAGAGCAGAAAATGTGCAAGCGGACATCTTAGCAAAAGCTGCAGCCGGAGCTGTGGATATACCAGAAGAAGCTTTCTATGAGTAGCTCAGTACACCTTCGGTGCCACAAATTCCCTCTGCAGAGATTCTTTGCATTCCAAGTGCAGATTGGAAAAATTCAATCATGGAACTTTTACAAGGAGGGACAAATTTGCCTGAAGAGCCACAGCTTTCAAGATTGAAACTCAGGGCTAGAAATTATCAAATAATCAACGGTATTTTATACAAGGCCGGAGTATGTTCCCCTCTACTCCGATGTATATCTCAAGCCGAAGGTCAAGATATTCTTAGAGAAATCCATGAAGGACTTTGCGGTAGCCATTTAGCCCCTCGAGCATTGGCAGGAAAAACACTTCGCCAGGGGCTTTATTGGCCTACAATAACAGCTGATGCGGAGAGCTTGGTCCGCACTTGTCATGGATGTCAGTGGATGGGTCGACGGAGCCATCGCCCACCAACAGCTCTTCAAGTTATTGCTCCGGTATGGCCTATGGCCAGATGGGGTATGGATTTAATTGGTCCCTTTCCAGTAGCTAAGGGAAATCTAAAGTTCGCAGTGGTAGCTATTGAATATTTTTCTAAGTGGGTAGAAGCAGAGCCCTTAACAGCTATCACTTCGAACAATGTACAGAAATTCTTTTGGAAAATATCATTTGCCGATTCGGAGTGCCTACACAACTCACAGTTGATAATGGAACACAGTTCGATGCAGAACCTTTCAAGAAGTTTTGCGAAGATCTAGGCATCCAGTTATGTTTTGCTGCAGTGAGACATCCTCAGTCTAATGGAGCTGTAGAAAGAGCCAATGGAAATATTTTATCAGGGCTAAATCAAAGGATAGTAGGATTAGCCAAAGGACTATGGACCGAAGAACTTCCGAAGATTTTGTGGTCCATTCGAACTACGCAAACAAGGTCCATAGGTTTTACTCCATTCAGATTACTATTCGGAGATGAAGCTATGACTCCAACGGAGCTCAAAGGAGGATCACTTCGCAGCACTGAACCGGAGATTGAAGAAGAAAGAAAAGCTTCACTAGATTTATCTGAAGAAACAAGACTTCGAGCTGTGGCCAATTTATCAAAGTATCACCAGCAGACGAAGGCTTGGTTTGACCCGAAAGTTAAGATCAATGAGCTTAGACAGGGTCATATTGTTCTGCGAAGCATTATAGCGCCAGGAAAATTATGAAATAAATGGGAAGGTCCGTACCTAATTGTTCGTTCAGGACGTCCTGGCTATTTTAAACTAGCTAATTTAGAAGGTGAAGAGTTAGCACATACTTGGCATGAGGAGCACCTAAAGCGATACTTCGCATAAGGGCTCCTTGTAAATCACTTGTAATCATCTTCTGAATTAATAAAGCATATGGTTCAGATAGTGCCTTCCCCTCATAAACTTCCAGCTTCCGAGTGGACGCACTGGAACCGCGGGGTTGACCGAGAGGGAAGTGTCATAAAGTTGAATCATATTTTCGGACTTCGAACCATTGGTTCGAAGTTTCCGACGTGGGGGCTGACATAATCCGGAGTCCAAGCCACTGGCTTGTAGGCATCCGTAAAAGAGCCCAAAACCACATCATACGGAGTCCAAGCCATCGGATGGTAGACATCCGTAAAAAGAGCCGAAGGTGGCCAAAATATGCGGAGCCCAAGCCACTAGCTTGTAGGTATCCGTAAAAAGAGTCGAAGGCGACCAAAATATGCGGAGCCCAAGTCATTGGCTTGTAGGTATCCATAAAAAGAGTCCAGAGAGACCACTGCGAACTCCGAACCACTGGTTTGACAGAGTTCGCAAAAAAGAGCCGAAGGTGGCCAAAACAAAACAGAGTTTGAGCCATGAGCTTCGAATGTCTGTTAACATAGTCCAAAGTGACAAATTATCTATGACACTAAAGTGCCCTGAAAGTTATCTCAAGTTATTTCTTTCAAAAAACAAAGGGTACTAAGTTGGCATTCTTCAGACTGCAAATAGTCAAAGACATTTTACAAGATTTTAAAAGATCTTTAAATTACAGAGGGGCTCCGAACCCCAAAAAATTGTACTCCGAAGTTTTCTTTGCGCATAACCATCTTTGAATACAGTTCGAAGTTGCTTATCCCCAAAGAGGGGCTAGTAAATAGGGAGACAATTTTAATCGATATTTATTATTCAAACGAATATGATTACAGTTTACATCATGAAAAATTGGTATCTATACCAAGAAGGAATCGAAGACCTTTTCGATCTCTAGAGCTAGGGTTGGAACGACTAGTTCCAGTGCCGGGAGTTCTAACAACTTTACGTTTAACTCTCTTGCCTCCCTTCGAAGCTCTAAAGTCCTTCTGTTCTTGCTGAAGTTCGGCCCAAGTTCGAAGCCGCTCGGGGCTCCTTTCCCAGCTTCCAAGTTCTTCAGGCTTTTTACTTCGAGTTTCATTTTCGTCTTCAGACCATATAACGTCTTCAGAAGATGAAGTTTCCAAGTTAACCTCCTTTTCTTCCTCTTTAATATAAGATAGTATATCTTTGCTTACTTCGGGCGTAATTGCACCGGAGCTATCTCGAGGAACTAAAAATCGAGGGCGCTTGTAAACTTTTAAAATATCGAAGGTAGCCCACAATGAGCGAAGTTCATCGTTAATGTCTAACATTTCGACATCTTCCATATGAGGCAAAGCCTAAAAACATGATAAACAAATTTTCATTGATAAATGTACATAAGCGCAAAGCTTTACATAGTCAAAGATCCTAAGATATATCTAAACCTGCGGGTTCAAAGGAGGCTGACTGCTCGAAGCTTGGGTCCGAGCTTGCTTCTGGCGTTGTCCTTAGTCGATCCAGGCCGTGATCGCAGAGCGACCTTCGGCTCTCCATGAAGTTTGGAAGGCTTGCCAGGCAGCAGCCACACCTTCGGAAGGAGTCAGAAGCTGCTCGTCGTCGAAGGTAATTGGGGCCTCTCCTGCACTCAGAGTTATAGATCGGCCCAGATCCTCGTAGTAACGAAGTAGGCCAACAGCAGCAACTTGTCCGGAGAGTTCTCCGTAGCGAATGCCTGCTGTCTTCATCTGCTTCGCCACTCCTTGAATCCTTTTCAACCGGCGCAGAAGGGAAATGTTGTCATCAGAAGAAAGTGTCCCGGTAGTACCGAAGTACTCTAGAACACCTAGCAGTTGATCCATAACCTCCGCAGCTACCTTCTCGGACTTCAGCTTATCTTCGATCAGCGCGTCCTTCACCGAAGTTAGCTCTTCCAGAACTCCAGAAAGTCTAGCAGCCTCTGTAGTTAAGGAATTCTTTTGATTCAAAAGCTGGCTAGATTCCTCTCGAAGCCTAACAAGCTCGGTCCCCGCAGTAGCGTGCTCCGCCCGCATTCTTTCAACTTCTACTCGAAGCACAATTCTTTCTGCTTCGAGCTCCTTGTTCGCAGCCTCCAAGCCTTGTCTGGCCCTGCGCTCCGTTGACACCATGTTGTCCATATGAACCACTCGGCCTTCGGAGATAGTGAGATTCCGTTGAAGAGTTCCGTTTTCCTCTCGAAGGCGAGCGATTTCTCGTTCATTTTATATATTCGCAGCTCGGGCCAAGATTGTTTGCTGCGAAAAGAAAAAACCAAGGTAAGAAATTATTTGTATGTAAATTTGATGTTATTTCACAGATGCTTCGTACCTGGTAGGCTGCGCGTTCCATAGCAGCGTTAAGCTCCGAGCTCTCCGCTTCGCTCAAAATGGCCACCAAGTTTGTCTCCCCAATAGCACGACTAGCTCGATCCAAAGGCTCGAGCAAAGTCCGAAGACCAGTTCTTCGCTCTAAGAAAGGAGCTAGAAGGGGGAGCATACTTAAGGCTTGTTGGTCATCTTCTTTTGACAAAGGCCCGGAGTGTTGAGTTGTAGTCTTCGGAGCCCTCGGAGACTGGCCCCCCTCGGTAGATTGGCTCTCGTCTGTTGACTCAGACGGAGTTGATCCGGAGCTCGCAGCAGGGAGGGAGTCCATTTTTCCTTTGCCTTTTCCAGGCCCCATTTGAGTGCCTCCTGGGATTGGCTCCAAAGTTGTCGAAGGTCCAGGGATTGTATCTTCCGAACGGACCTCTTCTATGGAAGTGGACTCTGTAAAAACAAAAGTATTATACATCGTATAAATACACAAAATAAATATAAAAGAATTATTCGAAGTTTACCTTCGACATTTTGATGGCGGGTGAGCATCGGACTGCTTGGCGGATCGAAGGCGAGATCTTCGTCTGAATCAAGCGTCAAGTCTTCGACTGTAGGAACATTTTCCTGAACAGTCCTTGTTGTTTCATCTGGAATCGAAGCCATAGTGACTTCGACTCCACTTTCATCTGCAGGAACTTCATCCTGAGGTAAATCCTTTTGAACTGCAGAAGTCCTTGTTTGTTCAAGGTTCTCTTGAGACTCCGGCACGTTTGCAGGTACTTCAACTTGTGCAGCTCTTTGAGCTGCATCTTCGTCAATCAGGTTCACAAGTAACCTGCCTTCGTCCTCCTGGGAATTGGAGACTAAAGCCCTTGGGCTCGAAGGTGCTGGGTTCTTTGGCTTTCGAGCCACCTTCTTGACCGGAGTCTTGGCGGAGCTCGAAGTCCCAGATTCAGCTTTCCTCTTCTTGGGTCCTTTCTCCGAAGGCACCCAATCCACCAAAGGGGGCGGAACGATTTCCAGCATTCCCCATACTCTGTTAAATCTTTCCCAACTCCCGACCAACTTGATTCTCCATTCTTTTTCGGTCGGAGTTGGAGCGCCCAAAATCTTCTCCGAAGCCCGTATGATTTTCTCCGAAGTTATAGGGCTGAAGAAGCTAAAAAATGAGTTAAGTTAGTTAATTCTTCGAATAAATATACATGGAGTATGCTTTTTTTTTGAATCACAACCAGCAGGAGAGTCTCCTACTATAGTTATATAAATTTAACAAAGTGTTCAAAGCGGGATAGAGTCTTACAAGCCTAGATCCCGAGCTCAACTAGGAGCCAAGGAAAGACCAAGAAAAAACAAGAACAGAGAGAGGAAGAACAAAGATAAAACCCTAAAAGGGGATGACGAGAGACCCCCTCAAAGTTTGGTGGCCATCCAGGCTAAGATGTTTTCCTTTTTAACTTCCCTCTGCCTATGTGTTTGTGTTTTTAAGATCACCAGGAAGGACTCCCACCATTGCTGCAGCGATGAAGTGTTTTGCCTGAAGACACAACTGTTTCTGTGAAGCCATAAAGACCAGGCCCCAATTAGGATAAGTTCCAGCACAAAGCTTCTGTCATCTTTGGACTTTATAGTAGCTATCCTTTCCTCTAAACTGCCATTGTTCGGCCATCCAATGTCCATTCTTGCCCAGCATCTTTTGGAGAATTGACAGTCAATGAAGAGATGCAGGACATTCTCCAAGTCCCCAAGCCCACATAGAATGCAACTATAATCTCCACTGTCGTACAGAAGGTTCTTTCTACGCAGAATGTCTTTGGTGTGGAGTCTGTCTTTGATCATGAACCATGAGAATAGCTTGATTTTTTTTCGCATTGGCAAGCCCAGATCCATTTGAAGATCGGCTGTGCTTCTATATTACTATAAGTGTAGCTGTAAAATTTTTTCGTAGTATATTTAGACAATCCCCAAATATAAGACCAAGTGTCTTGATCGTGCTCTGCGAGATTCAAGGATTGAATTTTCACTTGGAGTTGATTAAATTCCTCTTGCGCTTGTTCCGATAATGGTAGAAAAAACATTCTCTGGACTTCCGCGATGCTGTGAAATTGCGCGATTGAACACCCTTGTTGTTTGGCAAAAGTAAAAAGTCTTTGATGAGAGTTGAAAGCTATTGGCGTCGTCCAGAGATCAAACCATAATGACACAGTGTGACCTGATTTCACTATAGGCTTTCCTATAGCTAAGAAGCTTGGTAAAAGTTTCAGAATTCCCCTCCACCACGCGGAACCTCTCGCCCCCACTGTTTGAGGCAATCTGCCTGAGTTATAATGTTTGTGCCAAATCATGTCCACCCAAGGAATATTCCGATCGTTGAAGAATTTATCCAGATGTTTGAGAAGGAGTGCATTGTTCTGCCCTTTAATGTTGATTACCCCCAGACCACCCTTGCTTTTAGGCTTGCAAATATTGCTCCATTTCGCTAACGGGATTCCTTTTGCACTGCTATTGTTCTTTTGCCACAGATATCTCCTTCTGAGTTGGTCTATCTTTTTTGTGATTGCTGCGGGTAGTTGATACATTGCCATTGTGTAAGTTGGAATTGCTGTGAGCACAGCATTTATTATCTGAAGTCAGCCTGTTGTGGAAAGCCAATATGATGAGAGTAATAGCCGTTTTTCTATCCTGGTGATAATATTGCTTAGTTCCTGCCTTTTTGGTGCTTTGATATCTAGGGGAAGCCCTAAATACGGAATTGGTAGAGATCCAAGAGGACAGTCGAAGGTGCTCACCAGCATATTGGCAAGGTCATTATCCAAGTTAATTGGAACAAAGCAGGATTTTTTGAAGTTAATTTTCAGGCCAGTGAATGATGAGTATGCCGCGAGGATCGCCTTCAGATTGAAAATGTTTTTTTGGTCCCCTTTTACAAAAATGACCGTGTCGTCTGCATACTGTATAACCGGGAATCTACTTTGCCAATGGCATTCTGGTGCACTTATAACATTTTGAGCATGTGCTGAATTTAACAAAACTTGAAGTAATTCTGCAACCATGACAAATAACAACGGTGACAGAGGATCACCTTGTCTGACCCCTCGCACACATTTGAAGAGTTTTCCGGGGGACCCATTTAGGAGAACGGCAGATTGTGCTGAGGAAAACATGATCTTGATCCAATTAATCCATTTATATGGGAAGCCCAGTTTTTCTAACATGTATAAGATCGCCGAGTGCTCCACCAAATCGAAAGCTTTTTCAAAATCTAGTTTGAGTAATGCCACCGGCTTCTTGTGTTGATGACATTGATGTGTGTATTCAAAAGCCCATGCTAGACAATCTTGAATAGATCTCCCTTTTATGAACCCATATTGGATTGCATGAATGTGTCTTTGCATGTAGGGTTGCAGTCTTTTTGCTAGAATTTTCGATATCAATTTTGCACTGAAGTTTACTAGAGAAATTGGTCTATAGTCACTTGAAGAGACTGGCGTGTGGCATTTAGGCAGAAGCGTAATATACAAGTTGTTTAAGGATGTTAAATCTAGATCCCCCGAGTGAAAGGCCCTGCACCGATTATAGGTAGATCCACCAAATCGAAAGCTTTTTCAAAATCTAGTTTGAGTACTCCGAAAAATTACTTCGACTTCGAGCCCTGCAGGTAACTTCGAAAACAACATACTCCATGATACCTGCAGGGCTCGAAGTCGAAGTAATTTTTCGAAGTCCGCCTTCCGAATCCTCTTCGAAGATGATAGGCCAATTGGCCATCAAGGGAGAAATTTGGAGCCCGAGGAATTCTTCGGCTAAGTCTCGCATGCTCAACCGATGGCTAATCTTTTGAAGCAAGCTGAGGCGAGCTTCGAGCTGACCGAGGTGTGGATGCACAAGGGCTTCTTTTCGGAAGTTGATGTCTTTCAGAGGTCCAGCTAGACGGTTGCTCACCCCAACTTCGGCATAAAACCATTTCATGATCCAGTCGGTGTACCATCTAGCATTGATGGCCTTAGCAAGAAACCGAAGGGCGTACTCATCCCGAAGCCTGAAGTTAATACTTCCGAAGGCTACTACCATTTTTTCACCTCCGGGACCTACGAAGGTCTTTGGCTGGCACAAAGCTCTGTGCAACACAACGAAGATTTCTGCCCTCCCCTCACAACCTTCGGCTCTCAATGCCCATTCGAAGATGGCTAAACGAGCTACTGCATTCGGAGAAAGTTGGGGGAGAGTAACATGGAACAGATCCAATACCTCAGCCAAGAAATCCACTGCCAGAAGACCTAAGCCAGCTTCGAAGAAGGCTTCGAAGACGACCACTTCTCCGGGTCTTGGTGACGGGATAACTTCCTTCCCAGGTTTGCGGATCATAACTCCCGAGCTAATTTTACCCTCTACTGCGGCCGCCAGTGATTCTCTTTTGCAGGTTGAAGGCCCCAGTTGGAAGGATTGATCCATGTATTTTGCCGATGCCGGGAAGAGGCCTTGATCACCAACACTTTGGGGATTTCCTCCTCCCGCCGCCATGGTTGTTGCTGCGGGGGTTGGAGCTACCGTCGCCAATGACGCAGCCGCTGCTGCAGCAGTAGCCTGCTGCCGAGCCAGAGCTGAAGGTGCTCCCGAACCTTTGGTTTTCGCCATTGACACTACTGAGTTGCTTTGGAAGAAGAATGGAGGCTAGGGCTCAAAGGATGGCTTGTTTGCAAGAAAGCGGTGGAAAGGTACTCAGGAAAGTTCTAGGCCCTCTATTTATAGCCTAGACTTTACATTTTTTACCGTTTGTCCATGCCGTTTCGCATTCTTGCCCGTTACTTTTTTCCGAAATTAACGCACTGTGTAACTTCCGTTAGAAGAAAGAAGCCAATGGCTATTTCTTCTAAGTCTAAAAAGGCTTTCGGGCTTCCTGAGTTAGTTCTAAGATGGTTCGAAAGTAATTGTCTTAAAACTGATTCGAAGTTTCATATCTCCATACATTTCGGAGATAAATTATAAATCTAATAACCCCTACGCATGGTTATTTTTCATCCATATACTGCTCTCCTAACATTACAGGTTTAACGGAGAAGCGTATTCGATGGGCTATTGTTGGGGGAAAATATTCCATCCTCAGGGTTATTGCAGTAACAACACAAAGGCAGATAATGGATTCGAATGTTTCCAACATGCATCTTTGGAGACGCCTTGAGTCAAGCTCGAAGTATGAAGATGGACCTTAGTTCAGAGTATATCTTCAAACATAGACTCTTTTGAGATCTTTTCTGCCAGCTAAGATGGAAAGCTTATCTTCTTTCTCATTAGATTAGTCTTTTGCCATTTTAGCCCTATTAAGGGTGCCGAATAGTTTCCACTATGTCGGTTGTAACAGAGGGGTAAAAGGGTCTTTTCCTTAATGTTTGGGCCTATAAATACCCCCCGTTTCACCCTGTAATAGGGACCGAATACAAGTTATTCAATACACACATTCGAACTATTCTAAGTTATTATCCTTTCAGAGGCTTAGAACAGTTCACTTCGCAAACACTTTGTTTGTTAGTTTCTATTCTTCAGAAACCTGTTAGCGTAATCTTTTACGCCAACAGCAGTGCAACTAGGCAGATAAACAAAGTATACTAGACATGTTAGGCCAAACTTCTCAAGGAAATGATCTAAGTATATATAAAGTGAGATGAGAAGTTACTATTCAGATTTGTCTCCTGTTCGGAACTCGGCGAAGCCTGCTCCACTGTGTCGAAGCCTGCTTCGCTGTGTCGAAGCCTGCTTCGGAGGTCAGTGATGAAGCCTGCTTTGGAGGTCAGTGTCAAAGTCTGTCGAAGGCTGTTGTGAACATGCCGAAGGTGTGTTTGGTCTAGCCTAGTTCGAAGTGGCAGGGAGCGAAGTATGCTTCGAAGCGAGGTATGATGTAACACCCCAAATTTTCAAAGAAATAAAAATATTATTTAATTCAATTTCCTGGATTTTATTATTTTGAAAATACTTTTAAATACCCTTCTATACCATTTTGAACTACAACATAGAGTTAATGACCAAACCAGGAGCTGAAAATTTTTGTATAAACTCCCAAGGCCAAAATATATTTTTGAGAATTTTTATAAATTTTTACCAAGCTTGGAAGTAGCCCTAAGATTTTAATCTATTTCCTGGAATTATTTTTATTCAGAAATAATTTAAAACAGTATTGGGCCTTCCCCCCTCCCTTCTCTCTCCCCCGGCCGGCCCAGCCCATCACCCACGCCCGCCTCTGGCTGACAACCCGACCCCACCTGTCGGCGCCGATCGCCTCCCCTCGCGCGCACGCCCGACACCACGGCCCCACTAGTCAGCCCTCTCCCTCTCGCACTCGCGCTTGCTGGCCAGTGGCCCCCGCCTGTTAGTTTCGTCATCAACCTCGCGCCAGCCCCCCCTAATTCCGCCGGCCGAGGACCTCACCTCGGATCCGCTCGCCGGCTCCCCCTCCCGTTAAACCGACCCCACCTTTAAGTTCCCCGAGGCCCGCCGGTCATTTAATCGCGTTAAGGCACGCGTTTAAGCCTCCGGATCGCATTCACTCGCATTGCCAAAGCCCTCGCCGACGAGTAAACCCCTCCTCGGCTTTCCTTGCATGCGACGCCCGTTAAACCTCACCGGCACGCCTATTTAAGCTCCCTGACCACCCGCACTTGATCCCCCATGCCCACTCGCCACGAGGACGAACAGAGCACCCGCGATTCGCCTTTTTTGCGCACTCCCACTGTTTCGCCTCTGGCCACCGCTAGCCATCGCCTCAGACCACCACCGTCCACGCCCTCGCCACCATCGTAACCGCAAGAACGATCCCCACCTCGGCCACCCCTCCGCCGAAGTCGAACCCCGCCGGAACACCGTCGCCGTCGAGGACCCCGAACCACTCCGTCATCTACCCTCGCCGCCGACCGTGCTCCGTCGACCCCTCGCCTCGCTTAAGGTACCTTCGTGACCGCCTTCGCGTCCTCTTTCCATTTCTAGGCTTAGCTAGGGCCGCCGTCGCTCGCCGTGGCCCCTGGCCCGCTCGCCGTCATCAGAGAAGATGACCGGCGCGGGTCGAGTACCCGTGCCGTATCGGATTCAATCCCGACCGCGCGATCGTGATCGAGCGGCACTAGTTGCTCCACGTGCGCGATCTAATCCGCATCGTCAGATCTAGTCAATGCGGTACGTTTTAATCTCGCGCGTTCATTTCCATTTAAAACCCGTGTTCGATCTCGTGCGTCCATGTGGTACCCTTACGCGCGTTTTAATCCTGGCCGTCTGTTATCACTTACGCGCCCCGCCTTGCCAGCGTGCGTTGGATCTGGATCCAACGGTCCAGATTGGGCCGGATCACGCGCACAGTGCGCGGGTCCACCGTGGGCCTGGCTCACCATGGACCCGAGAGGATTTAAATTTGAAAATAAATTCCAGAAAAGGTTTAAAACTTGTAAAATTCATATCTAGCGCATTTGAACTCTAAAAATTGCCATTCCAATTTCAGAAAATTCATAATATTATTCTCTACATGATTATGCAATAAAAATAGTGGGTTTACTTTGGACATTTCATGTTTATTCAAATCAATATTCAAATGCCTTTAGGGTTAAAATACAAATTCAAATATTTAAACATCAGAAAAATTTATAATTATTCTTTTCTGTCCATGTACTGAGAACCATTAAACTAACATGAACTTTCCATTTAAAAATTTACTAGGAAACTTAATATGACAATAATCACATTTAAACAACCCTTTCAAAAAAGGACAACTTTTCATTTTAATTCCTTTAAAATTAAGTATGAAATAAATCTCAGGACCTTAACAATTAAATTTATTTTATTTTTAATCGAACCAACTTTAACCTATGTGCTTATCATGTATTATTATTGTTGGCGTAAAAGATTACGCTAACAGGTTTCTGTAGAAAAGAAACTAACAAACGAAGTGTTTGCGAAGCAAACTGTTCTAAGCCTCCGAAAGGATAATAACTTAGAATAGTTCGAAAGTGTGTATTGATTCACTTGTAATCGGTCCCTATTACAGGGTGAAATGGGGGGTATTTATAGGCCTGAACATTAAGGAAAAGACCTATTTACCCCTCTATTACAACCGACATTAAGGAAACTATTTGGTTTCCTTAATAGGGCTAAAATGGTAAAAGACTAATCTAATAGGATAAAAGATAAGTCTTCCATCTTAGCTGGCAGAAAAGATCCTGAAGGGCTTTGGTTCGAAGACATACTTCGAACCAGTGTCTGTCTTCGGGCTTCGAACCAGGTTCCGAGCATCTTCGAAGAAGGTCTTCGAACAATCTTCGAAGTAGTTGACTGTCATCATGCTGCTTTAGCAATAACCCTGAAGATGAGATATTTTCCCCCAACAGTAGCCCCTCGAATACGCTTCTCCGTTCGACCTGTAACGTTAGGAGAGCAGTATACGGAAAGAAAAGATAACCAATCATAGGGGTTATTGATTTTTGTTTTATCTTCGAAATACATGAAGATATGAACTTCGAATTAATCATAAGGTAATTACTTTTCGAACTATCTTAGAACTGATTCAAGAAGTTCGAAAGTCTTTTAGACTTAGAAAATATAGCCGTTAGTTTTTGTTTCTAACGGAGTTATACGAAGCGTTATTTTCAGAGAAAAATAACAGGCGGGAATGCGAAAGGGCAGAGCTCAAACGGTAACAAACGGAAAGTTAGACTATAAATAAAGAACTCCAGAACTTACTCGATTACTTTTTCACTGCTTACTCCCAGTCAAAAGCCTTTTGAGTTCTTGAGTTCTTGAGCCCTAGCTTTCGAGTTCTTGAGTCCTAGTCCCCACTCTTTTAGATCGATCCAGCGATTGCGATGGCGAAAACCAAAGGCTCTGCACCTCCTTCGACCTTGGCTCGTCAACAAGCGGCCGCGGCGGCAGCAGCGGCAACAATGGCGGCGACGTCTTCGATGCAGGCGACAACTTCCATGGCGGCAAAGGGAAAAAATCCTCAAATCCCCGATGTCCAAGGTCTGTGCCCACCCTCAACCAAGTACTTGGATCAATCTTTTGAGTTGGGGCGGTCTACCTGCAAGAAAGAATCTTTGGCAATCACAGCGGGGGGAAATATTAGTAATGGAGTTATGATTCGGAAGCCGGGCAAAGAATCAATTCCATCACCAAGACCCGGAGAAGTCGTAGTGTTCGAAGCTTTTTTCGAAGCAGGCTTGGGCCTCCCGGCTGTGGATTTTTTAGCCGAAGTACTTGACTTGTTTCACGTAACCCTCCCCCAGCTGTCTCCGAATGCTGTAGCCAGACTAGCTATCTTCGAGTGGGCACTGAGGGCCGAAGGTTGCGAGGGGAGGGCTGAAATCTTCGCTGCGCTGCATAGAGCGACTTGTCAGCCAAAGACCTTCGTAGGCTCCGGAGGTGAGAAGGTGGTAGTTTCCTTCGGAAGCATCAATTTTAGGCTTCGTGATGAATATGCCCTGCAATTCCCCGCTAAAGCCATCAATGCTAGATGGTACACCGATTGGGTTCTAAGGTGGTTTTATGCCGAAGTTGGAGTGGGTAATCCTCTGGCCGGTCCCCTCAAGGAAATTCAGTTCCGGAAGGAAGCCTTAGTGCAACCCGACGAAGGCCAACTCGAAGCTCGCCTCAACTTGCTTCAGAAAATCAGCAAAAGGTTGAGCATGCGGGACTTAGCCGAAGAGTTCATCGGACTTCAAATTCCTCCGTTGATGGCCAACTGGCCTATTGCCTTCGAAGATGACTCGGAAGGCGGTCTTCGCAAGATAAGCTATACTTCGAGCCCTGCAGGTAACTTCGAAACCAACATGCATAATACATATTTACTTCGAAGAAAGATTAACTTGAATTATTTTTTTAGCTTCTTCAGCCCCTATTACATCAGAGCAAATTGTAAGGGCTTCGGAGAAGATTTTGGGTGCTCCAACTCCGTCAGAAAAGGAATGGCGAATCAAATTAGTCGGAAGTTGGGAGTGATTTAACAGAGTATGGGGAATGTTGGAGTTAACTCCGCCCTCTCTGATGGACTGGGTGCCTCAGGAGAAAGGCCCCAAGAAAAGAGTAGCCGAAGCCGGAGCTTCAGGTTCAGCAAAGACTCCGGTGAAGAAAGTGGCTCGGAAGCCAAAGAATCTCGCACCTTCGGATCCTGCTCCTTCAAGCTCAAGAACCTCACTTTCCGGTTCTAAAGAGGATGAAGGTACTTTATTAGTAAAATTAATTGATGAAGATGCAACTCAACGAAGTATTCTCATTGAAGATACTGCAGGTATTCCGGAGCCTCAAGCCAACATCGAAGAAGTAAGAGCTCCGGATACCCAGGAAGGACAATTCGAAGCCCCTATGGGTGTAGATGAGGCCGAAGTGCCTGCGAACATACCGGAGTCTGGAGATAATGCTGATCAACCAATGACTTCGGTAGTTCAAGAAGATACAACTCAGGCCGGAGTTCCTGTGGATGAAAGTGGAACCGAAGTCACTATGGCTTCGATTCTCGAAGAAGTAACAAGGACCCTTCAGGACGATGCTCCTGCAGTCCAAGATTTAGCGGCTGATTCGGATGAGGACTACACTTTTGATCCTCCGATCAGTCCGGTGCTCGATATTCCAGAGAATGTCGAAGGTAAATTTTGCTTAATTCTTATCAATTTTTGCAAAATTATACAATGTGTAATATTTTTGTTTTTTCAGAGCCTCCTGTTGTCGAAGTATCCCTCGAAGATACAATTCAAAGACCTTCGACAACTTCAGGGCCACAACCGGGAATTGCTCTACCGGGGCCTGGAAGAGGAAAAAGACACATCGAGCCTCTCCTTGCTCAAGGATCGACTTCATCTGAGTCAACAGATGAAAGTGAATCGACTGAGGGAAGGCCATCTTCAGAAGTTCCAAGGGCCTCGGAAGAGCCCTCCGGATCTTCGCTAAGCAGAGCTGATCAGAAGGCTTTAGCACTGCTTCCTCTCATAACTCCATTTTTGGAGGAGAAAATCGGACTTGGGACTTTGGTTAAACCTTTGGGTGAAGCCAGTCGCAAAGTCGGGGAAACAGAGCTAGTAGCCCTTTTAAGCAGAGCGAAGGGTTCGGAGCTTAATATTGCTGTAGAAAGAGCAGCTTATCAGGTATAAAGCATCTTCGAACCAAATAATGAATTATATATGAATAATTTCTTATTCTAGTTTTTCTTTTTTCTTAGCAAGCAGTCTTAGCCCGCGCTGCAGCTTTGTCGAATGAAAATGAAATTGCTCAACTTCGGGAAGAGAACGAAACTCTTCAAAGAAATTTTAACTTCTCCGAAGGTCAAGTAGCTCAAATGGACAACGTAATCTTAGCAGAGCGAAGGGCTAGGCAAAACTTGGAGGCTGCAAGGAAAGAGCTCGAAGCAGAAAGAGTTGTGCTTCGAGCGGAGATTGAAAGACTGCGGACGGAGGATGCTGCGAAAGGCTCCGCACTTGTGAGGCTACAAGAAGAGGCTGGCCAACTCCGGACTCAAAAGAATGCTTTGACTACGGAGAACGCTAGAATCTCCGGAGTTTTAGCTGAAACAACTTCGGCCAAGGATATGCTTATTGAAGAAAAGGTTAAGTCCGAGAGAAAGTGGCTTCGGAGGTCATCGAACAAATGTTAGGTGTCTTGGAGTACTTCGGTACTACTGGATCACTACCTTCGGATGACAATGTAACTCTGCTGCGCCGGCTAAAGAGGATCCAAGGAGCAGCGAAGCAAATGAAGACGACAGGCATACGTTATGGAGAACTCTCCGGACAAGTGTCTGCCCTTGGAATACTTCGCTACTACGAGGATTTGGGCCGAACAATCACTCCGAGCGCACAGGGCTCCATCATCTTTGACGACGACCGACTTTTAAAACCTTCCGAAGGTGTAGCTGCTGCTTGGCGAGCCTTCCAAACTTCATGGAGAGCCGAAGGTCGATCTTCGATCAAGGCTTGGATTGATGAAGGCCAACGCCAAAAGCAAGTTCGGAGTCAAGCTTCGAGCAGTCAGCCTCCTCCGAATCCGCAGGTTTAGGATTTTTTAGGATTTTTTGATTATGTAAAGCTGATGCTTGTAAATATTTATCAATGAAAATCTTGTTTGTCATATTTTTAGGCTTTGCCTCTTATGGAAGATATCGAAGTGTTAGAGCTTAACAGCGAACTTCGCTCACTGTGGAACACCTTCGAACTTCTAAAGAGTTATAAGCGTCCTCGATTTCTTATCCCTCGAGATGACTCCGGCGTTATTGCGCCCGAAGTAATCAAAGACGTATTGTCTTATATTAAAGAGGAAGATAAAGAGAGCGACGCAAACACCTCGTCTTCTGAAGACACTAATTGGTCCGAAGACGAAGGTGAAGCCCAAAATAAAAGATCTGAAGATCTTAGAAGCTGGGAGAGAAGCCCCGAGCGGCTTCGAACTTGGGCCGAACTTCAGCAAGAACAAAAGGATTTTAGAGCTTCGAAGGGGAGGAAGAGAGTTAAACGTAAAGTTCTTAGAACTTCCGATGTTGGAACTAGTCGTTCCACCCCTAGCTCTCGGGACCGAAGAGGTCTCCGATTCCTTCTTGGTATAGATACCAATTTTTCATAATGTAATCTGTAAACACATATGTTTCAATAATGAATGCCGATTTAAAATTGTCTCCATATTTACTAGCCCCTCTTTGGGTATAAGCAACTTCGAACTGTATTCGAAGATGGTTATGCGCAAAGAAAAAACTTTGGAGTACAATTTTTTGGGGGTTCGGAGCCCCTCTGTCATTTAAAGATCTTTTGAAATCTTATGAAATGTCTTCGACTATTTGTAGTCAGAAGAATGGTAACTTGGTACCTTTGTTTATTTCATGAAAGAAATCAATTGAGATAACTTCCAGGACACTTTAATGTCTTAAAAAATTTTGTCACTTTGGACGCATATGAACAGTCATTCGAAGCTCATGGCTTAAATGCTGTTTTGTTTTAGCCACCTTCGGCTTGTTTTTTGCAGAAATCTACCAGCCGGAGCTTGGATTTCACAGAATTGTAGCCACCTTCGGCTATTTTTTGCAGAAGTCTACCAGCCGGAGCTTGGACTTCGCAGAATTTGGCCACTTGGGCTCTTTTTTGCAGAAGTCTACCAGCCGGAGCTTGGACTTCGCAGAATTTGGCCACTTGGGCTCTTTTTTGCAGAAGTCTACCAGCCGGAGCTTGGACTTCGCAGAATTTGGCCACTTGGGCTCTTTTTTTGCAGAAGTCTACCAGCCGGAGCTTGGACTTCGCAGAATTTGGCCACTTGGGCTCTTTTTTGCAGAAGTCTACCAGCCGGAGCTTGGACTTCGCAGAATTTGGCCACCTTCGGCTCTTTTTACGGAAGTCTGACAAGCTGCAGCTTGGACTCCGCAGATTTTGGCCACCTTCGGCTCTTTTTACGGAAGTCTACCAGCCGAAGCTTGGACTCCGTAGAATGTGGTATTGGCTCTTTTACGGATGCCTACAAGGTATCAGCTTGGGCTCCGGATGGATTTCAGCCACCACACCGGAGGCTTCGACTTTATGGGTTCGAAGTCCGGAAATACAGCCCTGGTTAATACACTTCCCTCTCGAACGACTTCCGTCCCAGCGCGTCCGCTCGGGAGACTAGGAGCGTTAAGGGGAAGGCACGCTACAGGGTGTACGCTTTATTAATTTAGAGGTGATTACAAGCGAATTACAAGGAGCCCTTATGCGAAGTATCGCTTTAGGTGCTCCGCATGCCAAGTGTGTGCTAACTCTTCACCTTCTAAATTAGCTAATTTAAATGAACCAGGGCGCCCCGAGCGGATGATTAGATATGGACCTTCCCATTTATTGCCTAACTTCCCTGGTGCTATAATGCTTCGTAGAACAAGATGACCCGGTCTTAACTCGCTGAGCTTAACCTTCGGGTCATACCAAGTCTTCGTCTGCTGATGATACTTTGATAAATTGGCTACAGCTCGAAGCCTTGTTTCTTCTGACAAATCTAACGAAGCTTGTCTTTCTTCTTCGATGTCTGGTTCGGTGCTGCGAAGTGATCCTCCTTTGAGCTCCGTTGGAGTCATAGCTTCATCTCCGAATAGTAGTCTGAATGGAGTAAAACCTGTGGACCTTGTTTGCGTAGTCCGAATGGACCACAGAATCTTCGGAAGTTCTTCGGTCCACAGTCCCTTTGATAATCCTACTATTCTTCGATTTAGCCCTGATAAGATATTTCCATTGGCTCGCTCAACGGCTCCATTCGACTGAGGATGTCTCACTGCAGCAAAACATAGTTGAATGCCTAAGTCTTCGCAAAACTTCCTGAAGGGTTCTGCGTCGAACTGTGTTCCATTATCAACTGTGAGATATCTAGGCACTCCGAACCGGCAAATAATGTTTTTCCAGAAGAATTTCTGTACATTATTCGAAGTGATAGCTGTTAAGGGTTCTGCTTCCACCCATTTAGAGAAATATTCAATAGCTACCACTGCGAACTTTAGATTTCCCTTTGCTAACGGAAAGGGACCAATTAGATCCATACCCCATCTGGCCATAGGCCATACCGGAGCAATGACTTGAAGAGCTGTTGGTGGGCGATGACTCCGTCGACCCATCCATTGACATCCTTGACAAGTGCGGACCAAACTCTCCGCATCGGCTGTTATTGTGGGCCAATAAAGCCCCTGGCGAAGTGTTTTTCCTGCCAGAGCTCTAGGGGCTAAATGACTTCCACAAAGGCCTTCGTGAATTTCTCGGAGAATTTCTTGGCCTTCGGCTTGAGATATACATCGGAGTAGAGGGGAACATACTCCGGCCTTGTATAATATACCGTTGATTAACTGATAGTTTCTTGCTCTGAGCTTTAATCTTGACAATTGTGGCTCTTCGGGCAAATTCGTTCCTCCTTGCAAGAGTTCTATGATTGAATCTTTCCAATCTGCACTAGGAATGCAGAGAATCTCTGCAGAAGCAACTTGTGGCACCGAAGGTATATTGAGCTCCTCATAAAAAGCTTCGTCAGGCACATCCATAGCTCCGGCAGCAGCCTTCGCTAAAATGTCCGCTTGCACGTTTTCAGCTCTTGGTATACTCCGAATGGAAATACCCTTGAAATGTGCTTCGATCTTGCGAATTTCTTCCAAATACTTTGCAAGCTGTGGATGTCGGACTTGAAAACTTTTGTCTACGTGCCCTGCTACTATCTGAGAATCTGTTTTTATAATTATTCTTGTAGCTCCTAGAGCACGTGCTTTCCGGAGTCCCAATAATATTCCTTCGTACTCCGCTATATTATTGGTAGACTTAAAGTTGAGTCTTGCGGAGTACATTGCTCTTTGGCCTGACGGTGAAATTAATACTGCCCCAATGCCTGCTCCGGATGCTTGAAAAGCCCCATCGGAGTAAATAGTCCAAACTCCGTCATCTGATTTCTCCGGAGTCAACTTCGCAGGTGGAGTCCACTCTGCTACGAAGTCTGCTAGGACTTGAGATTTGATAGCTGTCCTTGCCAGGAAAGATATGCCGAAGGGTGCTAGCTCTACTGCCCACTTTCCAATCCTGCACGTGGAATCTTTGCTTCGGAGTATATCTCCTAAAGGATACGAAGTTGGCACAATTACATTGTGAGCCAAAAAATAATGTCTTAGCTTCCTCGAAGCCATTATCAGAGCATAAACGAACTTCTCAAGTTCGGAGTATCTTGTCTTCGCTCCTGACAATGCTTCGGATACAAAATAGACAGGATTTTGGACCAACTTCCCATTGATATCAGCTTCTCTGACAAGGACTGCGCTGACAGCTGAGCCTGTGGCTGCAAGATACAGAAGTAGGGTTTCGTCCGCAATAGGCACCGTAAGTGTAGCAAGATTGCTGAGATAATCTTTAATATCTTCGAAGCTTTTCTGACACTCCGGTGTCCATGCAAAATCTTCGGACCCTTTCAAAGCTTTAAAAATTGGCAAACTCCTCTCCGCAGACCTTGATAAAAACCTGCTAAGTGCGGCCAGACGTCCAGTCAGCTTTTGCACTTGCTTTAAATTCTCGGGAGGAGCCATCTTCTGCAGCGCAGTTATTTGAGTAGGGCTAGCTTCAATTCCCCTGCTTGAAACTAAGTACCCTAACAACTTTCCAGCC
Source organism: Zizania palustris (assembly GCA_019279435.1). NCBI lineage: Eukaryota > Viridiplantae > Streptophyta > Magnoliopsida > Poales > Poaceae > Zizania > Zizania palustris. Next base: position 98,517,420 of record JAAALK010000283.1, on the reverse strand, counting down.
TTAGCTCCGAATATACATTTTTCGGGGTTAAGGCGGATCCCACATGCCCGAAGGCTATTGAATGTTTCTGCTAAGTCTAGGCTATGTTGGTGCTTTAAAGCACTCTTTATTACGATATCATCCATATAGGCCTCCACATTGCGACCTAGTTGATGACCTAGAGCCTTAGCAACTAATCTTGAAAAAGTAGCCCCGGCATTTCTTAGGCCGAAGGGCATTCTTACATAGCAGAAGACTCCCGAAGGAGTTACAAAGCTCGTCTTGATTTCATCTTCGCGCTTCAACCATATTTGATGATAACCGGAATACGCGTCGAGGAAGCTTAGTAACTCCGAACCTGCAGTGGAGTCAACTAGTTGATCAATTCGGGGCATGGGGTAGGGGTCACGTGGGCACGCTTTATTCAAAGATGTGAAATCAATGCACATGCGCCACTTTCCGGAGGACTTCTTCCTGACGAAGACTGGGTTGGCTAACCATTCTGTATGGGCCACTTCTCTGATAATCCCAGCCTTCAGCAGTTTTTCAACTTCGTCCTTAGCTAGAGCAGCTCTCTCTGCGGACATCTTCCGGAGCCCTTGTCGAACAGGCCGGGCCTTCGGGTTTACAAGCAAGCTGTGCTCAATAATATCCCGATCGACTCCGGTGATATCTTCGTCAGACCAAGCGAAGACATCCAAATTTTCTTCTACGACTTTTTCCAAGGAAGTTGCAACTTCAGGAGGCAAATCTTTACCAAATTGAAAAGTGTATTCTTTACCATCTTTGACAATGACCTTCGTTGCAATCTCTCCTTCGGGACTTGGTCTTGGAAATGACTTCTTCGAAGCTTCGGAGGAGGCTGAAAAAATTTCTCCATTATCTTGGACACTGTTTACTTGCCTCGGATCAAGAGGAGGACCATGACCATATTCTGCCCTCCGAGCTATGGCTTGATCCCCGAAGATTGTCAGAACTCCTGATTGTGTGGGCATCTTCATGCACAAGTAATTGTGATGCGCCACAGCTCCGAACTGATTCAACATGCCTCGCCCAAAGATGACATTATAAGCATACGGGGCGTCCACCACATCAAATATAACTTCTTCAGTTCGGGCTAGTAAACCTTCTCCGAAGGTTACTTCCAGGCCTATTTGGCCAAGTGCATCTAGCGGAGGTCCTGCAAAGCCTTGCAGAGGACGAGCCGCTGGGAGGAGATGCTTCCGGGAAATGCATAACTGATCGAAGGCTTGTACAAATATGATATCTGCCGAGCTACCTCCGTCAATTAGCACCCTTCGAACTTCTGTCCCCGCAATATCAGCAGTAATAACCAATGGATCTGCATGCGGGAACTTGATACCAGCTGCATCCTTTGCAGAGAAAGATATTGGAACATGAGACCACTCCGGCATTGCAGCTGCAGATGACGAAGTTCCAATGTGGCCTACTTCTCGAACGTACTCTCTTCGCTGTCTCTTGGACATGCTTCCGAGGGTACCTCCTCCGGAGATAGGGAGAACTACTCTCTTCCCTCTATCTTGCCCTTCTTCTTGCTTCGGAGGTGGCATAACATTGGCCACCGGAGGATGCCTTGCAGCATCAAGATTTTCTATCCGCGCCACAGCCTGGACCGGCTCCGAGCGCACTGCTGCTGCTGGACTTCGGTCGGTACTACCTCGACCCGAAGTTCTCTCCAAGTATTCTCCCCGAAGGGTAAGAATAGCCTTGCAGGTGTCAGTTGCATGGCTTCGGTTCTCTCCATGAATACAGCAAAAAAGGGTCTGGCCCTTGCCAGCCGTTTTCCCTGGCGGCCTCCAGCCGCTGGACTTGTTCCCTGCAGACTGTGGAGCTCTTGGTGTAAACTTCTGCGGGGGTGCAATGTTTAAGACCTCAGAACGAGGGTGCTTTTGCCCTCTTCTTCTATCATGTTGCACTTCGAAGACTGGTTCTTGCGGCTGAGCCGAAGTCTTCACCTCTGCTTTAACTTCTGTCAACACTGTCGAAGTAGCAGTAGTCCTCCGAAGCCAACCTTCTTCCGACTTCGAGTACTCCTCGAAGTACGACATCAACTGTGATACTGTGGTGATGCTCTTCCGATGCAATTTATCCAGAAGGCCTTTATGACTGACGCCTTCCCGAGCTGCATCAACCACCGAAGATATGGACAGCCCCCGAATTTGCGACTTCGTGTGAGCGAAGCGCTTGAAGTACTGCCTCAATGTTTCTCCGGGGAGCTGTTTCACTTGGAAAAGGCTTCCTGTCGACATGGGGGGCACGAAGGTGCCCTGAAAGTTACTTATGAACTTCTTCTTCAACTGTGACCATGAAGTGATTGATCCTGGTTTTAAAGACCAGAACCATCTCAACGCCACTCCTTGAAGGGCTAACGGGAAGCACTTCGCCATAGTTTCTCTGTCTCCGCCACTAGCTTCAATTGCTAGGGCATAAGAACGCGCAAACTCACTGGGATCTTCGTCTCCGGCATACTTGCTAAGCTTCGAAGCTTTGAACCTCGGATCGAAGCGAACCTTCTGAAGCTCGGGATGCAACGGAGATTCATTGTCGTAAGAGGCGTTCTCCGGGGCTTCGGGATAGTCAAGATCGTCGTCTTCGTGCACTTCGGGGATAGCTGGGGTGGCTTGAGGGCGAAGCCTGTTTGCAGCCTCCTGTCGCCACCTCGCTACCTCGGCTTGAAGATTGGCCATTTGAGTGGCCATATCTCGAAAGCTATCTTCATCTCCTCCGGAAGGACCTTCCGAGTCTTGAGAACTGGTATGATCAGTTCCAATCGGAATAGAGGGTGGCAGAGTGGCTCCGGGCGGTCGGAGTGTAGAAGGGGTTGGTGGAGAGGTTTCATATCCTCGAGGGATAGAAGCTCCTTGCGGAGTTAGAGGTGGAGGGATAGTCGAAGACCCTCCGACTTCGACTGTGTCGAAGGGTATTTCTCCGGAGATCCGAGAGGACCTCCGAGTGGGATTGCGAGGTGCGCTCCGCTTAGGAGGCATGATGTAAAAGGTTGGTAGAGAACGAAGTTTTTTGGACTAGGTTCCCCACGGACGGCGCCAACTGTTGGCGTAAAAGATTACGCTAACAGGTTTCTGTAGAAAAGAAACTAACAAACGAAGTGTTTGCGAAGCAAACTGTTCTAAGCCTCCGAAAGGATAATAACTTAGAATAGTTCGAAAGTGTGTATTGATTCACTTGTAATCGGTCCCTATTACAGGGTGAAATGGGGGGTATTTATAGGCCTGAACATTAAGGAAAAGACCTATTTACCCCTCTATTACAACCGACATTAAGGAAACTATTTGGTTTCCTTAATAGGGCTAAAATGGTAAAAGACTAATCTAATAGGATAAAAGATAAGTCTTCCATCTTAGCTGGCAGAAAAGATCCTGAAGGGCTTTGGTTCGAAGACATACTTCGAACCAGTGTCTGTCTTCGGGCTTCGAACCAGGTTCCGAGCATCTTCGAAGAAGGTCTTCGAACAATCTTCGAAGTAGTTGACTGTCATCATGCTGCTTTAGCAATAACCCTGAAGATGAGATATTTTCCCCCAACAATTATATTGTTTGATTGAATGATGTGTTCATTTTATTTTACTTTATTACATTGAAAAGACTACGACGCCACCGAGGAGCCGGAATACTTCCCGGAAGTCCCTCCCTCGCCTTTCGCTGAACAAGGCAAGTCACCAAACAAATCTTTTGAGCATATTGAACCCATGTTTGATTAAACTATCGCTAAAACACAAATGTTATATATGCATTAGTTGAATGAACCCTTACAATATATTTATTTAGGATCCCCCGACCTTGATGTGCAACCCAAGCCATGCTATCTCGCCTAACCTCCTTGTCACCACATGATTAATGATATTAGCTAGTGTCCAATGTATTGACACGATCGCTATAGGATAAAAATGAGTCGTAGTAAAATGGTTCTACTATATGATCCCCGTTACTTCTTATCCTTGGATTTCTGTTGGTGATGAGTTGTGGTTGTGAGTGTATGCATGGTGGGTTCCGGGTGCAAGCTAGTGCATTGGTCGGTAGCACCCAGGGCACTACAAGGACCGGTCTGAGGGATCCGTTGCAATACACTTCCATAATAACCACAAGTCTAGTGGGTAAGTCCTAACTAAGGTATGGAGTGTTCCAAACCGAGGCCACCATTTTGAGATGGGTCAAGCAGCACCTGCGGGTGGCTTGTACCGACGTGGCGCAAAAGGAGGTGCGACGTTAGCCGGGATGCGGCCCGGCGCGCTGGCGAAACCTAGAGCGGGTGGTTATCGCTTGGAGCATTTCATGCCGAGGTTTTGGCACGAGTTCCCGTGGTATGGGTCATCTCGTTTGGGATGAGTGCGTGCCTTGTGGGTACAGTAGTACATCTCTGATCAGAGTCTTAAATCTTTTCGAAAAGCCGAGCCCACGGTCAAGGGCGAGTTGCGTGACATCCCACAGTTAGATTACTTTAAATATGTATGTGCATGATGGTTTGACATGTAAGGACTGTTGTGCGAGGAGGTAAAACGTACTCCTCGAGTTAGATGATGTTGTTGATGCTCATGTTTACTTTTCCGCACGATAAAATTTGACTACACTAAATGCAATAACTGAAAATGTACTTTTCTGCAATGTTAGCCATTACCCTTCCTTGTTTATTACCCTGCATTATTACTTGCATTTGCGGTGGCTTGTTGAGTACTTTTTGTAGTCATACCCGTTGGACCCCACAGAGGATGCCTACTACGAAGATGGTCTAGAGTAGCGACCCAGTCAAGCAAAGATCCTGAAGAAGACGTTCATCATGTTATTTACTTCATTTATCGTTTTTATTAAACTCTGATGTAATAAATATGGTCTGCGTACCATGAATATTGTCGTATGTACGTTGGTCGCATGATGAACCTCTTGTATTATTGTTTTTCTTTGGAAATTCAATAATGTCTCGATTTGTTAAATCGGGGCGCCACATATGAGAATATCGAAGCTTGCTTCGAACAAAGTACTTCGAAGCCTAGACTTCGAACAGAGGTTCGAACAGGCTCACAGAAAAGCAACCTTCGAAAGAAAAAAAGCGAAGCCCGACACACGGCAGCAAGTTTAATTCGAAGCCTACACGACTACGTTCGAAGCTAGCACTAGCGAGGTATGACCTTCGAACCACAGTCCAGCGTCGAAACAGACTCCGAAGCCTGTCGAAGTATGAACTTCGAATAGCTCTAGTTGGAGTCCACCTTCGCAAAGACAGTAGAAGTATGACGAGCCAACAGACTAAGTGCTACACATACTTCGAAGCTAAAATCACAGGACAAGAACAAAGTCAAGGTTCAAGCGAAGCCCTCGAGGATATCAGATCGAAGCCTGCCTCACGGAGCTGAGGGGCTTCAAACAGAGAAGGGGCTTCGCCAGAGAACAGCCAAAAAAGGGACTTTAGTCCTGTCAACTCGATCAAAAAGCTGTGCAGTGAAAGCAAGTCTAGAGTACTAGTGTACTGTTGCTACAGTGTAGTAGTACTACTTGCAACTAGTATGAACTAGTACTACATCCGTGAAGAACAGTAGCAACCGAGGCACAAATGTTCAAGAAAATCAGCTATGCACGTGAAACGAAGCCATAAAAACTACTACAAAAATGTTGCACACAATCAGAGAATAGAAGCTTCACTGCATCAGAGAGGACTGAATAAATGCAAGGCACAAAATCAAGAACAACAGCCTGGCGGCGCACAACCGAAGAGAGAGAGAGAGAGAAAATGCAAGAGACAAAATGACCCAAAGGAGTAGTATTGATTTCACCCAAAAGGGTAGTCCAACCCTAGGGATTGGGGCCCTATTTATAGGCTGCCCAATGACCTAGAATATTCCACCAGCCCCTTAGGGTTTTTTACAGACGCAGGAATAAAGTAAAAGACTCTACTGCCCTTAGGAATTTTTACAAACACGACTGACTGACTGTGGGCCTAGAGATACAGACGACTTATCCGGAAGCTAAGCTTTCGTAGCGACTATGGCTTCTCTTCTAGACAGTCCGATACAAGATCAACGGTTGTCAGTTTTGCGCCGAAACTGACAAAGCCTCCACCGACTTTGCACCAGGTACCCAGATTGGGCCGGCCCGATTCCGCAGCTCTTTCAGCCCGGCAATCACTCACCGCCCGTGTACCTGAGTCAATCCTAGTCAAAATCCCAGTGGGTCTTCTGCTGCTCCTGGCCCATGTACCCGGATTGGGCTAGCCCGACTTCGCAGCTCTCTCAGCCCGACAGTCGCTCGCTGCCTGTGTACCTGAATCACACACGACCCATGAAACAGCAGATCTCCTTTCTTCTTCTGTCCTCTTTGACTATCGTTGACAATGACTCATCACATCTGGAGCCAGGAGGCCCACGCTATTCATCATGGCTCCTCAGGCTTCTTGTCTGAAGTCCGTGGGATGGCTAGAGGCTTTCGGAGCCCACAGCCCAATGGACCTTCGGTCCTATACGGCTTCGGCCCGACCCTGGACATGTGTATTTTTGGCCCAAATTACCAAAATTGATATTTTGATAATTTCGGCCATTAATGCCATTTCTTGCTATCAACACATGCCCCTCTGCCTTTTAGTGAACTGAGTGAACTAAAAGCATAGAGAACTGAAGACGATATCATCCATATCGGCTTTTCGACACCTTTTATGCTGTTTGCCACACGCTGGGGAAATACCTTTTCAGATACCTACCATTCAAAGCTCTTCAAAACCTCGCTCCGTGCAGAGATTCCAACATGTATGCGTTGCCGGGAGCGATCTCGGCTATCTTGAAAGGACCTTCCCAACTAGGTGACCATTTACCAAATTTGGTACTTTTCGTGCCTAAAGGTAAAATCGTCTTCCACACCAAATCTCCTACTTGGAACGATTTTGGTTTAACCTTCTTATTGTAGGATTTGGCTACTCTCCTTTTGTCTACTTCTATGGCTTCTAAAGCCCTTAGTCTCTTATCATTTGACCAATAAGCCATCTTGCTTTAGCACTCTTAAGGAGCCAAGATCTACTTCTACAGGCAGAACGACTTCTTGTCCATATAACAATTCATATGGACTGACTTTGGTAGCACCGTGCTTTGCAATCCTACAAGCCCATAGCGCCTCGGAAAGCACTTCATGCCACCTTTTAGGAAACTCTTCAATTTTCTTCTTAATGAGCTTAATCACGGTTTTATTACTAGACTCGGCCTGACCATTGGCCTGAGCATAGTAAGGTGAAGAGTTTATCAACTTATACCATAATATTCGGCGAAGTCCCTTACTTCTCTAAAACGAATAAACTACCTTGATCCGTAGTAAGAGTTTGAGGAATGCCGAATCTATGTATGATGTGCTTCAAGATAAAATCATGTACCTCATTGTGAGTCATGTTCTTGAGCGGTACGACCTTGGTCCACTTAGTGAAGTAGTTCATCGCCATCAACACGAACCAATGCCCTTTTGAGGAAGGAGGGTGAATCTGGCCGATGAAGTCTAAACCCCAACCTCGAAACGGCCATGGCTTGACAATAGGATTGAGAAATGAGGCAGGATCCAACTGAATATTGCCAAACTTCTGACATGCTTCACACCCTCTATAGTACTTGAAACAATCTTCAGTCATAGTCGGCCAATAAAAACCCGTTCTTTTGAGCATCCAACTCATTTTTTGGGCCAACTGATGAGTGCCACAAAGTCTTTTATGCACTTCCCCTGTAGCCACCTAGGATTGTTCATGATCTAAACACTTCAACAGTACTCCATCGATGGTTCGACGGTACAATGTGTCGTCTATCAACACGAATTTGAATGCTTGTCGCCGAACGTTCCGATCCACCATTTGGCTAGGGTCTCTCAAATATCGGATGTTTGAGATTCTCCAATCACCCTTATAGGTTTCAGAGGGTCTTGCTGGCCCACCTTCTAAAAAAATTTCCAAATTACTGACTTCGGGGTGCCCCCGAGCCATTCCTGCTCTTGCCGAAGCCTAGCTGGGGTGGCCGCTCAGAGTGTGCTTGGCTGAAGCCCTCCAGAGGGTTCGGACTCCGGGGGGCCTTCTCCGTGCGGGAGGCTTTGGCCTACGGACTCTGGCTTGCCAAGTCTCACGGTTGGCAGAGTACTCTGGTCCAGGGACCTTGGCGCGCAGTGACCTTCGGTGGCCAGAGGGGTTCGACCTGGAGGGTGCACCTACCCACCATTACTAGCTTCGGTAGTGAGACCAAGAATCGGTTTCTCCAACACAGAAAATTTTCACCTCCTGACTTGGTAACCAAATACTGCTGAGCCAAATCATTTGCGACTGAATTGGCTTCTCCTGACACGTGAGAGATTTTGAAGTCATCAAAAGTAGCAACTATGCCTAGACATTTATCCAAGTAACTATTCAGCAAGTCGTTAAAGCATTGAGCAAGGTCCCAAATAGATACAAGGCCCGACGTGGCCCAAAACAGTGACACAACACTAGATGAATTGTTCGGATGACATAGAACGTTTCGTAACGAAATAGGACTTAGCACCAGACCCATTGGAAAGATATTTTCGTTATATTTCCAACGCCTTAAAGAACGCCTCAATCCGACTCCGTACGAGAATGTTATGCCCATTTTACTGATGGATGCTCCGTTGAATCCGAACCGAAATCAGAGTTTGAAGTAAAGTAAGAAACGAACGGACCTCATGATTAAGCTTCCGTGCACGGGAGCGAGTGATTGGTCCAAGAATGATAGAGTGTTGGATATCTTTATCATTGTTATCGATGTCCTCATCATCCTCCCCTTGTTGAATTGGATTCGTTCTCGACTTGAACTCATCTTCTTCTCCCAAATATGGCTTCAAATATGAAATGTTAAATGTGGGACTAACCCCAAAATTTGCAGGCAACTCAAGCTGGTATGCATTTTCGTTAATTTTCTTAACTATCTTGAAAGGTCCATCAGCTCGAGGCATCAATTTATACTTTCTCAATTCTGGAAATCTATCTTTACGCAAATGTAACCAAACAAGATCATCTATTTCAAAGGTTATATGTCTTCTACCCTTACTACCAGCAATTTTATACCTTTCAGTCATCTTCTCAATGTGTTCTTTAGTTGTGGCATGTAATTTCAGAATAAAATCAGAACGTGTCTTAGCATCTAAATGCACATGTTCAGAAGTAGGCAAGGGCAAAAGATCAATAGGGCTATGGGGATTAAAACCATACACAACTTGGAAAGGACTCACCTTGGTGGTAGAATGTACTGCTCGATTATATGCAAAGTCCACATGAGGTAAACATTCTTCCCACATCTTTAAATTCTTCTTCAAAATAGCCCGCAACATAGTGCCTAACATACGATTAACTACCTTGGTTTGTCCATCAGTTTGAGGGTGGCACGTGGTGGAGAACAGCAGCTTGGTACCCAACTTACACCACAAACTTCTCCAAAAGTGGCTCAAGAACTTCGCATCACGATCAGATACAATGGTGGTGGGTACTCCATGTAGCCGAATGATGTCCCTGAAAAACAAATCAACAATGTTTGTAGCATCATCGCTCTTATGACAAGGTATAAAATGTGCCATTTTTAAGAATCGATCGACCACCACAAATATACTATCCCTCCCCCTCTTTGTTCTAGGTAACCCTAATACAAAATTCATTGATATATGATCCTAGGGGACGCTAGGAATAGGAAGGGGCATATAAAGTCCAAAGGGATTCAAACTTGACATAGCTTTGTTACATGTAGTGCAGCGTGAGACATAGCACACGACATCCCGCCGCATCCTTGGCCAAAAGAAGTGTGTTGACAGCACGTCCTCAGTTTTCTTCGCTCCAAAATGTCCCATCAATCCTCCCCCGTGGGCTTCCTGTAAAAATAAAAGGTGAATGGAGCTTGCTGGGACGCATAGCTTGTTAGCACGATATAATAAGCCATCATTCAACACATATTTATTCCAAGTTCGGCACTCTCTACAATTTTCAAAATCATCCTTGAAGTCTAGATCAGTAGCATATAACTCCTTTATTGTTTCTAGACCAAATATCTTATGATCAAGCTGAGATAACATAGTAAAACCCCTAAATAAAGCATCTGCAATGATATTGTCTTTACCACGTTTATGTTTAATGATGTACGGAAAAGGCTCTATGAACTCAACCCATTTTGCATGTCACTTATTGAGTTTTGCCTAACTTCTAATATGTTTCAAGGATTCATGATCAGAATGAATGACAAACTCCTTAGGCGAAAGGTAATGTTGCCAAGTCTCTAACACCCTAACTAGAGCATACAACTCCTTATCATAAGTAGAATAATTCAGATTAGGTCCATGCAATTTTTCACTAAAGTAAGCAATAGGTTTACCTTCTTGTATGAGAACTCCTGCTATCCCAATCCCACTAGCATCACATTCAAGCTCAAACGTCTTACCAAAGTCAAGAACTTGGAGTAGAGGGGCATGTGTAAGTTTATCCTTAAGCATGTTAAAAGCTTGTTCTTGTGCTGGACCCCATATGAATGAAGCTCCCTTCTTTGTCAACTCATTGAGTGGTTCAGAAATGGTGCTGAAATTCTACACAAAGCGTCGATAAAAACCAGCAAGTTGATGAAAACTTCTCACTTCCGTAACGGTTTGTGGTGTTGGCCAGCTCTTGATGGCTTCAATTTTCGCTTCATCTACCTCAATACCCTGTGGAGTAACAACATAGCCAAGAAAAGAGACTCGATCCGTGCAAAAAGTACACTTTTCAAGGTTACCGAACAAGCGTGCATCTCTCAAAGCATTAAAAATAGCACACAAATGATTCAAATGTTCATCAATAGATCTGCTATATATCAATATATCATCAAAGTAAACCAGCACAAATTTGCTAATAAAAACTCTCAATACTTCATTCATTAAACGCATGAAAGTGTTAGGTGCATTAGTTAGCCCAAAGGCATGACTAGCCACTCATATAACTCGAACTTCGTTTTGAAAGTTGTTTTCCATTCATCTCCTAATTTCATTCAAATTTGGTGTTATACACTACGCAAGTCAATCTTAGAGAAAATGATAGACCCACTCAACTCATCAAGCATATCATCTAACCTAGGAATAGGATGACAATACCTTATTGTATTATTATTGATGGCTCTACAATCAACACACATACGCCAAATACCATCTTTATTAGGGACCAAAAGAACAGGCACAACACATGGACTAAGGCTCTCGCGTTCGTACCCACGGTCCAACAGTTCTTGGACTTGTCACTGAATTTCTTTAGTCTCCTCCGGATTTGTTCTATATGCAGCACGGTTTGGCAATGTCACTCCCGGGATCAAGTCAATTTGATGCTCAATACCTCGAATAGGTGGCAGCACCGAAGGCATCTCCACTAGAAACACATCCTTATACTCCTGCAAAAGGTTAGAGACAGCAGGAGTCAAAGAACTAGAAGAATCGTCAAATGAAAACAAGACTTCATTGCATATCAATGCATAACAAGTAGAATCAAACTCATTAACATCAACCAAATCAGATTTAGTAGCAAGCATAACACCCCCCTTTCAATTTAATTTCGTCCGACTTAGAGCTATTGTCTTTCTTATCTTTATTAGGTGGGAAGATAGTATTAGCTACTTGCTGATTTTAGATTGTGGTGCAGTCTCCTTCTTGCTCTTCTCAAAACTCTCTTTGTCACATTGCATTATTTCAGTGGGAGTCATAGGAAGCAAAGTATTTTTCTTTCCCTTATGCATAAGTGTATATTTGTTACTCCTACCGTGATGTGTGGCATCCGTATCAAATTCCAATGGCCATCCCAATAAAAGTGAACATGCTTGCATGGGTACAACATCAAAATCAGCAAAGTCATGATATGTACCAATGAAAAAGTGAACTCTCACAGAGTGTGTTACCTTGACTTTACCACTATTATTGAACCACTGAATATAGTAGGGATAAGGGTATGGGCATGTGGTCAATCCAAGCATATTAACCAGCTCTATGCTCACCAAGTTATTGCTGCTTCCTCCATCAATTATTAAATGAACACGATAATCATTGACAATGAGGAAGATTTGAAATAGGTTATGTCGCTGTAGTGTGTCCATTTGCTCCAATTGAGTGTTTAAAACACGTTGTACAATCAATGCCTGATACTTCTATGTGGCGGCACTACCTAAAACCTCCTCGCCATCACTTTTAGGCTCTTCATCATCACCTGCATCATCAGTACCACCATCTTCAATATCACTAGTGCTAACATACCTTCCATCCTCAGTAGCAATTAATGTCCATCTCTGGCTTGGGCAATCTCTCATGAAATGGCCCTTCCCTTTGCAATTGTGGCAAATGACTTCACTGGTTCGGCTTGTAGAAGCAACCGATGAGGAACTAGTAGCTGGTAGGTTTGTCTTACTCTTCTCCTTGGTGGTAGTGAAGACCATGGTGCTACTGAACGTGGCCTGGACACGAAGGGGGCAACAGACCGTGCGGGAGAAGTTAGTGTTGATTTTCTCATTGCAGACACTAGTCTTGTGTCGGTGAAGTTACCCTTCGACTTCGGCTGTCGTCCCTGCAATTCTCTTTCTGCCTTCATAGAAAGGTGAAAAAATCTATTGAGTGTATTATATTCCTTATAATCTACTAGTGAGAGGCACGTGCGTTGCAACGGATGCATAATTTTAACGGCAATATATTTAGAACATAATAAATTTGCCGGACAAATTTATTTAGTAATATTGTGATGATAAGAAACAAAATAATATATTATTGTTCAAAACAATACGTGATGAAATTTACTAAAATTTTCCCCACATTAAACTTAATTTTATCTTATTTTTGGGTATTTTTCATAATTTCCAGAGAATAATTAAAACAGAAAATTAATTTCTCAAATTCTGGAAATTAAAAAAAACAGCCCAAGAGGTAAACTGCCCGGCCCAGCAGTGCGCATAAGCCAGGCCGGCCTCTACCTGGGCCCAGGCCAGGAAAGTGCCACGCGCGCGCGTGTCTAACCTGGGCCTGGGCCGGCAATTAGCCTCTCCGCCTGGGCCTGATTCGGTCCGGATCACCCTGGCCGTCGGATCTGATCCAACGGCCACCCACCAGAAGCGGTAGTATAAAAATGATGCAGCCCCAACGCAAAAACCCTAACCCTAGAAAATTCTCCCCCTCACTCCACCCGGCCAGTGCGGCGCGGCGGCGCACGGAGGCGCGGGCGCGCGCCCGGCCAGCGCTTGAAGCGACGCGAGGCGGCCGAACGCGCGGGAGGCGCGGCGCGCGGCGCGCGGCTGCAGCGGCGCGAGGCGGCGGCCCGAGCCGGGCGCGCGGGAGGCGCGCCAGCGGCGCGAGGCGGCGGCCCGAGCCGAGCGCGCGGGAGGCGCGGCGCGCAGCGGGCGCGCGGCTGCAGCGGCGCGAGGCGGCGGGCCCGAGGCTGCAGCGGCGCGAGGCGGCCGAGCACGCGGGAGGCGCGGCGGGCGCGCGGCGGCGGCCCGAGGCCGCCTCGGGGCGTCGGCCGCCCGAGGCGCGGCGCGCGGCGGTGGCCCGAGGCGTGAGCGCGCGGCGGGCGCGCTGCAACCCGCGGGGCAGGCGGGCGGGCGCTGCGCGCGAATCGGCCGGACGGTTCGGTTTTTACAGGGTGCTTCGCGGCTCGGTTTTTACAGGGTGCTTCGCGGCGGACGAACCGAACGGTTTTTATGGGGCACGTTTTTTTAGAGACGAGAGGAAGGAGCGGACGGACGAGTAACTCGTCTCTTTTATATAGTTAAGACTATGTCTTGTATTTCTCTTCTAACCGACCAAAAAATCTAGCCATTTTACTCTCCTCATCCTCAACTACATCACAACGCATCATTCTTATTTGAAGTTCCTGGTAGTACTCCTCTGCAGATGTATTTCCCTGCTTTAAATGCTGTAATTTTTGAAGCAAATCACGTATATAAGTAGTAGGGACAAATCTACCACACATAGCTCTCTTTAGCCCATCCCATGTGTCAGGTGTTAAGCCTACACTTGAGATCTCATTCCAGCAAATAATAGCAAAATCGGTAAACTCACTAGTGGCTTGTCTAACTCTATGTATTTTTGGAACTTGTTGAGAGTTAAATTTTTGTTGTACTGTCATCTCCCAATTCAGATATGTTTCAGCATCATAAGAGCCAGAAAAAGAGGGTATGTTGAATTTAACCTTAGCAAACGAATTATCAGCACGAAGCTTGTTTCCATTATTACCTCCCATACCTTAACGATGTGGATTTTGTTCACGAGGAGGTTCTTGAGGAAGAGGTTGCATATGATCCTGATTTATGTTGTTTGCCTCGAGATCTTCAGCCCTATCATTCGGTGGCGGTGGTTGTCTCTCTATGTTCTCTATCCTAGTGATGAGGGTGGCAATGTTCCTCTCTATTCTCTCCAATCTGTGATCATTGTCCTGGTTACTCATAACGATGTTTGCATTGAGTTCTTGCAGCAACTTTCCAAGTTCTAACTTGGACACACATTCATCTCCCTCACCTTTGTGTGATCCTGCCATGGTTAGTAAAAACACAAAACACAAACAAGCTCACAAGTGTTTTAGTTTCCTATGAACTACTAGGACGTGGAGTCGCTCACACTCAAGCGTTTCACCAAGTTCTTGCAAGGTTCTTACCAATCTTAGCAGGTGGCACAACCGGTTAGCTTGGGGATGATACCGTTGATGTCGTGAGTATAGCGATTGCCGGTAGGAAACTGTACTGTTTAGAAGGTAAGTATGTGGAGCTATAGGAAGGCCAACGATTTGAGTGGAACACAATTCAATAACAGATAGTAATGCTGAATAAATGTTCACACTATTAGTCCTAATTGCTGGTCTACTCATGTTCTAAGAACAGTAGTGAAACAAGAAGGTAACAAGGATGAACAAGATGAATTGCAAGGACAGTGTCAACACGACACCAGCAACACTATGAAACAAACAGTGAAGGGCCTTCGGTATTGCCTCTTTTTTTTCTTCTCTCCTTTTTTTGTCGTCTTTTTTTCTCTCTTTTTTTTGCAACCAATTACCAAGTGCTAAGTAGCAACAATATGCCCCAAGATTAAGCACAGCACCAAGTTTCGGCTCAAACCGATAGAAGATGATATCGGTATAGGAAAACCTAAATAACTGGTGCTGAAACTTCGGAGCCCAAGCCGAGTTTTAATGATCTACCTGTGGTAAAAATGTCAGCTCAATCGGAGTTACGAGCGAAAAGTTATGGCCATTTCAAGGAGAACCCTCCGAAATCAGATCTTTTCCCCCTAAATCGGATCTGTTTATTGTGGCGGAAACAGAAGCGGATGGGGATCAGTGGGGGGTTGAAAAAATATGCAACGGAGTAGGGGAATTGTGGCAGAGACATAAACCAATCTAAAACACGAATTAACAAGCAATCGAGACACAAACTTGGACATGAATTCAACACTACGGACTCTGAAAGAGAATTATGCAAAAGTCTAACAATGTCTTGGACAGGGAATATTTTTGTTTGGCTTTTCTGTGGACTCTAGGATGAATGCGAAATTGATTCAAAACAAGGGGAGATGAACCTACGAACCTGACGGTAAAGTTGGGCTCTAATACCACTTGATGTGCATGGGTGCATGATCTTCCATCAGGGGGGTAAACTCGATTGGTGGAGGACTCTACGTTGACGATCCGAGAACACAAGCAAGAACACAGAAACACAATCTCGCAAACAGAAGAGAGATCGATTTCTCAAGTGTGGTTTCGGAATCTGACCAAGTCAGAGTACAATCTACAAGAGATTCGAAACTAATCAAAACCCAACCCTAATCCCTAGTGGCTGCAGAGTATTAATACCTAGGGTTTGTGGAAAAGTCAAGACTAATGTTGGGCTTAAGGTCCCAAACAGATACAAGGCCCAACGTGGCCCAAAATGGTGATGCAACACCAGATGACTTGTTCGGACGACACAGAACATTTCATAACGAACTAGGACATTGGAAAGATATTTTCGTTATCTTTCCAACGCCTTAAAGAACGCCTCAATCCGACTCCGTACGAGAAAGTTATGCCCATTTTTCTGAAGGGTGCTCCGCTGAATCCGAACCGAAATCAAAGTTTGAAGTGGAATTCGAGTTGGATTATTGTGCTGCCTCTCCCCCTTGTGTTTGATCGAGAAGTGCTTATCCCATGTTCCTTAGAGTCAAAATATCATCCATAAGTAGCATCCCATCCGTATCCATATCATTATGTAAAGTAAGAAATGAACACACCTCATAATTAAGCCATCACAGGGGGTTGATTCATCAAAAGTCACATCACATGACTCGATGATAGTGTTAGTTTCCAAATTGAAAACACGATAAGAATGACCATGAGTAGTATAACCCGAGAAAATCCCGTC
The DNA here is from genome assembly GCA_019279435.1 of Zizania palustris. Taxonomy (NCBI): domain Eukaryota; kingdom Viridiplantae; phylum Streptophyta; class Magnoliopsida; order Poales; family Poaceae; genus Zizania; species Zizania palustris. The sequence goes on along the minus strand of JAAALK010000283.1, from coordinate 98,501,072 downwards.
AGAAGAGCGCGACTCAAATTTGTCCAAATTTCCTCGATTTAGGATAAAGCATCGACAACTAAATACTCGAAGATGAGTAACTTTGGGCTATCTCCTAAAACGTAGCTCATAAGAAGTCAAATTCAAAATTGAGCGCAAGAAAAATTGGTTTGAGATGTAACAAGCAGTGTTCATGGCCTCAACCCATAATTTTCTAGGAGTCTTGTGCTCATCGAGCATCGTCCTAGCCATCTCAACAAAAGTGTGGTTATTTATCTCAATAACACCGTTTTGTTGAGAAACCCATTGAGCAGAGAATTGATGTTCTATTCCATGCTCCATTCAAAAGTCAACAAAGAGACTATTCTTGAACTCGGTGCCATTATCACTTCGAATGAATTTCAATGCACTAGGGAGTTCAGTAAAAAGTCTCAAATCTAAGCTCCGAAAGTGTGAAAACACTTCGTCTTTGCTGGCAAGAAAGAAGACCCAAGAGTAGCGAAAGAAATCGTCGACAATGACTAGCACATACCACTTGCTGCCTAAAGAACTAACTCGAGAAGGACCTACAGTGTGCATATGGAGAAGTTCTTTGGGTTGTTCAGTCATCACCATGGTGACTGGCGAGTGCGAAGCGGCAATCATCTTTCCATGTCGACAAGGAGCGCAAACTAAATTCTTGGCAAATTTGAGCTTGGGCAATCCTCGGATCAGACCTAGGGCACTCAAATGAGTGAGCAACTCAAAGCTCATGTGCCCTAGTCTCCTATGCCACTTCCAAAGCTCAGAAGTCGAATGTGCAATAAGGCAGTGAGAAGAACTAGATGACTCAAAAAAATCAGGTCCAAAAACTCTCCCAACTCTAAAGATCTTACAAACCACAACGCCATCAGAATTGAGTACTTGCAAAGTATTGCGATGAAATCACACTTCGAAGCCCTCATCACACAATTGAGATACAGAAAGCAAATTATATCCAAAGTTTTCAACCAAAGCAACATCTTTGAGAGTGATGTTCGAGTTGATTCTTATCACACCTTTACCTTTCACTCTACTTCTTCGATTGTTGCCGAAGGTGATTTGTTCCTTTTGCTTGGTTGTGGTGAGGCTGGAGAACCATGATGTGTTTCCGGTCATATTGTGTGAACAACCGGAGTCCATGATCCACGTGTCCTACAAGCCTCAATCTAGTGCCTACACATGATAACAGAATCTCGATTGATCAGTGCTGGGGTGAGTGAAAACATGACGAGTCATCCAGCACTGAGTGATACGAGCAGTAGGATAGTGAAAGTAGATTGTCTATGCACAGGAAAAAAAGAATAATGTGAAGTGCGAGGTCTACCTACACGCTGTGACCCAAATGCATGACGAGGTCTCCCAAGCTATCAAGGCACAAATCCAGTCATGCGGGGTCTACCACCATATGGAACATGGTGAACACGTCGAGGGGCAAAACCTCTCCGGGTAGCACTAGGAGCCTCGAAAACAGGACATGAGTAAAACTGAAGCTCACGCATACTTAGAGCTTGATAATGCATGTCCTGAAAACTCATCGCCTGAGAGCGTCGCTCATCCTTGATGCGACGAAAACATAACCCAACCAAATGACCCACCCGCTGATAGTAGGAACAATAAAACACTCTCCTAGGGGCAGTCTCATGGGTCATAGGAGCAATCCTCATAGGCTCCTTGGTTTCTGCTGAGGGTTTTTCTTGAGTGGAGGAGGTAGCTTTTTCTTGTGAGGCTGGGTAGATTTCTTGGCTTTCTGTGGAGTGTCTAATTGGGCTCTTTCTTTCTCTAAGGTAGTGGGTGAGGTAAAAACATTTTTGTTCTCACTGTCTAAAGGAATCCTCTCAAAACCCAATCCAGAGCTAACCCTGCCCTATAAGCGCACATCTTGGTCTTGGCCAAGAGCAAATCCATCCTACCCTTTCCCTTAGTGCATTTATTACCCACAAAAAAAGGTATTCATTTTCAGTCATGAGGTGTTCAGCTTTCTCTCTAACAGTGCCTAGGTGGTCTTTAAGGGTTATGCAAAGTCACACACAGGTTGCACATCCTAAGAACTACCAGCCCTCTCCATTCTAGCCTATAATTCCTTAACATGCTTGTCTCTCAAATTAATGCTATCAATCAATAATGGACAATTTGAACAAGCATCGAAATAAATAGGTCTAGACTCCACCGCCAAAAGCACCTTCTGTGTAGTCTCAAGCCCACCAATAGTTTGAGCATGCACAGAGTGCAACTGAGCAAGCTCACACATGACAATAGTGCAAGATTCACATTCAGCATCATCAATTGTAGACTTAGCATGGCATAATCAGTAGAAACAGATTCTAGCCTAAGTCTAAGATCTTTTCTATCTCTAGCAGCTTGAACAGGTAATCTATCCTGATCAAGAACTACTTCATTCAGTTCATCTACCTTAATTGAATGTTGGTCAGAGGATAGAGGTACCTCAGATGAGTCAAGCTCATCGCTGCTATGACTGTTGTTGGCCATGAAGCAGAGACCGATGAAATCTCTTGCCTTCTTCTCCTTCTTCTCCTCCTTCCATGGAGATTCTTCCTCCTCGTCAGAGCTCGACTCCTCAGTTGAGGAAGTGTCGATGTCACTGAGTGCACCAACAAAGGCTCTAGAAGCGTCCTTGGCTACCCTCTTAGCCACCTTGTCGTGCTTGCCCTTCACAAAGGGTTTCCTCTCCTTCTTGTGGTGTTTAGGGTGCTCACTCTCATCTCTCCTTTTTAGCTTAGGACAATTGTCCTTGACGTGAGAAGTGTCGCCACACTCAAAACATCCACTAAAACCACTTCTCCTCTTATCCTGTCTCTCATTATGGAAACGGGTGAACCTTCTGACAATGAGAGCAAGCTCTTCATCATACAAAGTATCCATCTTCTCATTAGTGATGGAGACTAGGGAGAACAAAGCAAAACTACCAGCAAGCACAAAAGTACCATATGTGCTTGGTTCTGCATTGGTGCCACGGCTAGAGCCAGAAACCAGTGCCAATTGCTTTGGCAAAGAGTTTTTGTACACTGCAAGAGATGCCTTGGAAATCTCTGTGGACTTCAGCTTTCTGAAGAGCTCATCACAGGTCAATGTGTCATAACCTGTGGACTCCTCAATGCTGGATATCTTCACTTCCCATATGCTCCGATCAAGAGCATAGAGAAGCTTGATAGCCCTATAATGATCATTATAAGCAAGCATCCCGTTGGACTGCAAGTTACTCACTATAGCGTCAAAGCGAGAAAACATGGAATCTATAGATTCACCATGCACTTGCACAAATAGCTGATACTGTTGATTGTACGTGCTTTAGCGCCTAGCCTCAATCTATGTAGAGCCTTCATGAAAAATAGTGAGTGTAGTCCAAATCTCCCTAGCTGTCCTTAGGTGTTGAACCCTATCAAACTCACTCTAACTCAAACCAATGAACAATATGTTTCTAGCTTTAGAGTTGAAATTATACTGATCCTTTTCTGTTTGGGAGGTGCAGGTTTTAGGGATGAAGTATTGTGAGTTCACAATCTCCCAAATTGCATTTCCTTGGCTCAATAAGTAAGCCTCCATGTGCACCTTCCAGTATGCAAAATTAGTTCCATCGAACAGAGGTATTTTACTAACTCTATCCATGTCGCCAAAAGATCACAAAAATGGTTAAGGTCAACTGTGATCTTAACCTGCTCTGATACCAATTGTTGGACCGAAATTGGTGGCGAGAGGGGGTGAATGGGAGCTTTTCAAATTTCATGCTAAAATAGCCTTATGATTTGAAAACAATCTCCTGTGGAACAGGCTTTGAACACACACTTCAGAGGTCTGGTTCGAAGGTATTTTGTAGCTCTGAAACCTGGCTTCGCGAAGAGCAAAAAGTTAGAAGTCAAGAAGACTTCGCTCAAACCCACAAAACCAAAAATACAACTACTAGGTTTGTGCAGGCTCCGCACACAAGGTGCATTCGAGTAGGCTTCGCACTACACCCTTCGCATAAGCCAGTTTCCCTCTAAGGACTTCGACCAGAAACTCCGCACTAGCAAATGGTGCTAAGCTTTGCATTTGGAAAGTCTAAACTCGAACAGAACAGATTTTGCTAAGGGAAGAAAGTGGGCTTCGAGCACACACTACTCAGTGCTTCGCTTGTAACAGTGAGGAGTTGCCTCAGTTTACACAGAGCAAACACACACTGAAAAACACACACTTCACACGCACATACCTCTCAAACACTTCTCCAGAACAGAACCAGTGCACAAACTTAACGCATAAGTAAATGATACACAAATAAATCAAAGCATGTAGTGTAAAAACAGAATACAAGTTCAAACAGTGAATAATGAACAGAATCAAAGTTTCATTGCAAGAACAGGGAACACAAAATGAACTCACGGGACAGAATACATGAGTGTGGCGGCTACCACAGGAGTTCTAAAATGGCTGCTCAAAAAAGTGTTGCCGATGCATAGCCAACCTCCACTATTTATAGGCACTATTTAGCCCTGTGAATAGTAGACTACTTTACACCTAGGGTTTACACTGTTTTTATCTCTCTCAGACATGGGGGTACAGATAGTAGTCTACTTTATTTGGAGGCTTCTTTTGTCAGCTTCATAGAGACAGCATCAGTTTTTGCAGAGCAGACACAATCATCCTTTGCAGATTTTGGAGTCTTCTGAAGCCCCCCTTCGCACAAGAGGTGTGCGGTAGCTTCGGCGAGAAGCTTGGAGCCAAATGGCCTTCACTTCACCGCAGTGAGCCTTCGATACAGTGACGGTTTTTAGCCGAAGACGTCAAAGCTCTTGAGCCTTCGCGCCATCACCTCCGGAGTGGACTACCATGGCTTCACAGCTACTCCCAGCTCGAACTCCGTCAGTCCGTGTACCGAAGCTATGTTGGGCCAAAATACTTCAAGAAAACCACACTCTGACGCCCCACCTTCGGAGTACCACCCTTAGAAGTCCCTCCTTTGCCCAAGGCCTCCGCATGATGCATTCCATGAGCACTTCATCGCACTGTTTCTCCCCAAGCACACACCTCGACGAGCCTCACTCAGACCATGCCTTTGATGCACCTTGACTTATGAGATCTCCGTTAGGTGTCCCTTCGAGTGCCTCCATCTGGAGCACACTTCGAACGCCTTTCCTCAATGCTGAGGACTTCGTCCACCATACTTCGAAGTTACTCTGTCTGGAGCACCCTTCGAAGTGCCTCGCCTCCGAGTACTTCAACCGGAGCCACCCTCTGCACTTTCTACCTTCGTGTGGCGCACCTTGACCGAAGGACCGACCTTGACCCCACGCAGCCTTCGTGACTGAGCTCCCCACTTGCTGCGAACTGTCCGTCGCCTCCGAAACCACCTGCGCACCACCGACAAACAGACAAGTGTTTCCAGTACCCTGGAGACCTCCCCGGTAAACATCATTCGGTACACACTCTGGTGTACCGCCCAAAGTACCGAACCCTTCGGTACCACCACATCATCGTGCTCTACCGGACCGCTCCAAAATACACACTCCGCTACACAGCTGCAGCTAGCTAAATCCGCACCCTTCGAAAAACACCTCTGAACCACTTCAGAGGGACCCCTTCGCCTAGAAGGCAATTTGTCAATCACTCATCACATACTTGAAACCAAGACACATTTCAACTTGGTTTCTCAGAGAACCCTTTCCACAAATGATCGTACCAAAGAATCCTGAGGTACGAGTGTGGAAAGTGAACACCAATGTGACGTCTTTGTTTAAGTCTCACAAAAAGTCGAATGTGACATATGAGATGCTATTGTAGAAACAGCAAAAGATGGTCGAGCGAGTGAACACTCTTCCAAGGCCACCTACGAGAGTGAACCATCCACAGGGAGATAAGTTCGGTCACCACTACTCGAGGCCACTCGAGGCACCCATGCCTCTACCCCTATACTAGCTTCCAATGGCATAGTGGAACCTACGCTACTTTCCTCGGGCTGGGTATCCATTCCCTTAATTCTTTGTGTATGCCCCTATTGAACCACTCGAGATTCATAACTTGTCATAAGTAGACTACCCGAGAAGGCTCCGGTATCCTTTTCTCCTTTTTTGTGAGAGGGCGTTCTTCCGGCAGGAAGTTCTCCGCGGGTGCCGGACGATTTGAAGGTGAACAAGGCTTTTACCAAGCTCTTGACATGTAAACAAGGCTGTTAGGCCTGACTCTTTGCTAGTTCGATTATCTAATTAATTTAGCGTTATCTAGCTCAAGTTGGTAGGCCCTAATCTTTCAATTAAGTCTATCTACCCTGGGGATTACGAAATAACGAAAAAGTAAAAGTGATCGAGACGCGAGGGAAAAACTTTTGTTTAACATTTCAAGAATGACCACCTATTTGTTCGTTTACCAGGTTCAGCATTTTCTTCGATCTTCTCTTTGATTGCTTTTTATGAAGTTGCACTGGGAGCTAGTGCTTGCTATAACGATATGAGTTTATGCGGGTTTTTCTACTCCATAAACTTTTAAAGTGGATCTTTTCGTGGGAAAGGAAAGAGGTTGTATATTCTCATAACGTGTTATGGGTGACCATTGTTTCTACGATCAACCCTGAATTCTTGATTTGATGATCCGCCTTGCATCTTCTTTCTCGCATATGAGCTTATGTGACTCCAAGTTATGTTGCTAAGAACCACCGATCGACGTCTCATTTTCAAGAAGTGCACGAACTTTGCATGCCTTGCCTAAGGCGCACACGAGTAAGGCCAAAGAGTTAGGGGGTGGCTCAGCTCCCTTTTCATTTGATCCCCTTCTATTACCTCGGGTCCTAAGCACCCCCAAACGGTTTCAAGATCTATGAACAAGAGAGATCAAAAAATATCAAAGTAAAAAAATAGAGATGAATAGATAGGGCTGAGCCGATAGCAGGACTGGGTACGATGATGGGGCGAGAGAGGGAAAAACACCTTCGGGGTGGATCGGGAAAAGTGGCAAATCCATCCTTGTCTATGTTGCTCACTCTCGGTTTGGTCCTACTTCTTATTTTTGTTGTTACGAAAAAGGGAGGGGGTACAAAGACCAAAATGGCAAGATCGAGAGGTAGAAGGGAAGAACTACGGGAGATCGCAGACCACCAACTCTTGGTTTTCGCATGTAGGTTTCTAATACGATGAGGACAGCTCAATTTACAATCTACCGGCATGGGCCTTTTCATCACAATGGGAGGCAGTGTCTTCTGTTGATTGTCCATCACACCATGAGGGGGGGGACAACCACCCCGACATGAAGATAAATGAGACAGACACAAAGACGCATCAGAAAGGGTCTCTGAGGCCATCATCATCAAGGTGTGCTCTCGGTGTAGGACCGAGAGTAGCGACCAGAGGGGAGGGGTGAATGGGTGCCTCTAAAATTCTTTCGAATCGATGGCCTTCTCCCAACACCCAACACACCTCAAGAATTAACCAAAAAACTCAGAACAAACACACATATGGAAATAGCGGTATCACTCTCCTATCAAATATGATGTGATGCGACAGCCTGAGAGATCATGAGCACTAAAAATAATCTAGCCTAAAAAACTATTGTCCTAATCGAAAAGACACCACCAAAGTGCTTTTAGGCAGATTAAGACAACTCACAGTACAAATTACGTTCCAAAAAGGATTTCACCAAGTCAAAGAAAACACATGCAGATCACTCCCATATCACACAGAGTACATGAAAATGAGAAAGCACAATATTTAATGCATTTGATTTTAGACAAACAATGCAAGGAATAAAATGTGCTCACAGTTATATCTCAAAATATTCAGGAAAAAATAATCTGTAAATGCACGGGAGTCGAGGCGAGTGGAATACCATGCTGTAGGTTGTCTACTGTGCTTTTTGATGAACACTTAGCCTGCTTTGTGCAGCACAGCGCTTCACCACCTAAGACCCTGCTACGCGCCGCGAGCCTTGACACCACGCGCGTTGCCTAGGCGTGCTCCCCTATCCCGGCTGCCTCAGCCCGCTAGAAAAAAACCGGTTGTGCACCGCTTCTGCTCTCCAGTGCAAACCGCTAAAAATGTGCCACTGTGCCAACACTCAACCGCCTCTCACGCTAGAAGAAACAAAACAACCGCTCTCTAGAGATTAAACCGAGGATCGGTTTTTTCAGGGAATAAAAAACCGAAGCAGGAATTGCAGCAGCTCGGTTTGCTTGTACTCCGCCGCCACACACATGCGCTAGAAAATTTTTGGTGGCGAGGGAAACTGGAAGAACAAGAGATTGAAAATCTGGACAAAGGTATAGTGAACTCTGATTTTTTAATTGGAATGAGTTGGAAACCCTAGGGGGGATACAAGCCCATTTTATAGGTAACCCATTAAATGGGAAAGACAGATTTGCCCCTAGGGTAACTTACACAGACGCAAAAAAAAAACTGCGGGCCAAATGGGAAAATAGTAAAATCCTAACTAAAGGTAACTTGTCCTGACGTGGGCCTTTCGTAGCAGCTACGGCTTCGCTTAATGACCGTCGGACCTCCGATGGAGGTCTTGATAGTTGCGTCGGTTTTATGCCGAAACCGACAAAGTGTTTGCTATCTTCGCACCGGGTACCCTGATTGGGCTGGCCCGATTCCACGGCTCCCTTAGCCCAGCAATAGCTCGCCGCCCGTTTACCTGGGTCAAACCCAGTCAACAGACCAGCGAATTTCTTGTCGTTCCTGGCCCATGTACCCGGATTGGGCTGACCTGACTACACAACCCCTCTGCCTGGCAGTCGCTCGCCGCCTGTGTACTTGAGTCACACGCGTCCTAAGACATGATAGGTCTACACTCATCTTCATGTCTCTATTGACTTCCATTGACAATCACTCATCACTTCTGGAGCCATGAGGCCCATGATCTTCAACATGGGTCCTCACTTGGGACATCCCAATCCCCAAGGGAACCCTTCCAGAGCAAGGTGGAGGCAAACCAGAGAAAGCAACCAAGGGCGGTGTTGGTCTAACTGGTTCCCCATGGTTGGTGCGACCAACCACACACTACTAGTCTAACTGGCCTACTACGGCCGGTCTAACCGCCTCTTTTCGGACGCCCGGCAACGACCGGTCAGACCGGCCCGCTATGGCTGGTCCGACTAACAAGGCCCGATCTGATTGGCCCAATACAACTAGTTTTACCGACAATGCGCAAAAGGACACCCATGGCAAGTGTAAAATTGGCGAGGCCAATACGGGTGCTTCCTACTCGGCCAAAAACTCTAGAACCAAGTTTGTGGCCCCTTGTACAAAGACACAATCATCATGGGCACCGCTAGGCATGACTAAGTCCTAGAATTGGAGTTTGTAGCATCTTCGGGCACAAGAGATGAATGAGGAGAAGGCTGAAGATGAGAAGGATGCAATCTTCGAGGAGATTTGCCCCGACTAGTACCCAAGCAGGACAACCCGTCTCCTACTCCAAGTGATGGCAATGATGACATGCTGGACGACGACAACACACCCATCTCGGAGGAACCTCTTACCCAAGCGATGGACGTGAATGTAGTGATGCTCCTCGCTAAGTTTGGACTGCCAGAAGATGAGGTCTAGGTCTCTCAACTAAACCTCAGCCCCCGTGAAGCCATGTTTGAGAAGCCTGAGGAGTCAGCTCATCACTTGAAGCCCCTCTACATTCAAGGGCATATTGACAGCAAGCCGATCTCGAGGATGCTTGTAGACGGAGGCGCCACTATCAACCTGATGTCGTACTAACCTCTAAAGAAGGTCGACAAGAATGAAGAAGACCTGATGAAGATGAACTTGACACTGATAGTGGGCCACAAGATGTTTCGTACAACATTCTTTGTGCTATATATGCAAGGAAACAATAGCGTATTACTAGGGCGTGATTGGATTCTTGTGAATTGCTGCATTCCTTCCACCATGCACTAGTGTCTGATTTAGTGGGATGGCAATGAAATTGAGATTGTACCAGCTGACACTTCGACCCAAGTTTTATTGGTCGATGTGTCCATAAATGCTCTCCATGATAAAGTAGAGTATTTGTTAGGGAGGGACCTCACAGACTTTGATTTTTTTAGTGTCTCTGAGGGGGAGTTTGTTCCTATTTCTGTAAAGCCAGCTAGTGTAGCTTGGTTGAATCTAAACTAATTATCAAGACAGGCAAAAGCAATTTTGATTGGGTAAAGTCTCGTGTAGAGCAATATCGGTCTTCTGAAGACAGTATCGCTAAAGCCATTGATGTTTTTAGTGAAGTAGAGAAATTAGGTCAAGGTATTTTGTCGGCCAATCCATTGGAACAAGTAGACATAGGAGATGGCAGTGTTCCAAGGCTAGTGATAAGGCTAAAGTAATAAACTTGCTTCAGTCGTATATTGATTGCTTCGCATGGGAGTATAGTGAGATACCCGGACATAGCCACGAGCTCGTAGAGCATCGGCTGCCTATCAAACCTAGGTTTAGACCTTATAAAAAAACTCCTCATCGCTTTTAATTCGGTTGTGTATGACCGAGTTAAAACAGAGATAGATCGATTATTGAAAGCATGGTTTATTAGACCATGCAGGTATGTTGAATGGGTTGCTAACATTGTGCCTATGGAAAAGAAAGGGAGTGGCAAGATTTGTGTGTATTGATTTAAGGAACTTGAACAAGGCCACTCCGAAGGATGAATATCCAATGTCGATAGCCAATTTGTTGATCAATGATGCTTCAGGACACAAGGTACTAAGTTTCTTGATGGTAATGCTAGTTATAATCAAATTTTAATGGTCAAAGAGGATGTTTACAAAACGTCCTTTAGATGTCCTGGTTTTGTCAGCTAGTTAGAGTGGGTGGTGATGACTTTTTGTTTGAAGAATGCTGGTGCTACATATCAACGTGCTATGAATTTGATCTTCTATGACTTGTTAAGAGTTATGTTAGAAGTCTACATAGATAATGTTGTAGTCAAATTGGATGCTATGGGTAACCATTTAGCCGATTTGAGGGTTGCTTTTTAAGGAATGCGCTAGTATGGTTTGAAAAATCAAGCCACTCAACTGTTCTTTTGGCGTGTTGGTGGGAATGTTCTTAGGATTCATGATCCATCAGAGAGGTATTGAGATTTATCCTAATAGACTTGAGAAGATTAGAGAGTTCGAAGCGCCAACATGTAAGAGAGATGTCTAGAAGTTGCTAGGCAAGGTAAATTATTTTCGTCGTTTCATATCTAACTTGTCTAGGAAGATTGATGCTTTTGTCCCTATACTTCGACTAAAGAACAAAGACGATTTCACTTGGGGGCAAGTTAGCAACATGCTTTTGACCAAATCAACAAGTGCATATCATCACCGCCGGTGGTGAGATTGCCAACAGTTGAATTCCATTTTGGTTGTACGTTGCTGCAGAAGATAGCGTGATAGGAGCAGTGTTGACTCAAGAGGTAGAAGGGAAGGAGTACACCTTCACGTTCTTGTGTGGCCTCCTATTGGATGTCGAGACAACCTACGTTTTTTAGAGCGTTTACGTTTATTACTTTACCATGCATGTACCAAACTTTGACACTATCTTCTATCTAGCACATGTATCGTTATTTGTCAAACTGATGTTACAAAATACGTGATGCAGAAGCCGATTCTAAGTAGGAGAATCAGAAAGTGGGCTTATGCTTTGATAGAGTATGATTTTTCTTATGAACCCTTGAAAGCTATTAAAGGCCATATCGTTGCAAATTTTATAGTTGATCACCATGTAGATGTCAATTGGAGTAGTGACATTACTCTAATTGAGGTAGTGTCATGGAAATTCTACTTTTATGGTTCGGCATGCAAGAATGGACAAGGTGTTAGAGTGGTACTCATATCGCCTAGCGGCATGAGTTCTGAGACCTCAGCCCGTTTAGAGTTCCCTTGCACTAATAATCAAGCTGAATATGAAGCTCTGTTGGTAGGATTTGAAATTTTAGATTCCTTGGGTGTCAAATATGTTCATGCATATGGTGATTCTCTATTAGTTGTGCAACAAGTGGCTAAAGATGCTCAATGCTTTAATGGTTTATTAAATAGCTATTTGGATAAATGTCTAGACATAATTGGTACTCTTGACAGTTTAGAAATCTCTCATTTGGCTTGAGAAGCTAATTCACTAGCAAATGATTTGGCTCACTGAGCATCTGGCTATCAAGTCAAGAGAGGTAAATTTTTTGTGCAAGAAAAGTCGATGAAGCACTTTGCAGTACTCATCAGTCGGCCCAGAAGATGAGTTGGATGCTCAAGCGAGCTGATTTTTATTGGCCAATGATGACTGAAGATTGTTTCAAGTACTACAGAGGATGTGAAGCATGTCAAAGGTTTGGTAATATACAATGGAAATAGTGGCATTAATGGTCAAAATTGTCAAATTGTCAAGATTGGTATAATTTAGCCAAAAATATGCAGTTTCTATCATTGGCCAATCTGACCATCGGTATTGCTTCGGTCTGACCGACCATATGGGTCCAATTAGACCGGCCCAGTCCGACTCCAAGCAGATTTGGTTAGTTTTGGGGTGTTTTATCTCTAACTAATTTTTGACGACCTGGAATCATACCTTAATCAATCTAGAATAGAAATTGTTGGCGCAACAGATTACACTAACAGGTTCTGTAAACCAAGAACTGACAAACAAAGTGTTTGTGAATGCGGACTATCTTAAGCCTCCGAAAAGGATAATATCTTAGAATAGTTCGAAGTGTGTATTGAATATCAAAATATTTGATGCATATTACAGGGTGAGAAGGGGGGTATTTATAGGTAAAATCTCTAAAGAAAAAACCTTTTTACCCCTCAATTACAACCGACATGTTTGAAACTATTTTGGTATCCCTTATATGCTTAATTGGTAAAACATGCTCAAAGGATGTTGATAAGGTAGACGTCCCATCCTTCTAGTTGTTTTCTACTTCGGAGGGGAAGCCTTTCGGAGGGTCTCTTCGGACCAGAGACTAGACGAACCGTTCGGCTTCAAGCCCTTTAATCTGGAGGCAAGTCTTGGGCTCTGAGATTAAGACTTGCATTTTATCTTGGAATATTGGAGGATCATGAGGATGAATTATTTTCCCCCAACAGTAGCCCCTTGAATACGCTTCTCTGAATAGCCTGTGCAGCAAGGAGAGCAGTATACGCAAGAAATATTATCATGCTTAGGACCTTATAGAAATATTATAACCGTTCAAAGCATCTTTGGCATCAGAGATGTATCAAATCTCGACTTCGAACTCGAACCTCCGTATGATTGCTCCGAAGGAAAATGAATCATTATGATGGCAGCGCATTTCAAAGAGCCGTTACTTTTTACCGTTACCCCTCAAATAGTCGTTAGACCTTTAGAGAAAGCAACAGCCGCAAAAGTTTTACCACATGTTCACATTATTTCACCCTTTGGCCCCACATATCATTGACGCGGGTTGGATCTGCAAGTGTGAAAATGTACGTGAATTGCGCCGAATGAGAACGAAGCGGTTATAAAAGAGGAAAGTGATTAGCGATGAAATGTTTTTACAGAGCTTCTGTGCTTCGACATTTCCACACTTTCATCTTCAACAATCCTCTCCGAAACTCTTGAGCGCTCCATCAATGGCGAGAACCAGTGCAAAAGTGTCGGTGGCAGAAGCGGCAGGCTTGGGCTGCATCTGCGGCGACAACAATGGCGAGAGATCCGGGGGGCGCCTGGACCAATGATCCGCGAGAATTCTGCCCCCGATCAAAGAAACCATTGAAGTAGACATTCTTTCATGGGTGATCGAATAGCACAGCAGAGTCTGTCGTGGAAGCGGTGAGCAGAAAGCTAGGACCCGGAATGTGGACTCAAATCCCTAAAGAGGAAGAGACTCCGGCACCAAGAAGCGGAGAAGTCGTTGTCTTCGATGCCTTCTTTGAAGCGGGACATGGGATTCCTTCGATAGAATTCTTGACAGAAGTATTAGAGATGTTCCATGTCACACTACCGCAGTTTTCTCCGAATGCCATAGCTAGGTCGGCAATCTTCGAGTGGGCACTCCGAGCCGAAGGTCGCGAAGGAAGGTCCGAAGTGTTCGCGGCAACCCATGAAGCTTCGTGCCAACCCAAGCCACACGACGGGCCTGGAGACTCCAAGCTACCAGTGGCCTTCGAGAGCATCAACTTTCATCTCCGGAAGGGGCATTTGAAGAATTTCTCGGCAAAAGCAATCAACGACCGGTGGTATTCCGACTGGATACTCAGGTGGTTTTATGCCGTGGTTAGATAAGACTCTAGCCTTGCGTGGCCTCTGCAAAAATATGGTAAAGGAGGGAGGCAGAAGTGACTCTGGACTCAAGTCTGCTCTCAACGTGACTTGGGTTATTGTCTTCAGTGGCCAAGTGCATGAGTATGCGAGACATGGCGGAGGAGTTTATCGCCCTCCAGATTCCTCCGCTCAGGGCCAATTGGCCTGTTGTTTTCCACCGCGCTTTGGAGGGAGAGCTTCGAGCTCTAGGTAACACTTCAACATTTCCTGCATTCAGATTAGTCATATAGAATATCTGTAGTTTTCTTAACAGATTGTTACCTTATTTTAGTGGCTCCATTGGCGCTAGCTACGGAGCAGATAGCTCGGGCTGCAGAGAGGGTACTCGGGGCCCCTACCGCAGTAGAGAAGTAGCGGAGGATCAAGCTGGTTGGGAGCCAGGAACGCTCCAACCGAGTGTGGAGCGCGCTAGGAATTGAAGCTCCTTCGCTTCCAAGCTTTGACACAGCAGGCCTGGTCTCTCGGAAGAGAAAGCTGCTGCTGGGACATCCAAGGCTATGAGGACATCGGTGAAGAAGGCAGCAAGGAAAGCTAAAATCCCTTCACCTCCGGCGTCTCCATCTTCGCTCGAGATTCGGAGCTCCTCTTCGGAGGAGTCTGAAGAGGAGGAGACCTCAGAGGCCCGAAAGGGAAGGGAACTTGAAACTCTACTGTTGGAAGGTTGCGAAGGGGATTCTCGGGTTGAGACCGAGGATCTACCTCGGATGGAAGTAGGAGCCACACCGATGGCCAAAGAGGAGGTGGCAATCTGTGGTGAACCCGCGGGGGTTCAGGGAATGGAGACGGAAGGTCTCGGTTCACCAGTGATCAGAGTAGTGGTGCCAGAGGTAAGGGCCTCGACGTCTTGTACTCTAGCCCAAACCTCGGGGGAGGATATCGAGTTGTACCATAGAATGTAGGAATTTCTGGGGGACCCCGTAATCCTCCGTTAAAATATAAACGTTGGTAAGCCTTTGATCTTTACTTCTTGATATACCTGAAATAATTTCATTGTATTGGCAATATCTTTTAGATAATTGACGAATACCTTATGTTTGTAGATTCTTCGGGGAGCAATATGGCTCCGGCCCAAGATGGACCCTCGGTTGTAGCTGGGGATGAGGCTCAGGTAGGAGAGGTACCTCCGACGACGGAGGTTACTTCTGTTTAGTTGCTTCAGCCAAGGGGGTCGCTCTTGTAGAGGGATCCACTACGATGGAAGAGGTGGCCTCGGCGGCTCCTGCACTGGGGAGAGGTAAAGGCAAAACTTGGCCTGGGCCTCTCCGTTCCTTAATGACGACGCCATCAACAGATGACCCTTCGGTGGATGCTTTAGAAGAAGACCCCGCCGAAGATGATTAGAGAGCCTTGTCCTGGCTCCCACTATTGGCTCTGTTCTTGGAGCAGCTGATAGGTCTCCGGTCTCTCTTGTAGCCCTTGGCTGAAAAGAGCCATGTGGGATCGGAATAGCGACTAGAGGGGGGGGGGTGAATAGGCGCCTCGACACTTTCTTTCAAAGTGATGGCCTAACCAAGACACCCAACGCTCCTCTAAAAATACAATTTCAGATTTCAATTCAATACAATGTGCAAAATGATCTTCTCAAAAGGCAAAAGCACAAATAGCTTTAAATTCACACTTCTCAGATCATCAATCTCAGTTCATTCTCATTTGAGGCCCAATCAAGTGAACCAAAATGAATTATAACACTTTTGCTCAATTGCAAATCAGAAACAATTACTAATGAAAATTACTGGACAGTGAATAGTAACAGCCAATGAGCAAGTTATAATTGATGATTCAATAATCAGGAAACAAGATTTCTACTCAGTTTCAATTCAGCTCAAAAACAACAATTTCAGAACATATCCTTCATTTAGATTCCTGAAAGTACATGATCAAGCCGATTAGAATATTCTGAAAATTTCTACTCCAATCAATACTGTTCACAATCGGGCAATTAAGATCAGGACTGCTATTTACTTCAGATCACAGACATTACACTTTAGCAGGAATACAGTTCGACAAATTTGATTCGGATGGCAGCACTGTTCAATGACAAATGTGTCTAATCAATTTTCCTGGATTGCAATTGAAGATCATGAAAACTAGTCTGAAAAGAACACTGTTTATGGTCTGAAACTTACTCAATACAAATGCCGAGTACTTTCGTCAGAAATGTAGTTTGACACAATTGATCCGGATAGCAAATAACTTCAAACACATTCAAATCAGTTTAGTATCTACAACTGATCCGTGAAAACAGTGCTCAACACTAAACAGCTCTATAGCTGAAAACACAATTAAAAGCAAGCAATACAGTACTGTTCTCAGTGAAATGAGACAAACTAATTCTCCTGGATTGTAAACTAAATCTTATGGCAGATCTGATTTGAATACCAATTCAGTTTATATACATCAGTTTCATGATCATTTCAATCCAGCACACATGATATTCAGCACTACAGTTGAATAATTGAAATTCAAGCAAAACAACCTAGAAACTTGTTACTACAAACTGAAAACAGATCTGCACATGAAAACAGGATACACACATTTCAGATATTTATCACTGTCTGAAAAACAGATCAGCAGCAGATTTCTTTCAGCAGGAAATTTCAAACCAAAACATCTTAAACTCAGAGAAGGAGAACTGATTCAGGTTGCTCTAGTTTTGACTTCAAATAAATTTCAAACTCAAATCTGAATTCTAGCTGAAAGCAACCTGAGCTTTTAGATCAAGTATATCCAAAAACACCTCTGAAACTTTCTGAAAACAGATCAGTCCTGTGCAATTAGGAACTACAAAGTTTCCTCAAGATTCTATCTAGCGAATAAAATCATCTCTGCTGTGCCAAAATCACTGCAGAAGAAGAACTCAAACTGAAGTTGTTGCTCAAGAATTGAAGAACAAAAACTCTCAGACTTCAAACATTTTTCAGATGCTCGAAATACCAGAAGCCTAGAAGATTAAAGTTTCTTATGGAAGGTCTGAGCATCATGTAGCAGAAACAGGAAAGCTCTAGATGCTGTGAATCTTCATGATAAAATCAACATGACCCATTAAAACACATAATCAGATCACTAACAATCATGAATGGGTTAAACAATAGAACAAATACCTTGTAAACCAATTTCATCTCAATCAGATAAAAATATTTCTGCCAGAAAAACAGATCCAGATGGCTCTCTTGGGATCAGCAGAAGAAATACGCAGACTCCACGAAAATAGATGCAATTTTCGAAAATGAATTATTCATAACTTGTACTACAGATCATATATAGACATCAACATAGTCTTCTGTAGCAAAATCGCAAGAAATTTGAGTTCAAAAGTTCATACCGGAAATGAATACCTCTGTATCGCTGCGCCTGAACAAGCATCGCTGTAGCATATCTTCTGTCGACATGGCTACTGTGATTGATCCGGCGAACTCCAGGCGCTGTAGCGTTTCTTCGGATGAACACACGACAAAGGAGAGCAAAAGCAAATTTTGTTTCTTGCTAAACTGAATGTTCTGGATAAAAGCTTTCTCAAAGTTGTTGGCTTGGCCAGCCAAGGGAGGAGGTAGGGGATATTTATCCACCTACTCCCAAGTTTCTACAAAGGATAAGAAGCCAGCCTTACCAGTTTACAAATAGCCCCTCTAGAAAACTGAAAATACTGCACTAGCCCTATTAAAACTAAAAACGAAAATTACAAAAGACCCCTTTTAGTATATTTTCAGAATAGGTATATTCCAAAAAGTATACTAAAAGAACACACTAAGGTACTAAAAATTAAACTAACATTACGATACTATTTTATTGAAATAGTAAATGCGACAGACGATACGACGGTTTTCAGCAAAAACCGACAAAGCCTTTCTAGCTCCTCGACCCGTGACACCGCTTCACGACTTCGAGCTCCCGCAAGCCACTTTCCGCTCTCGATCCCCTCGAGCCGCGCGAATGCTTGTCCTGGCCTCCCTCTCATGAACACGATCGTCACACCGTCGCAGGCAGCCATCCGTCCGTCCGTCTGTCGTCCGTCCGAGTCTTGCTCCGTCTCTTCGTGCATCCTGGAGATCTACCCAAACTTCGCCCAGCCTCCTTGATCCTCGGCATCGGCTCCCCGCTCGACCCTCGATCACCAGTCATCGACAATCCATTAGCATATCCACCATGCACAAACATGACAAGCAGCCAAAACAAGGACACGACGCAACGCGATGCACTACCGAACCCCTCGGCAGCAAAACCTTCAACCCGCATCAACACCCTCGATGCAATTCACAACCTCTCAGCCATCCTCGCTCAGACGCCACGCTCATCGTTGTCAAGCGCTCATCATTTAGACCGAAACCACGCGTGGTTTCTCAATCTCCACCTTGATTAGTGCATTAACAACCCCAAAAGCACAGACATGATGACGTAAGCAAATCATGCGCACAAGTGACAAAAACTCTCAAAAGAGCAAAACTCGTTTACTTGGTAAAGTGTCGCCACAACAAAAGTGGAAAGCCATCAAAAGCGTCAAAAGCGCAAAAGCGACTGAAAGCGCATCGCAACTTAAAAGCGCATCGCAAGCATCAAAGCTCAACGCATCAAAGCGCATCAAAACATGTAAATCATATCTCCCTCAAAAGCGCAAAGCTCAAACTCCCCCTTAACCAAGCAATCCAGTTCATTTCTTCCAAAAGCATCATGTCGTTCATTTCGCCCCCTTTGACAATGCAGGTATCAAGGAGATAAAAAGATGCAAAGAGGGAAAGAGGGTAAAGCAAAGATGTGAGCTTCTGATAAAAGAAACTGCTATTACAGTACCACAAGTATTCGCTTTGAACATCATCTAAAAGTACTGAAGGCCATCCTTATATGTATACCATCTAATCGAAAGGCATGAGCAAGCATTTTTAGGTTTTAGCAAGTAAAAGCATCATCGCTCAGACTAGTATACTAGACATGTCAAGGCATGAGATGCAAAAGCTATGCAAGCACACACTAGATAAGCGTATCCCACTCCAAGGTGCTTCAGCAAACATGATATGCAATGAATTTCAAATTTTCAATTTTTGTGCCAGGGGTTATTTGGATGGCAACCTTATGCTAACCGACCATGCTAAGCCTAGGTGGAAACCATCAGAAGCTTGAAGCAATGGTCTCGGTATACACTCAATGTCTCGGTTAAAACCAAAGTGCAATGGAATGCAGCCTAGAATAAAGTAGTGCGACAAAAGCAAATCCACCTGGATCTTTTCAATTTTCAGCACTCAAAAGCATGAATATCAATCATTTTCATTTTCAATAATTTTTCATTTTCATTTTCATGCAATTTTGATGAAATCATGTTGCGTATCAGCATCCAAGTAAAAAAGGACCTAATTATCATGTGTATACAAAGATAGCAAACGCACTCAGCCAATCCATGCTAGATCCCAGACTAAGCAATGACCATTTTCAATTTTCACAAATAAAAGCCATGCTCATGTCGATTCTTAGATGAATACATGTTAAGCAGTCAACAGTACTAAAGATAATCGTTCAGAGACATAATCAAAGCATGTACTAGTAAAAGCAATTATCCAAATGCCAGAACCTCAGGCAATGCTACACAGCTCCCCCTCAAAACATGCTCGAATATCTCGAAAGCTCAGTAAGAGGGTGAGAAAACAAAAGCGCAAAATGCGAAATCCAAGGAAAAGACTACTGACCATGCACAGAAGATAAACCAAGTCAAAAAGTGCGTGGTCAAGCAATAAAGTGCAAATCTTGGAAAAATCGACGAGGTCTCTCAGCCTGTCGACCTACAAAGCCTCTTACACGTGGTCTATCACCATATGAGAAAAGGTGTACACCACGAGGGGCAAACCACACTCTCCTATGTGGGGAAGTGAAATCTCGAGTACTCAGCGCTTGGTTCAGAGATAAGATGCTTAGGTATCCAGCGGTGAACAACTCGAGGAGTGTGTAAAGCAGGAGACTGTATGTGATGTAAATCAAACTGCAAATATGGTCTCCTGGCTACTAGCTGAGGTCTCCTAAAAGAGTTATGGCCAAAATGCCTACGTGGTCTATAATCACACAATGTGCTAAAACCACCATGATGGGCAAAGCCACTCATATCACACTAAGGAGCCTCAAAATCAGGATAAGAGCGAACAGCAGACTCATGCACACCTAAAGATGGGTATTGCATGTCCTGAAACCTCAAATCAAACGACCGTCGCTCATAGCTGATACAACGAAAGCAAAACCCAATCAAATGACCCACCCGATGACAATAAGCATAGTGAAACAATTTCTTGGATTTGTGGGTATGGGTGTCAGGCTCAAATCTCACAGTTTTTCTTGGTTTCTGCTTTGAGTTTGTCTTAAGGGAAGAGATGATTATCTTTTTGGGTTGGGGAGGATCTTTGGCTTTTTGTGGAGTGTCTAACTGGGCTCTCTCTTTCTCAAGGGTTGTGGGTAAGGTGAACACTGTTTGGCTCGGTGTGGTAGGTAAAGTTCTCTCATACCCTAAACCTAGAGCTAACCCTGCCCTGTCAGCACATATTTTAGTTTTGTCTAAAAGCAGATCCATCTTCCCTTTCCCCTCTGTGCATTTATCTGCCATGGAAAGCAGATAATCATTCTCACACATCAGCTTCTCTCCTTGCTCTCTCGCAAAGCTGAGTTGGTCCTTCAGGGTGACGCAGGTCGGACAAGCCGGCTGCACATCCTTCGAACACTCAGCACTCTCCAACCTAGCCTTGAGTTCATCAACATGCCTATCTCTCAACTCTATGATCTCAATAAGTAAAGGACAGTTCAGGCATTCGTTAATGACTCCAGGACTAGACTCCACCAACAAGAGTTGATGTTCAGTTAATTCCAGTTTTTCAACATTTTTAGCATGTATAGATCACAGCTGAGCAATTTCATTCATGACAGCAAGACAAGACTCACAATCAACATCATCACTTTTAGATTTCAAAACAGCAAGTTCAATAGATAATGATTCAATTTTAATCTTAAGTTCTTTTCATTCTTTAGCAGCGAGTTTAAGCAATCTATCCTGTGAAATCATAGCATAATGCAGTTCATCGTTTTGCACACATAATTCATCAAAACATAGACCGACCTCGGATGTGTCGGATTCATCGCTGATATACTTGTTGTTGGTCATAAAGCAGAGACCATTGAAGTCCTTCAGCTTCTTCTTCTTCTCATCATTCTTGTCTAGTTCCTTTTCATTGGAACTGGAATCTTCGCTTGAGGTGTTGTCGATGTCGCTGAGTGCTGCCACGAACGCCCTAGCCATTCTCTTCGCCACCCTTCCTTTTTTACCTCTGTAGAATGGCTTTTTGTCTTTTTGTTCCCGTTCATTTTTGGCGTTAAGTTTTGGGCAGTTTGCTTTAATATGATTCAAATCACCACACTAAAAACACCCTCGAGAGCCTCCTCTCCTCTGATGTCTCCTATCGTTATAGAACCGAGTGAACTTTTTGACAATGAGAGCAAGCTCTTCATTGTCTAAAGTGTCCACCTGCTCTTTTGTGATAGAGACCAAAGAAGACAAGGCAAAACCCCAGTAAAAGCACAAACACCAGACAAGTTCCCAGACATGCTCCCTCCAGATAAAATGCCATTACCAGAGCTGGAACACAAAGCAATCGAAGGCAATAAAGATTGTCCAGCTCCTGGTCGAGATGCCTTGGCAATCTCGGTGGACTTAAGCATGCTAAAAATTCATCGCATGTTAGTGTATCAAAACTAGCAGATTCTTCGATGCTAGAGATCTTTAGTTCCCATATGCTACAGTCCAAAACATAGATAAGTTTGATCTCTCTATCATGGTCAGAGTACACTAGTGTCCCAGTAGATCGCAAGTTACTCACAATGCCATCAAAGCGGGTAAACATAGCATCTACCGATTTACCAGGGCCTTGCACAAACATTTGGTACTCCTGATTATATGTGCTTTGCCTCCTGGCTTTGATCTGGGTAGTGCCCTTATGAAAAGTATGTTTCTCGCTTTGCTGTTACACTCATACATTGCTTTGTAAAACTCAGAGAAGAACTGATTCAGGTTGCACTAGTTTTGACTTCAAATAAATTTCAAACTCAAATCTGAATTCTAGCTGAAAGCAACCTGAGCTTTTAGATCAAGTAAATCCAAAAATACCTCTGAAACTTTCTGAAAACAGATCAGTCCTGTGCGATTAGGAACTACAAAGTTTCCTCAAGATTCTATCTAGCAAATAAAATGATCTCCCTGCTGTGCCAAAATCACTGCAGAAGAAGAACTCAAACTGAAGTTGTTGCTCAAGAATTGAAGAACAAAAACTCTCAGACTTCAAACATTTTTCAGATGCTCGAAATACCAGAAGCCTAGAAGATTAAAGTTTCTCATGGAAGGTCTGAGCATCATGTAGCAGAAACAGGAAAGCTCTAGATGCTGTGAATCTTCATGATAAAATCAATATGACCCATTCAAACACATAATCAGATCACTAACAATCATGAATGGGCTAAACAATAGAACAAATACCTTGTAAACCAATTTCATCTCAATCAGATAAAAATATTTCTTCCAG
This sequence comes from Zizania palustris, assembly GCA_019279435.1. Lineage (NCBI taxonomy): Eukaryota > Viridiplantae > Streptophyta > Magnoliopsida > Poales > Poaceae > Zizania > Zizania palustris. Next base: position 98,478,313 of record JAAALK010000283.1, on the reverse strand, counting down.
AAAAACAGATCCAGATGGCTCTCTTGGGATCAGCAGAAAAAATAGTCAGAATCCACGAAAATAGATGCAATTTTCGAAAATGGATTATTCATAACTTGTACTACAGATCATATATAGACATCAACATAGTCTTCTGTAGCAAAATCGCAAGAAATTTGAGTTCAAAAGTTCATACCGGAAATGAATACCTCTGTATCGCTGCGCCTGAACAAGCATCGCTGTAGCATATCTTCTGTCGACACGGCTACTGTGATTGATCCGGCGAACTCCAGGCGCTGTAGAGTTTCTTCGGATGAACACACGGCAAAGGAGAGCAAAAGCAAATTTTTTTCTTGCTATACTGAATGTTCTGGATAAAAGCTTTCTCAAAGTTGTTGGTTTGGCCGGCCAAGGGAGGAGGTTGGGGATATTTATCCACCTACTCCCAAGTTTCTACAAAGGATAAGAAGCCAGCCTTACCATTTTACAAATAGCCCCACTAGAAAACTTAAAATACTGCAGTAGCCCTATTAAAACTAAAAACGAAAATTACAAAAGACCCCTTTTAGTATATTTTCAGAATAGGTATATTCCAAAAAGTATACTAAAAGAACACACTAAGGTACTAAAAATTAAACTAACATTACGACACTGTTTTATTGAAATAGTAAATGCGACAGACGATACGACGGTTTTCAGCAAAAACCGACAAAGCCTTTCCAGCTCCTCGACCCGTGACACCGCTTCACGACTCCGAGCGCCAGCAAGCCACTTTCCGCTCTCGATCCCCTCGAGCCGCGCGAATGCTTGTCCTGGCCTCCCTCTCGCGAACACGATTGTCACAACGTCGCAAGCAGCCATTCGTCCGTCCGTCCGCTGTCCGTCCGAGTCTTGCTCCGTCTCTTCGTGCATCCTGGAGATCTACCCAAACTTCGCCCGGCCTCCTTGATCCTCGGCATCGGCTCCCCGCTCAACCCTCGATCACCCGCCGTCGACAATCTGTTAGCATCTCCACCCTGCACAAACACGACAAGCAGCCAAAACAAGGACACGACGCAATGCGACGCACTACCGAACCCCTCGGCAGCAAAACCTTCATCCCGCATCGACACCCTCGATGCAATTCACAACCTCTCAGCCATCCTCGCTCAGACGCCACGCTCATCGTTGTCAATCGCTCATCATTTAGACCGAAACCACCTGTGGTTTCTCAAGCCAAGAGGTTGGCAACTCCGAGCTGGTCTCCGCGTTGAGCGAGGCCATTGGATCAGAGCTAGACCTAGCCCTCAAAATGGCTATCCTCTAGGTATGCAAGAAACATAGAGTACATTTAATTCATTAAAATTACATCATACTTACTTTGCTTTTTGCAGCAATTTGTTCTTGCTAGAGTGGTAGCGACTTCCAACGAGCTCGAAACTAATCGGCTCAAAAGGAAGGTTGCAACGCTTCAGAGGGCCCTTAAGGGCTCCGAAGATAAGTCCCTGCGATTAGAGGAAGAACTACTGGAAGAGCAGAGTACGAATGCCATAGCGGAGGAAGCGCTCTGAATGGAGCAACATGGTATTGCTGGCCTAGCATCTTCGATTAAGGAGCTCCAAGCGGAGCGAATGGTGTTGATGGCTGAAGTGGACGAGCTTCGAGCATCAGAGGCGTCTTCCGGGGCTGAACTCATGCAGCTCCAAGAGGCGGGTCAGCAAGCGCTGTCTCATAAGAATTACTTAATGATGAAGACAGCTGAACTCTCTGCCATCGCTACCGAGAAGACGAAGGCCGAGACGAGGTACAACGAGGTGGTCGATCAAACCATGAACACTCTCTGGGGTGTTCGGGAATATTTTGGAATGGTGTGCCTATCTTCTTCAGCTGTGGCGAATGAGTTCCTCGACCGAAAGCTCAAGATGATCCAAGCGGTGGCCAATATGATGAAAGGCTCCCATACTCACTATGGAGAAATCTCCGAGCAAGTAGCCAGGATCAGAGTCCTTCGTCATCTCGAAGCCATCGGGGTCTCCATTGCTCCGGTGAAGGGTTCGATGCCGGCAAGCTTCGCTGACAAAAGCTTGCTCCGAGCGTCTTTGGACGTGGCTTTGGCTTGGGAAACCTTCTAGGTGATGTGAAGAGCAGACAATGAAGTTGCGGCTAAGGCGGGGATTGACGAAGCCCATCAGCAGCGGCAAATTCAGATGTGGCTTCCGTCTCAACCCCCGCCAATTGCTCCGCCCCCGAAACCGAAGGTCTAGCTCTAGGGCGGTTTATTATGTAAAAAAGACTTTGTAAAGTTCTTTTATTTCAATGAATTAAAAGTTTATGAATGAAAAGCCTTTTGTTGGGGAAGATAATCCCGATGGTGCCTGGGGAGCGCAAAGGATGGGGAGCAGAGTTTGAAGAAGGGGCTCCGCAAGGCGGGGGCCAGTGGAGTCGCTAGCTCGTGAGCGGAACTGTACAGAGGCCGAGCCGAACCCGACTCCCTTCGTAGGGGAGCCTCCGTTCTGGTACGAGGCAGGAGGAGGGGTCCACCCTGGGCACAGGATCTGAGGACTAGGGATCTTTGGCTCGGGGCCCTAATCCGGAGAGGCCTCCGAGCCCAAGGGACCAACCGGAGGCCGGAGGCATGCCTCCGAATGGCACTGTGGCCCCGCAGCTAGGACGGGCGAGCAGGACCAGTCCAGTCAAATTAGGCTGGTGGCAAGATCATGATCGTGTGTGTGCAGTTGCTGACACTGCAACCATGTCCAGAGTGACTGATAGAGCAGTTGGAGCTGTACACTTGTCATTAAGGGGAGGCCATTGCATGTTGTAGGACTGCTAGAGGGGTTTGGAAGTATCGGGCCACTGTAGGGCTCCACTATAAATACTCTTCCCTCTTCGCATTGTACAGAACAGAAACACACAATTCAAGAATACGGCTCTGAGCCAAGTCTTCCACTTGAAACATCTTAGAAACCTGTCGGCCTAGTCATCTACGCCAACAGTTGGCGCCATTCGTGGGGACCTTATTTCAAGAAGCTAACGTCCTCTTCATCCTTCATCCAAGAACAAACATGTCGACCAGGAAAGGCATGAGCACGGCCCCCTCTGAAGGTCAGCTCGCACTACAAGGGTGGAGCCTGTCCTCGCCATGGGACCAATCACTCCCACGGGCCCCCCATCCACCAATCCCCCCGAGGTGCCGAGGGTAGTTCAGACCAAGCTCTAGGAGAGGTGCCGGAGGTTTGGGACCTCACCGGCTAAGCAGGACCTACGTGAGGGAATCCATCAGCCACCCAGGAGGGGCTCTTCGTGTTGCACCACACAGGTGTTCGCCCAGCCGTGTCTCTCCAGACTGACTTTGCTCGCTCGCAAGACCTAGAGACAAACTCCGGAGGCAGCGGGAGTGGCGCAGTGGCGGCAGGTGGCCTCACTCTGCCTCCCCCCGAACCTTCACGGGCGTTGGGGATCGAGGCCATCTCACTAAGAAACGACGAAGATCAGAGGGAGAAGGAGAATGTGTAATACGACGAGGAGTCTCCGCTGCTCCCCAACTTGCAAATGGTGCGGTTTGACTTGAAGTTCCGTGCTGCAGAGCTCCCAATGTACTCTGGAGAATCCGACCCTGGAGAGTTCTCTCGCTGTTATGCCCTAGCGATAGAAGCCTGCGGAGGAGGCCGAGACGCGATGGTGAAATGCTTCCCCTTAGCTCTCAAAGGAATCGCTCTTTGGTGGTTCTGGTCACTAAGGCTGGGGACCATCAGGTCGTGGGACCAGCTGAAGAAGAAGTTCATCAACAACTTCTATGGGACCTTCATGGCTCCCATGTCCACCGGAAGCCTTTTTCAAGTAAAGCAGCCGCCCGGAGAGACATTGCGATAGTATTCGCAGTGTTTTGTCGCACACTAAAGCTTAGATCAAGTGGTTGTCGGCCTCCTCCATCATCGACGCCGCTCGTGAAGGTGTCACCAACCTTGGGCTCCTCGACAAGCTCCACCGAAAGCCGATATCTTCGGTGGCCCAGTTGATGACGTACTTCGAGTAGTATGCCCGATCCGAAGTGGGCCAGCTACATCGCCAAGTGATGATCGCCCCCGTTTGGGCTCTGAGCATCAGAACCGATGAACCACCCTCCGCTCCCACCCCAGATCTTTGCCATCAAGATTCTCGGTGAGGGCGGAAGGACCTCCAGGGAGAGGTCCTCAGCATCACCCCCTGGGCCCAAAGGCCCTGCCAAATACCAAAACACCGCGGGTGGAGTGATGAGGACATCACTTCACATGATACACACATGGAGCCTCCACCTACAATTCAATTACAAGGACCAATCACACGCGCCCGTGCCCGTCGCTTGAACCATGAGGTTAATTCTTTCCTTAGCAACTATGTTAATATTTGTTTGGATGGGATGCTACTGAATACTAGTGATATTTTATTGCTTAGGAACATGGGAGATGGAATAGAAGAGTTGGAGTTGAAGACGGAGTCGCACGGATGATTTGAAGTCAATAATTCGCTGTTCGGACTACATCGACCACCATGCACCAAAATGAGCATAACTTCCTCATACGAAGTCTGATTGGCGCGTTCTTGGAGTTTTTGGAAAGCTGAGGAGAAGACGGATCGTTTGCCATTGGTTTCGTCTCATTTGGAGTCTCGAGTCGACCTGTGTGTTTAAAACAGTCCTGCATGACAGAACTGGGCCATGTTGGCCCATAATCTGAGTCTGTACGTCTTCTAGCCCACAGCCCGTGTCTGTACGCCTTCCACAGGCTGCCCACGACCTATATATTCATGCCAGCCGCCCTTTAGGGTTAGGTTTTGCTTTGTTTGCATCTACACTTGTGTGTTTAGATCCCACCCCTTGCGCCGGACCGATTGGCTCCTGCATAGGCGTTTGTGAAACCTCACCTTTTCATCGTTTGTCTGTGAGTTGGCATTCGACTTGTATCCTTCCTGTTCTTGCTTGTGTTCTTGGGTTCGCTTGCAGGAATTAGCCTTTGTGGCAAGGTCAATCGCGTCCTGCGTGGTTGATAACCAACGGAGACAATGGTGTAACGATTGCAAGGTTTTGATCCGCCGGACCGGAGCCTTGGATCGCCAACGTCGAGATTCTCCACCAACCCAAGTTATCCTTTACCTAGAGGAAGATCGGGACCAATCCCCCATCATGGAGGGCGCCCCTCCGGCTCCTAGCCGCCTGCGAAGGCGCTTCCGGGAGGTGCAACTTTCCACTGTAGCATTCATGGCGAGAATCGGAGCCATGACACCGACTCCTGTCACACCATCCTCACCCGCTGGAATGACTACCTCGAGCGAAGCTCTGGGCACAGTTCCTCCGACAAGGTGCCCCCCGCTAACCGCACCGAGTCCGTCCAGGTGGTCAGGCGAAGCGATGAGCCAGGGGCTCTAGGGCTCCTCCCAGAGTTCGGCAGGTTTTTCGGTCCCAAGCTCAAAGACGTATCAGATCGGGGGAAGCACGTGGTGCTGCACAGATCCGGACGAGGGGCTATGGACACCATGTCAAAGCAGCAGCGAAGGGAGTACATCCGGTAAGTTGGGCACATCGGGACTTCCATCTTCACCATGCTTCCCGAATGGTCCCATGTTCCCATCTCCTTCTCTGCCAACGACGAAGCCGACGTCAAGTTCTTGCATGCCAATCCCCTCGTCATCTCAGTGGATATTGCCGGCGTCGAGGTGCATCGCATCCTAGTCGACGGAAGGGGAATGCTCAACCGCTTCAGAGCCGTTGTGCACCACAACTATCTATTCCTCAAGATGCCAACCCCTGGAGGTGTGCTGTCTGTGTTCAGCGATCAAGCTGTGACTCGTCGAGTGTAGTATGGTCACTCTTCCCCGTTGGAGCCAAGGCAGGTCCACAGCGTTCGTGAAAGCTCAGGAGACCTCGAGCCCTTTCGTGTCAACAACATCCCTCTACTCCGCGACAGGCCATCAAAAGGCCCCACCGCCAAGCTGCACCCGAAGGGGGAGGTGATCACCAAGATCCTAGTCAAGGATGGCAAGGAATACCCCATCCAGTTCGGATGAGGTCTGGAGCCGGAGGTGTCAGCCAAGCTGGAAGAAGTTGTCCGAAACAACATGGATATCTTCCCGTGGTCCGACGAAGACATATCGGGTGTCGATCGCTCCATCATCGAACCCGAAGGCCCGCCCGGTCTGCCAGGGGCTCCACAAGCTATCCTCCGAACGAGCCAACCTCACCAAGACCGAAGTCAAGAAGCTGCTCAAAGCTAGAGTCATTCGGGAGATCAGTCATATGGAGTGGCTATTGAACCTTGTGTTTGTCCAAAAGAAAACATCTGGCAAATGGCGCATGTGTATCGATTTCACATCTATAAATAAAGCTTTCCCCCATGACCCGTACCCCATGCCTCGCATCGACCATTTAGTTGATTCCACAGCAGGCTCTGAACTCCTCAGCTTCCTCGACGCGTACTCCAAATACCTTCAGTTCTAGTTAAGGCAGGAAGATCAAACCAAGACAAGCTTCGTTACCCCCTCTGGAGTATTCTGCTATGTGCGAATGCCATTCGGCCTCGAGATTGTCTAGTCTACCTTGTCTAGATTGATCGCCAAAAGCCTTGGGCCACCAGATTAGCCGCAATATCTAATCATACATGGACGACATTGTAACCAAAAGTGCAGATAAGCACCACCATAGCTTAGATATAGCGGAGACATTTGATAGCCTTCAAAACTATGGAATCTCCCTCAATCCGCAAAAGTGTGTCTTCGAAGCCCGTGCTAGGAGGCTGCTAGGCTATCTGGTTTCCAGTCGAGGTATCAAAGCTAGCCCTACTCAAGTTAGCGCACTCTAAAATATGGCTCCTCCTCAGAACCTGAAGTAGGCTCAGAAGCTAGCAGGGCGCCTCCCAGCTCTCAGTCACTTCCTGGCCAGGTCAGCAGACCGAAGCTTGCCCATATTCAAGGCATTGCGAGGCTCCAATGACTTCGCATGGACCCCTGAATGTCAATGCTGATTCAGCGACATCAAAGAATACCTCGTCAATCTTATTACCCTCGCTACACCCTGGAGCGGCAAGAACCTCTTCGTTTACCACACCGCCACCAGCTGTGCGGCAAGCGCCTCATTAATCCAAGAAAAAGAACCCGATGGGAGGCTAATCCAGCGTTCGATGTACTTTGTATCGAAAGCCCTCTCCGGAGCAAAAACTCGGTACACTGAACACGAAAAAGTGGCCTACGCCCTCGTCATAGGCTCCCGGAAGCAGCGACACTATTTTCTAGCCCATGGTATAATCATCCTGACATCACATCCTCTTGGAGACACTTTCTGATGAGGACATCACTTCACATGATACACACATGGAGCCTCCACCTATAATTCAACTACAAGGACCAATCACACGCGCCCGTGCCCGTCGCTTGAACCATGAGGTTGATTCTTTCCTTAGCAACTATGTTAACATTTGTTTGGACGGGATGCTACTGAATACTAGTGATATTTTGTTGCTTAGGAACATGGGAGATGGAATAGAAGAGTTGGAGTTGAAGACGGAGGGGCACGGATGATTTGAAGTCAAGAACTCGCTGGTTCGGACTACATCGACCACCTTGCACCAAAATGGGCATAACTTCCTCATACGAAGTCCGATTGGCGCGTTCTTGGACTTTTTGGAAAGCTCAGGAGAAGACGGATCTTTTGTCATTGGTTTCGTCTCATTTGGAGTCTCGAGTCGATCTGTGTAATTAAAACAGTCCTGCGTGACAGAACTGGGCCGTGTTGGCCCATAACCTGAGTCTGTACGTCTTCTAGCCCACAGCCCGTGTCTGTTCACCTTCTACAGGCTCCCACGCCCTATATATTCACTCCAGCCGCCTTTAGGGTTAGGTTTTGCTTTGTTTGCATCTACACTATTGTGTTTAGATCCCGCCTCTTGCACCGGACCGATTGGCTGCTGCATTGGCGTTTGTGAAACCTCACCTTATCATCGTTTGTCTGTGATTTGGCATTCGACTTGTATCCTTCCTGTTCTTGCTTGTGTTCTTGGGTTCGCTTGCAGGAATTAGCCTTCGTGGCGAGGTCAATCGCGTCCTGCATGGTTGATAACCAACGGAGACAGTGGTGTAACGATTGCAAGGTTTTGATCCGCCGGACCGGAGCCTTGGATCGCCAACGTCGAGATTCTCCACCAACCCAAGTTTATCCTTTACCTAGCAGAAGATCGGGACCAATCCCCCATCAGTTGGTATCAGAGCTCAGATTTCCCGTTAGGTAATCTTGATCTGCTTTTCTTTTTACCTAGAGTCCAGAAAACCGCACCAAAAAAAATCCCACCGAGAACCCCTTTGTGCCTTGCGATTTTAATTTCAGTTTTAACCTTGTTGAGTTTGTGTTCTTGGTCGAGTCTTGTTGCTGGTTTAGTAATCCCTTTGTGTCGTTTGAGTAGTAGTTGTTATTGTGTCTCAAAAATTCCCCACCGAAAAAACCCCCCTTCGTCAACCCTATTTCGTTTTTCCACATCGAGTCTTTGTGACCCCCTTCAGTAAAACAGGCATAACATTTCGCTCGTTTGGCAGAAAAATCTGAAATTTTTTGAGCGTGTTCCTGACCCAAATCCCCTGTTAGCCCTCACCAAAATTGCCAAAAAAATCAGGAAGATTAAGAAAAAAATTGGTCAAAGTTTTTGCTCGCCGGTCAGCGAACTTGTTGAATTTCTGTGAGCCACATCCCACCTCAGTTGTAGGTGCCAATTTTTGTGGTTGCCTCTCTGGTCATCCTTGTTCAAAAAAAAAACAGAGTGAAAAAAAAGAAGAGAGAAAAAAAATTAAAAAAAATCAAAAAAAAGAAGAAGTGGTAGTAACAGCATTATCGGCGGCAGTAACAGATTCGGCAGTAACAGCTTCTCAGCGGCAGTAACAGATTCTGCTTGTCCGATCTCTTGTCTGAACTCTTGTCTGGTCAGCGGTAGTAACAGAGTTATCAGCGGCAGTAACAGATTCTGCTTGTCCTATCTCTTGTCCGAACTCTTGTCCGATCCGCGGTAGTAACAGAATTATCAGCGGCAGTAACAGATTCCCTTGTCCGATCTCTTGTCCGATCTGCAGAGAGCTGATTTTGGCCTTTGTTACTTCCATTTGAGTTTTGGGCACATAGTTTCCCTCTATTGCTTGAATTTTCACATTGAGAGCACTAAGGCCAGCAACTTTGACGAGTACTAGGGAATACTTATTGAACTTGGTTTAACTGTTATTACTATCGCTAATCCTTGCTACTCACTTTGCCTTCCAAGCTACACCTTTCTCTTGGTCAGGACAGGTTCATTCCTTGCAATTGCCACCACCCTCCACTTGGTTCATCACCTGTAGGCCGGTGACCTCACTGCGGCGTGGTAAGAACACTTGCAAGCGTGGGTAAGGTGCTTGACGGATTGCTTCCACCACACACCCACCCCGCACCTAGCTGTTTAAATAAGGATTATTTTTTGTTGTTTTGTCTTTTCACTAACATGGCAGCACTTATTGTACAACGTGACTTGAGCACTCACATGGACCAGGACGACCAGGCACAACGAAACAATATATTTTAGACCTTCGTCGTCAATGACCGCCATGTACGTGTCATCATCGACAGCGGTAGTTGCAACAATTTGGTGAGCCAGGACATGGTAACGAAGCTTCAACTTCCCAGACGTGCACATCCACACCCTTACCATGTGCAATGGTTCAACGATAGTGGTAAGGTCAAGGTAACACAAACTGCTCACATCGAATTTTCCATTGGTACATACTTCGGAGTTGCTGATTTTGATGTAGTACCAATGCAAGCATGTTCTCTATTACTTGGTAGACCTTGGGTATATGATACTGATGCTACACACCATGGTAGGAGCAATAATTACACATTTATCTATAAAGGAAAGAAAGTTACATTGCTTCCTATGACTCCTGCTGCAATTGTGAAATTTGAACAAGAAAAACATGCTAGGGACGCACAAAAGAGCAAACAACTTTCTGAAAATCAGCAAGTAGCTAAAACACTTTCGAGGCAACAAAAAGACAAAGTTGTTTCTCCTTCCTCATCACAAGTTATTAATCTGAAAGGATGTGTCATGCATGCAACTAAAACTAACCTTGCAGTACGTAGTTTTCTTGGTCTTGCAGCTTTCTACAAGTGTTTTGTGAAAGATTTCGGCACCATAGCCGGTCCTTTACCTGAGTTGACCAAGAAGGGAGTTACTTCTACTTGGGAGCCAGCACAAGAACAAGCTTTTGCCACACCAGTGGATCGCCTTACACGTGCATCTCTACTTCAGCTACCCGACTTCAGTAAGCCTGCTGAGTTAGAATATGATGCTAGTGGTGTTGGAATAGGAGGTGTGCTGCTACAAGAAGGTAAACCCGTGACCTATTCTAGTGAGAAATTGCATGGTCCACAATTGAATTATTTTACCTATGATAAGGAATTATATGCCTTAGTGCGTGTGCTTGAAACTTGGCAACATTATCTTTTACCTAAGGAGTTTATTATACATTCTGATCATGACACACTCAAATATTTGAGAGGGCAAGCTAAACTGAATCGTAGACATGTTAAATGGGATGAATTTATTGAATCTTTCCCATACATTGTGAAATACAAGAATGACAAAGAAAATGTGGTTGCTGACGCATTGTCTCGTAGGATTGTTCTTTTATCTCAACTTGATATCAACGTTCCAGATTTGGAAAGTTTGAAAGATTTGTATGTTGTAGATAAAGATTTTGCTGAACCATTCATTAAATGTAATAATGGGAAAGGTTGGAAAAGATTTCATGTTTATGACGGCTTCTTGTTCCATGCTAACAAGCTATGTGTTCCAGATTCGTCCGTACGTTTGCTGTTGTTGCAGGGAGAGAAAAGACTTTGGCCCTGCTGTCCAATAATTTTTATTGGCTCAAGATGCGGAGAGATGTTGAACGATTTGTGCAGCGTTGTGCCACATACCATAAACCTAAGTCCAAACTTAACCCATATGGTTTGTATACTCCACTTCCTGTTTCTAGTGCACCTTGGGAAGATATTAGCATGGATTTTATTGTGGGATTGCCTAGGACAAAGAGGGGGAGAGACTCCATATTTGTAAGAGTGGATAGGTTTTCTAAAATGGCACACTTTATTCCCTGTCACAAGACCGACGATGCTTCACATATTGCTGATTTATTTTTTAGGGAAATTGTGAGATTGCACGGGATGCCTAGAGCCATTGTTTTAGATCATGATGTGAAGTTTATGAGTTACTTTTGGAAGACAATGTGGGCCAAGCTTGGCACAAAATTGCTATTTTCAACAACTTGTCACCCGCAAACTGAAGGTCAAACAGAGGTGGTAAACCGTACACTCTCCATGTTGCTGCGAAAAATGATTAAGAAGAACTTGAAAGAATGGGAGGACTGCCTTCCACATGTTGAATTTGCATACAATAGAGATGTTCACTCAACAACACAATTGTGCCCGTCTGAAGTGGTGTATGGTTTTAAGCCAATCACACCACTTGATTTCCTGCCACTTCCTTTTCAAGAGAGAGCAAACATGGTGCCTTCCAAGCGTGCAGAGTTTGTGAAAGCTATGCAACTGAAGACCAAGGAAGTTATACAAAAGAAGGCACGCTATTTTGCTCAAAAGAAAAATAAAGGAAGAAAGAAGATGTTTTTCAAACCACGAGATCTTGTTTTGTTGTACTTGCGCAAGGATCGTTTTCCTGATTTGAGAAAGTTTAAATTGGTGCCCCGTGCTGATGATTTAAAACCCTATTTAGGAGCTGACGATGAGCTTGAGTCGAGGACGACTCCAATTCAAGAGGGGGAGGATGATGAGGACATCACTTCACATGATACACACATGGAGCCTCCACCTACAATTCAACTACAAGGACCAATCACACGCGCCCGTGCCCGTCGCTTGAACCATGAGGTTGATTCTTTCCTTAGCAACTATGTTAATATTTGTTTGGACGGGATGCTACTGAATACTAGTGATATTTTGTTGCTTAGGAACATGGGAGATGGAATAGAAGAGTTGGAGTTGAAGACGGAGGCGCACGGATGATTTGATGTCAAGAACTCGCTGGTTCGGACTACATCGACCACCTTGCACCAAAATGGGCATAACTTCCTCATACGAAGTCCGATTGGCGCGTTCTTAGACTTTTTGGAAAGATCATTTGGAGTCTCGAGTTGATCTGTGTAATTAAAACAGTCCTGCGTGACAGAACTGGGCCGTGTTGGCCCATAACCTGAGTCTGTACGTCTTCTAGCCCACAGCCCGTGTCTGTTCGCCTTCTACAGGCTCCCACGCCCTATATATTCACTCCAGCCGCCTTTAGGGTTAGGTTTTGTTTTGTTTGCATCTACACTGTTGTGTTTAGATCCCGCCTCTTGCACCGGACCGATTGGCTGCTGCATTGGCGTATGTGAAACCTCACCTTATCATCGTTTGTGTGTGATTTGGCATTCGACTTGTATCCTTCCTGTTCTTGCTTGTGTTCTTGGGTTCGCTTGCAGGAATTAGCCTTCGTGGCGAGGTCAATCGCATCCTGCGTGGTTGATAACCAACGGAGACAGTGGTGTAACGATTGCAAGGTTTTGATCCGCCGGACCGGAGCCTTGGATCGCCAACGTCGAGATTCTCCACCAACCCAAGTTTATCCTTTACCTAGCGGAAGATCGGGACCAATCCCCCATCACGTTCCGAAACATTGATGCTACCGGGCGAATCGGGAAGTGGGTAGTCGAACCGACTCCTTTTGACATCACCTTCGTGGCCTGAATCGCCGTCAAGTCTCAAATCCTCGCGGACATTGTTGCCGAGGTAACACCGGTGGCAAATCATGTCCTCGATGAATAATGTGGAAATCAGCAACCCGGTGCCTTTGACAGGATGTCTGCCTGCTGATTATCTGTTCGTGGGATGCTCCGAATGAAAATCCCTTTGAATAATGCCTCTGTCTTGCAGATTTCTTCTAAGTACTTTGGAAGATGTGGATGGTGAGCTAGGAAACTTTTGTCAACATGCCCTGCAATAACCTGAGAATCTATTTTGATTACAACCCGAGTGGTGCCGATTGCGCGCTTTGCGGAGACCAAGCATGATTCCTTCATACTCTACAATATTATTAGTGGACTTAATGTTGGCCTTAAAGAGTACATTGCTTTCTATCCTGAAGGGGAAATTATCATGGCTCCGGCACCAGCTCTGAATGCTTGAAATACTCAGTCGGAGTACACTGTGGATGGAGTCCACTTTGCAACAAAGTCAGCCACAAGTTGAGACTTAATGGATGTTCTTGCAGTGAAGGAAATGCCAAAGGTGGCTAGCTCGACAGCCCATTTTCCAATTCTCATTGTGGAGTCTTTGCTTCAGAGCATATCACCAAGGGGATACGATGTAGGGACAATTACATTGTGTGCTAAAAAGTAATTCCTTCGCTTTCGTGAGGCCATTACTAAAGCATACGTGAATTTCTCAAGCTCAGAGTACCATGTTTTTGCTCCGGACAAGGCATCTGAAATGAAGTACATTGGGTTCTACACCAGTTTTCCATTTAGCTCTAAATCTTTGACAAGCACTGCGCTGACTGCGGAGCCTATTGCTGCAAGATATAGGAGGAGATTTTCCTCTGCTAGGGGCACTATAAGTGTTGATAGATTTCCAAGGTAGTCCTTGATTTTGTCGAAGCTCTTCTGGCACTCCGGCGTCCAATTGAAACTTTCGGACCCTTTTAGGGCTTTGAAAATTTGGAGGCTTCACTCCGTTGTTCTGGCCAGGAATTTGCTAAGAGCTGCGAGGCGTCCAGCCATCTTGTGTACTTGCTTCAAATTTTCAGGCGGAGCCATCCTTTGCAGTGCACTTATCTGCATTGGGCTAACTTTGATTCCTCTGCTCGAAACTAAATATCATAGCAACTTTCCTGCTTGAGCTCCGAAAATACATTTTTCAGGGTAGGCAGACTCCACATGCTCGGATGCTCTCAAAAGTTTCTGCTAAGTCTAGACTATGTTGTTGCATTAAAGAACTCTTTATTACAATGTCATCCATATAGGCTTCGACATTTCGGCCTATTGGGTGACCTAGAGATTTAGAAATGAGACGTGAAAAAGTTGCCCCGTCATTTCTCAAGCCGAAGGGCATTCAGACATAACAAAATACTACGGAAGGGGTTATAAAGCTTGTCTTGGCTTCATTTTCACGTTTCAGCCAGATTTGATGGTAACTGGAGTATCCATCAAGGAAACTCGGGAGCTCGGAGCCACCCGTAGAGTCAACAAGTTGATCAATGTGGGGCATGGGGTAGGGGTCTCGTGGGCACGCTTTATTCAGAGATGTGAAATCAATGCACATGCTCAACTTGTCAGATGCCTTTTTCTTGACGATGACTGGGTTAACCAACCACTCCGTGTGGGCCACCTCCCTAATGATTCCGGCTCTTAGCAACTTTTCAACCTCCGTTTTAGCGAGGTCTGCTCTCTTAGTTGACTTATTGCAGAGCCCTTGGCGAACAGGTCGAACGTTAGGGTTGACGAGTAATCTATGCTCGATAATGCTCTGGTCAACTCTGGGGATATCTTCATCTGACCAGGCAAAGACATCCAAATTTTCTCGAACCACTTCTTCTAGCAAAGTGGCAATGTACGAAGGGTACTACGGAATGGGATATTCTCTTCCTTCTTTGACAATAATCCTCGTGACTATATCACCTTCTGGGCTTGGCTTGAGGGAAGGGTACTACGGAGGGTCCTGGGACACCAAAGCCTCCTTCAAGTGCTCTTGCACACTGTTTACCAGCCGAGGATGGAGAGGTGGGCCATGGTCGTATTCTGCTCTCCGAGCCACAACTTGATCTCTGAGGATCTTAAGGACTCCTCATTGCGTGGGCATTTTGAGGCACAAATAATTGTAGTGAGCCATGCCTCCAAATTGGTTCAGCATCCCTCTTCCGAAGATTGCATTGTAGGTGTATGGTGCATCGACAACATAAAATATGACCTCTTCGACTCTGGCCAGGGACCCCTTGATGAAAGGAACCTCGAGGCCTATTTTACTAAGGACATCGAGAGGAGGGCCTGTGAAGCCTTGGAGTGGGTGAGCTGCTGAAAGTAGATGCCTTCGGGGAATGCACATTTGATCGAAGGCTTGGACGAAGAGTATGTCAGCGGAGCTTCCACCATCAACCAGTACCCTTCGGACTTCCACCCTTGCCATGTCAGCTGAAATGATGGGTGGGTCAGCTTGCGGGAACTTCACCCCTGCAGCATCATTGGCAGAGAATGATATAGGTACATGGGACCACTCGGGCATTTCTACAGTCAAATTTGAAGTCCTTATATGCCCTACTTCATGAACATAATCTCTCAGTTGATGCTTCGACATACTATCGATGGTCCCCCCTCCATAGATGGGTAGGTGCACTCGTTTGCCACGATCTTGAAGCTCTTGCTTCGGTGGTGGCATAATGTTGGCCACTGGTGGTTGCATAGGAGCTTCGAGGTTGCCTGCACATCCGATGGCTTGCACAGGCTCCGGTAGGGTTGCCGGAAGGGATCGGTCTATTGTGCTTTGACCCGAGCTCGTCCCAAGATACTTGCTCCGGAGAGTCAGTATTGACTTGCAATCCTTGGTGGCATGGCTTCTATTTTCGCCATGCACACAACAAAAGAATGTATGGCTTTGGCCAGCTGACTTCACTAGTGGCCTCGAGCCACTAGCTTTATTGCCCTGAACCTATTGATAGTTGGAAGGCATTTTTGGAGCGGAGGGGGCAATATTCAATACTTCAGAATGAGGGTGCTTCCTTCCTCTTCTCTGATCGTGAGAATGATTATCGAACGAGGCCTGCGGAGGACTCGGAGCCCTTGGCTCCATCTTGATTTCTTGGGCAGGGTTGGTATGGACAAAGCAGTCCTCTAAAGACACTCTTCTTCTAATTTGGCATACTGCTCGATGTATGTTATCAACTGTGCCGCTGAAGACACCGGCTTCCGGTGAAGTTTGCTGGGGAGACCGGGATTCATTACACCTTCGCGCGGCTCATCCACAACAGATAACATGGATAGCCCCTTGATCTGGGACTTGGTGTGGGCGAAGCATGTGAAGTATTCCTAAAGAGTTTCTCCCGCCTACTATTTAACCTGAAAAAGGCTTCCAGTAGACATCGGGGCTACGAAGGTCCCCTAGAAGTTACTCACGAATTTCACCTTCAACTGCTCCCATGAGTTAATTGATCCTAGCTTTGCCTTCTAATGTAAGGGGGAAACACTTCGCCATCGTATTTCGAACCCCTGCGCTATCTTCTATTGCAAGAGCGTAAGAGTGAGAGAATTCCGTGGGTTCAGCCCCTCTTGAGTATTTTTGCAGCTTCAAGGTTTGGAACCTGGGATCGAAGTGCACCTTTTGCAAGTCCGAGTGCAGCGGAGACTCGTCGTCGATGGAGGCGTTCTTGGTGCTCTCTTGGACTTGGGGGACTTCAGGATAATAATCGGGGTCGTCATCTTGATGCGTCTGTGAAGAGGCAGGTTTGGCGTGAGGACGAAGCCTGTCTGTGGCCTCCTGCCTCCATCTTTCCACCTCCGCCTGAAGCTGGGCCATCTGAGCAGTCACGTCTTCGGGGAGGTTCTCACTTCCTCTAGAGGGGTCCTCCGGGTCTCGGAAGCTGACATAGTCAGTTCGGAGCATGGATGGAGCTATCCAAGGGGATCCGGTTGCTCAGGGGTTATTGACTACTTCAGGAGTCTGGGGTATATCTGAAGGTCCTGCCCCAGAGGTTCGAGAGTACCTTCAGAGGGGGCCGGTGGCTATACTTTGCTTGGGAGGCATGACTTACAAAGCTAAGCAGGGTCTGGAGATCGAGGGCTTCGAACGTGGTGGAAGGCGAGAAAGGCCTTCGAACTGTACTTGAAGCCCATTGCCAAAGGGTGCGCGGAATCCTAGTACTCCAAAGCTCCCTCCGCAGACGTACTTTGAAGTATAGGCAGTGGCAAAGAACTATCATCTAGTACTAAGTTCCCCACAGACGGTGCCAACTGTTGGCGCAACAGATTACGTTAACAGGTTCTATAACACCAAGAACTGACAAACGAAGTGTTTGTGAATGCGGACTATCTCAAACCTCCGAATAGGATAATAGCTCAGAATAGTTCGAAGTATGTATTGAATATCTGAATATTCGATGCCTCTTACAGGGCGAGAAGGGGGTATTTATATGTAAAATATTTAAGGAAAGGACCTTTTACCCCTTAATTACAACTGACATAGTGGATACTATTTCGGTATCCCTTATAGGGCTAATATGGGAAAACATGCTCCCAGGATGTTAATAAAGCATACGTCCCATCCTTATGGTCGCTTTCTACTCCGGAGGGAATGCTCTTTGGAGGGTCTCTTTGGACTGGAGCCTGGACGGACTCTTCGACTTTGAGCTCTTCAGTTCGGAGGGGTTCTTGGGCTCCGAGATTAAGACTCGCCTTTTTCTTCATTGTATAATGTATTTTCTTGGAATCTTGGAGGATCATGGGGATGAAGTATTTTCCCCCAACAGTATCGGCTGGTACAACCTCCACATCATCGTCATCCCACTACATTAGGCATTGGTGCAAAGTGGATGGAATACAACAATTTGCGTAAATCCAATCACGCCCAAGTAACACACTATAATTACCTTGCACGTCGACGATGAAGAATGCCATCGGCAATGTCTTGTTGCCCACTGTCAGCTCCAGAGAAAGTACGCCCTTGACCTCTGAGCTCTCGCCGTTGAAGCCGTTGAGCATTAGGTTGGTCTTCTTTAAATCTTCTTCGCCCTTGCCGAGTTTCTTCAAAAGAGAGTATGACATCATGTTGATAGTGGCACCACCATCAGCAAGCATCCTAGAGATTGGCTTTCCATTAATGTGCCCCTTGACGCAGAGAGGCTTCAAGTGGCGAGCTATATCCTCTGGCTTCTCAAAAATAGCATCTTGTGGGCCAAGGCTCAACTGAGCGACCTCAGCCTCGTATTGCGGTAGCGTGAACTCAGCAGGAAGCATGATGACGTTTATGTCAATTGGTTGAGGTACGGGCCCCTCGGAGATGGGCGTTTAGTCATCATCTAGTATGCCGTCGTCGTCGTTGCTCAGAACCGGGGCCAGGTTGTTTTCCTCAACCGGCTTGGGCTACCAGACTTGCTTTATGACTGTATGAGGGTGGATTTCCTCAAAGACGGTGTCTCGCTAATCCTCGACCTTCTTTTCGCGAATCTCCTGTGACCGTAGATGTTGTAGGCACCTCTTATGTGATTTGGACATACCGGGAGGTGTCCAAGATGGTTGTGGATTAGTACCAGGTCCACCAACTTGTTCTTGTGATTTTTGGCTGGACAGGAATTACCCGGGTCGGCCTCATAATCATTGTGCTTGGCAAGAATCCTTTCCTATACCAAGCAGGCCGAACCGGCCATAGTAGGCCGATTGTACTGACCCTCTGCAGTGGATTCGGCCAGACTCGGGGACTTACCTCCGTCGTGATTCAGCGAAGGGGTCTTCGGGATTGGGACCTCCCGAGACCCTACCTTGACGGTGATAGATTTGGACTCCCTCTCCATCACCCCTTCGTAGCCGTCTTCTTTGGCTTCATCATGCTTTAGTCGGCTCTGTGGCACTACTAGCTTGTGAAAAACGTTCCCCTTTGCCGCATCCATCTCGGCCTGTCAGTCATAGTACTCCGAAGGGCCAAAGGGGTAATACCATACTATGAGGGGTACCACGGAGGTGAAGTGTAGTTCGGAGCCCACAGGAACCCTGTCTAGTAGTACGGCGGAGGCATCGGAGGTTCTAGTGGCTTTGCCCACTGAGGGCCGAACCCGTTCCTCGGGGGGTGCTTCGGCCACGTCGAAGGTAGTTCGGAACATATCAGCAAAGGGTCCCACAAGGATGGAGGTGTGTTCAGCCATTGAGGACCGAGCTCTCCCTCCAGAGGGTTCGCCCAGAGCGAAGGTGGGTCCCACCATTGAGGTCCAAACTCACCCCTCGGGGGGTTCGGCTGTTGGGGTCCGAACTCACCCCTCAGAGTGTTCGGCCATTGGGGCCCAAACTCTCCCCTTGGAGGGTCCGGCTGTCTTGGCCCCTTCGGCTGTTTTGGCACCTTTGGCCGAGTGTCTATTTTCTCAGCCTTCTTCTGGTGTTTATTTAACAACATCTGGTATGTTACCTTCGGCTTCTTACTAGTCCTAGCCAAAGATGACTTGTCGATGTTCTTTTTCCACACTCCTACTTCAGTGTCCTTCGGTATGAGTGCGCGTGTGTGGGGTTCTCCAATAATGATAGCTTTCCACTTAGATGACTCGACCTATTCTGGCCGAATCAACACATTCTTCTCATCGAGGTCGACAGTGTTCACGTGAAAGGGGTCTTTGTCGAGCATCATCTTCAGACTTGAATCTATTTTCAATCATCCTTCTTCTATGGTCGATTGAACCTACCGATGGAAAACATTGCAATCATTAGTATAATGAGAATGCGAATCATGAAACTTACAGTAGGGGCACTTCTTTAGTTCGTCGGTGGTCGGGATGACATTGCCCTTGGGCATCCTGAGAAACTGGCTCTTCTAGAGGAAATCAAATATTTTGTCGCATTTAGTCACATCAAAAGAGTACTTAACCTCGTTGGGCCAATTCTTAGTGGGAGACGTCCGTAGCTCAGAACAAGTGATAGGTTTGTTCTTAGTGTTCTAGGCCCATTCGGCTGCATACATATCTGTCGAATTGTCCTCTTCCTCTAACTCTTCCTAGTCAAAGTGTTCCATGATGTGAACTTCACCTCTAGGTTTGTTAAATGTTTTAATGAATTTTTTATCCTTGGCTCGACATTCTTGGACCAGAGCCTGCTGTAGGACTTGGCTGACCACTAAAATGTTTTGGTTCTCTAGCCTCTCTTTAATTTCACAACGCAATCCATTAAAAGCTAGAACCGCCAAATCTCTTTCTGAAATATTGAGACTAAAACATCAGTTCTTGTTGTCTATAAAGTGCTTGACGTACTCAGAGACACTATCACTAGATTTCTGTTTGACCGACGTCAAGTGTGAAAGCCTAAGTTTTGTTTCATCTGTATAAAAATAGTCATGGAATTTCTATTCTAACTAGGCCCATGTTTCCTGGATAGTGAAAGAGAAAATAATCTAAGTTTTAATGTGTCTGACCCACTAGCTTGTCCACATTGTGCTAAGAATTGGCTGACATGCTCTAGTGTGGTCTTGTTACCCTCGCCATCTAATTTTGCGAATTCAGGCACTCTATAGCCATGAGGGTAGGGTATAGTATCGAAGTGATCGGGGTATGGCTTTCAGTAAATCCTAGCCTGATCTCGAGGCACGAAGCCGGTACACTCTCTAAACAGCACATGAATCTGCTCCTCAATGTCATCCTGGACTTCTGCCTATGAGCGTCTCTCACGTGGCGGCGCGACACGTGGTGGTATGTCGGCGTGTCGGCCGTGGGGCTCCTCCTCTCGTGCTGGCTCAAGGTATATGACGTGCTCAATTCTATGCAGGTGCGTAGGAGCGTACGACACAGGTAGCGCGGGAAAAGCTAGCGTAGGTGCAGGTTGCGGCGATGCATAACAGACAGGGATAGACTGGCCATAAGTGTAGTTGTTGGTCTCGGCCGTATATGTAGAGGCCGGAGACACGATTGCTTTGCCTGTACTAAGGTTGGTTCTGCTATAAATACGATTTACTAGGGTTACGCTAGCGATTGGAGTTGGAAGAACGACCTCAGTAAAGCCAAACCTTCTAAACATTGCCTCTACCTGAGAGCTAATTGTCGAATCTAGACGGTTGGCTAGAGAAGCACTAATGACTTGATCTATAGATGCGGCTATATTTTGCTCAATCTATAAGGAAGTTAAAGGAGGCGACACTGGTGTTACCTAAGCCCGGGCGAGGTCAGGAATGTTGATGTCGCGCTTGATGAAGACCATGCATGTCTTGATGTAACTACCAAGCATGAGATCTGGGAGTTCTTTCATCTTTGCCTCTATCTCCGCCTGACCTTCCTCGGGGATATCTGCTAGGGTGGGCCTCATGATGTTGCGGTTGTCGATCTCTACACCCTCCATGAGATCCATCGGCGTTGTAGACGTAGTAGTTGTTGTAGAGGTACTTGTAGCCGATGTAGATGTACTTGTCATGTTGGCGTTTGTCCCCAGCGGAGTCACAAAAAAGTGTGTTGACACGAAAACGTGCCCCCACACTTGGGCTGGTTTGATGACCCAAAAGCGTGTGGATACTTAGGGATAAGCCTAAGCATAACACAATACTGACGTCGTGTTCTGAGTACCCTTAATAGTAGCAAGGGGGATGGAGTCGTGAGGTAATCATATTGCACAAAAGTAATCCAATTAGCCAAAATATATAGATAAAATAACCCAATCGGCCAAACGAAGCCAGATTGGTTCGAAGTATACCGTGCGAAGGGTCACCAAAGGGAGGCCATCGGCGTCTGCTGTGAAGTATGCGCCGAAGGTAACCTTCAGTGTTAAGATCAATCTGACCGAAGACAAGCTCTGAACATATCGCCACACAAAATCGCCACCGAACGACAGGTTTTGGCGTGAAGCCTATAGTGAGACGAGGTCCGGTTCGGAGTGTTCTAGGGTGATGAGGTCCGATGCGGAGCATTCCGACATGACTCTGGCTCGAATTAACTCCAATGCGTAGTGGCTCCGTCATGCGGAATCTAACCAAATCGACAATGGTGTGACGGATCCAGCATAGAAGGATGAAGCGAAGACCCGCCGAAGAGTGCTCCTGCAGCCTCCGAAACTAGCTTCCTAGCTATGGAAATAACCTTCCCGAGCTCAGATTGAAGTGAAAATCCCTGGTGTTGGAACAATTGTGTTAGTTCCAGCAGGTTTTTGTGTGGTGGAGTGTGATGTGGAGAATGAGCCTCGAAGGGCTCTAGCAGAGGGAGAAAAAGGTTTATACTGGTTCGGGCCTCTCCTTGGAGATAATAACCCTACGTCCAGTTGTGGTGGATTTGGTATGGTATGCCCTAGTATGGAGTAATAATTCCAGGGTCTCTTGGCCCCTTGGAGCGTGTGTCCCTGTTACAAGGGCTTGGCCCTGCTTTTATAGGCGCACAGGCCAAAGGAAAGGATCGGGATGCCCTCTATGAGCCCTAGGCTTACAGGGGCAGAGAGGGGAAAAGGGGCTAGCTACGGTACAAAGGTACTTTGCAGCTTTACAGCTTTACAGGCGTGTCAGACTGCGCCAGGCTTTGACCAGCTAAACGACATACCAGGGGCGGTGGGGCCCCAGGTACGGCCTATACTTATTTCCCGAGCTTCGAAGTAGGGGCCAAAGCCTTTCTGGCAGAGGCTGCGAAGAGGGCTCCGAGGTGCACCCCGAAGGGGGCTTCGAAGCATGCCCCGAGCAAGGCTCCGAACTGGGGGCCTCTGAACCGGGTCCTCGAACTGGGCTCCCGGAGGGCGGCCTCCGGCATCTTTCACCCGGAGGGTGGCCTCCGGCGTCCTGTGCCCGGAGGGTGGCCTCCGGCGGCCTGCGCCCGGAGGGTGGCCTCCGGCGCCCTGCGCCCGGAGGGTGGCCTCGGGCACCCTTTGCCCGGAGGGTGGGCCCGAACTGGGGGCTCCGAGCCGGACCCCCCGATCTGAGGGCTCCGAAGCTACAGGCTCCGAAAGGCACCTTGGGACCTGAAAACAACACTTAGAGAGGAAACAGGCTCCGACAGTGCTGGGCTCTAGGGCGAAGGCTGTCGGAGGCTGACGTCATTTGGCCTCTGTTCAAGGGAGATATATTCCCCCAACAGTAGCCCATCGCGTGTAGGCCTTCGGGACGAAGGGGTGCGCGCGCCCTTAGGGCAAATGACCTGCAAAATGCACCCTCGGATACAACATGCCTTCGGAGCTTGGACCGAAGGTGACCTCGAAAATTGTAGGAAATAAATGCCTGCGCTAGCTTGTCAGAAAGACCTCGGGAGACTAAACGGCTTCGCAACGGTTAGAAAGTTACCGTTACCCTGCGCTGGGCCGCTTCGCCTTCGCTGGAGGCCCACTTGGCGATGGGTTCGGCCCACGACCGTTGGAATTCTTACCTCGCCTATAAATAAGGGTTTACCGCGTGCAGCTTCGGTGCGCTTTCATTTGCTTCCTTCTCACTGCCTTACAACCTTCGCTCTGTTCTTCTTTCTAGCTTCGCGCAGAGCCCCCTTCGCTAGTTTTAGCCCTTTGCTAGCTTTTAGCCCTTCGCACCGGAGGTCCGCCGAGATGCCGAAGAAGGCCGTGGCGAAGTCTTTGGCTTTGGGCCTGAGCTCGAGCTCCGCCCAACTGCAAGCGGTAGCGGCTGCAGCGGCGAAGCCTCCGCCCAGGCGGCTGGGGCCGAGGGACCTTCGGACGCCCTCCGACAAGTTCGAGCAAACCCTGGAGATGCGGGCTTCGATCTCGACGGAGGAGTCGGTCCGGAGGGCCTGCGAAGGGAGGGTCGCAGCGAAGATCCAGCTTCGGGTCCCGGAGAAGTCAAAGGCCGTGCCGAGGCCTCGGGCTGACGAAGTGGTGGTCTTCGAAGCCTTCTTTGAGGCCGGCCTTGGGCTACCAGCAGTGGGGATGCTGAGCGAAGTCCTCAAGGCTTAAAACCTTGAGCTTCCTCAGCTTTCGCCAAACGCAGTGGCGAGGTTGGCTGTCTTCGAATGGGCCATGAGGGCCGAGGGCTGCGAGGGCCGCGCTGATGTCTTCGTCGCCCTCCATGACGCCAACTGCCAGCCGAAGCCGAGGGAGGGGACCGACCGCGTCAAGAGGGCGCTGGCCTTCGGCAGCGCCAACTTCCAGCTCTGGAAGGAGTTCCAGGACGCCTTCCCGGCGAGGGCCGTAAACAACAAGTGGTACTCGAGGTGGGATTAGGAGTGGTTCTACGCCTCCGTCGGCGCGAACTCCCCCCTTCGGAGTACTAACGCCCACATCTTGTACCGACGCGAAGGGGTGGTGAAGACCAGCGAAGACATCCTTCGCTCGAGGATCTTGCTGCTCCGGAGAGTGGCAGCGAAGATGAGCATGAGGGATCTTGCGGAGGAGTTCATTACCCTCCGACTTAGCCCCCTCGCGCGTTCTTGGCCGGAAGGGCTCTTCCAGGCTTCGGGTCGAGGGGAACTTAGTGAGTTGGCCTTCGACCGCTTCTGTAAGGCTTCGCAATCTCTTCGCCTTTTATGCTTTGTAGATCTTCACTTCTGACTTAGATCTTCCATGAAGCCGACCTTGAAATGAGGACCCCGGAGGAGACCATCGCGGTGGCGGATCGAGTCGTCGGGACTCCGACCCCCGAGGAGCAGACCCAGCGCCTTGCGCTGGTGGGGTCCTGGGAGCGCTGGAACAGAGTATGGACCGCGCTCGACCTCGGAGGGCTCCCTGCTCTGCCGGACTTCGCCCACCTGACTACCTCGTCAGCCGGAGCCAAGAGGAAGAGGGGGGACGAGGACGAACCGGATGCTTCGGGGCCTCGGCTGGAGGTCTCCGCGGCCGAAGTCTCGAGCCCGGGGGAGGTTGCGGCGGAGCCCGCAGCTACTCCAGCCTCCAAGAAGGCGGCGAAGCCCCTGGCGGCGAAGCCTTCGGCAGCGGAGGCAGACGCGCATACTCCGGCCGCCTAGGAGGCCACGGATGCCCCAGCGGAATCGACTTCGGGCGCGGAGGTGGATGCGCCAGCTTCGCATCGAAGGAGCTGGAGGGCACACTTAGCCCCATCTTCCTTCCAAGAAATCTCCGACGATGGTAAACTCCTTTTTGCATGCTTCGCTTCAATACACGGATCTTGACTTGGCTCCCTGCAGAGGATGAAGATGATGCGAGGCCCGCCGTGGCGGAGCCGGCAGGCGGAGGTGGACCGAAGCCCACCGACGCGAAGCCCACGGAAGCTTCGAGCAACAGCGGCAGCAGCAGCGGCAGCGATTCGGAGTCCGAGAGTACTTCGTCCGACGACGAAGGCTGCGGAGGCCGCGAGGTCCCTCGAAGCGAAGAAGATATCGACGTGGTGGGCTTGAGCCCCGCCTCGCCGAAGCTTGCGGAGGCGACCGTGGCAGTGGTTCACACCTTCAAGCCGAGGGAGGGCGTGACGGTGGCGGCGATCCACGGTTTCCGCGAGGCTTGTGCTTCTGCGGAGGGGGGGGGGACTTGGTGGCCCAACTTAGCCACCTGGACCCCACGGATCTCTTTATCAGCTCGAACGAAGTCCTCATGCGGGTGAGCGAAGCCCCTTGCAGCCTCGAACTATACTTTAGCCCTTGGTTAATACTTATGATTTCTTGAATTTCTGCAGGCCTTCGCACTGAACGCAGCAGCTTCGACTGCTGCCGATAGGCGGATGGAGCGCCTCGCAGAGGAGAAGGAGGCCCTTCGCCGCGAGGTCTCGGAGGAAGCCGAGAAACGGAGGCGGGCCGATGCTTCGGCTGCTGAGGCCGACAAGGCTAAGGAAGCCTTGTCCTCGGAGATGGCTCGGCTCCGCGCGGAGCTCCAGGCTTCGAAGGACGCCGAAGCTCGGCAGGCGAAGGAGAATGCTTCGCTCCGCCAACGGGCCCGGGGTCTTGAAGACTTCGTCGTGGCCAATCTTGGCGAAGCCACCCAGAGCCTGACCGAGGTCCTTGAGAAAATAGGGACCGAGTGCCGGGCTCCGGACTTTGGCGATCAAGACCCGATTGGGGACCGCGTCGACTTCTTGAAGACTGCGGCTTCGATAGCGGAGGAAGCGCTGACGGGCTTCGCCCTTATGGCCGGTCGAGTCGCGGGCCAAGGGGTATTGCAGATGCTCCATGACGCGGGGTGTGACCACCTTCGGGCGGCAACCTCCGTGACCCCAATGGCCTTCGGGGGTCCGCACTTGGTGACGCCTCCGGCCGAAGTTCGCGGAGCCTGGCGGCGGCTGCAGGAACCCTAGAAGGAGCAAGGATGCGAAGCAGTCCTCGACCTCCAGAAGGCCCTTCGACACCGCCGATCCAAAGCGCCTGCTGCGCCCGATCAGCCTTCGACTTCGACACCTCCACCTCCGAAGGTGTAGATCTCCTTAGGCCTTTTGTAATACTTAGCTGCAGGCTTGTAAAAACTCTATCAGCTTATTAATATGAATGCGGGGGTTCTTTTATACCAGCCCAGGCTCAGCCTCCGAGTGTAGACCTCGAAGTGCTCGAGGACTCCGAAGACCTTCGACAGTTGTGGGCAGTCCTCGAAGTAGCTAGGTCCGAAGGTCCCCCTCGGTTTAAGCTTCCGAGGGGACCTAACGGCGAAGCCATCTCCGAAGTAGCTCAGGATTTTCTAGCCGCTGTGAAGATGGAGTACCTTCCGGGTTCTTTGTTTTTATCTTCGCGGACGGCCTTAGCGGGTGACGAAGCATTAGACTTCTCTGCCTTCGATACGGCACAACCTGCTTCGCTAACTTGGAGCAACCTGCAAAGTGGAAGACGAGGTCCACGGGCTTCGGAGCCTGGGCGAGCCGGTCGTGGGAGAGCGGGCTCCGACGAGGCTTCGTCCAGCCGAGGGGGCCTTGGCCGAAAGAGAGGCAAGCGAGGGTTGGGGCCTCACACACGGTTCTTCTTAGGTTTAGATACAGACTATACGTAGTTTTGCTTTCGAAGTATATTTGTAACATACTTCTCAATTATCATTCAATGAATGAAGTTTATTATATTCGCATATTTCGTCTGTATGCTTCGCATTGTTTGGCTTCGAACGTTTTAGCTTGTCACGCTCGTACTGCGCATTACATTCGCACACCTCGCATACATGCTTCCCCCCTTTGCTCGTGGCAGCTAGGGACTTAGCCATTGCTGGTGCGGGCAAAAAATAAAAGATGCGAAGGGTGCGCCTTTCGGCGGCTTCGACACATGAAATTTTATTTGAGAGAAGGCCTCTTTTGGGCTTCGAATGCTTTAATTTGGTGCGAAGCATGGCTTTCGCGTAACCAAATTGAGCGAAGCATGCTTCGGCATGCTGGGATTTGGATGTTGTGCGTGAGCGAGGCTCTGAAACGCACTTTGATTTAGCGAAGTATGACTTCGAGACGCTTAGTCGTATATTATATTAACACGCGAAGCAAGGCTTCAGAGCGTGTTTAGATAATGAAGCAAGGCTTCGAAACTTGGTCCTGTAATGAGAAGGATATTTGGTGTGGATTCACCGAACTTGTGATAATGTGAGCCACCTTCGACCCTGGGATGCTTCTGGTGCGGAACCCGGAATCCCTGGGATGCTTCGGGTGCGGAGCCCGGAATCCCTGGACGCGTCGGGCCAGTGGCCCGGAGTCCTTTTAGCCCACTGCTACGGGCCCGGGGGCACTGCGTAGCCTTCGGAGGGGTACTCCGGATTTTATAAAGCGAAGCAAGGCTTCGTATTTTAAACAAAGTGAAGCGAGGCTTCAGGTTTTTGACAAGGCGAAGCGTGGCTTCGGTTTTTGATAAGGCGAAGCATGGCTTCGGTTTTTCAATAAGATGGAGCAAAAGTTTGCATTCAAAGGCGAAGCAGGGCTTCGGCTTTAAGGCGGAGCAGGGCTTCGGCTTTAAGGCGAAGCAGGGCTTCGAATTTATATTAATGTAATTGCAGATTGGTATATCGAAGTAAGGCTTCGGACCGTACATACCTTGTAGCCCTTGGGAACGGGGAGCAGAGCCCCTTGCCGGAGAGTGAGCTCCGGTATGTGAAGGATGGAGGAAGGCGAAGGTGGCCTTCGAGCTGCACCCGAAGCCACTTGCCGGAGCGTGCGCGAAGCAAGAAAGCTTCGAAGCTCCCCCTCAGGCGTACTTCGGGTTGCAGACAGTGGTAGAGAACTTAGCTTCTAGGACTAAGGTCCCCACGGACGGCGCCAACTGTTGGAACAATTGTGTTAGTTCCAGCAGGTTTTTGTGTGGTGGAGTGTGATGTGGAGAATGAGCCTCGAAGGGCTCTAGCAGAGGGAGAAAAAGGTTTATACTGGTTCGGGCCTCTCCTTGGAGATAATAACCCTACGTCCAGTTGTGGTGGATTTGGTATGGTATGCCCTAGTATGGAGTAATAATTCCAGGGTCTCTTGGCCCCTTCGAGCGTGTGTCCCTGTTACAAGGGCTTGGCCCTGCTTTTATAGGCGCACAGGCCAAAGGAAAGGACCGGGATGCCCTCTATGAGCCCTAGGCTTACAGGGGCAGAGAGGGGAAAAGGGGCTAGCTACGGTACAAAGGTACTTTGCAGCTTTACAGCTTTACAGGCGTGTCAGACTGCGCCAGGCTTTGACCAGCTAAACGACATACCAGGGGCGGTGGGGCCCCCGGTACGGCCTATACTTATTTCCCGAGCTTCGAAGTAGGGGCCGGAGCCTTTTTGGCAGAGGCTGCGAAGAGGGCTCCGAGGTGCACCCCGAAGGGGGCTTCGAAGCATGCCCCGAGCAAGGCTCTGAACAAGGCTCCGAACTGGGGGCCTCCGAACCGGGTCCTCGAACTGGGCTCCCGGAGGGCGGCCTCCGGCATCTTTCACCCGGAGGGTGGCCTCCGGCGTCCTGCGCCCGGAGGGTGGCCTCCGGCATCCTGCGCCCGGAGGGTGGCCTCCGGCGGCCTGCGCCCGGAGGGTGGCCTCCGGCGGCCTGCGCCCGGAGGGTGGCCTCCGGCGGCCTGCGCCCGGAGGGTGGCCTCCGGCGCCCTGCGCCCAGAGGGTGGCCTCCGGCACCCTTTGCCCGGAGGGTGGGCCCGAACTGGGGGCTCCGAGCCGGACCCCCCGATCTGAGGGCTCCGAAGCTACAGGCTCCGAAATGCACCTTGGGACCTGAAAACAACACTTAGAGAGGAAACAGGCTCCGACAGTGCTGGGCTCTAGGGCGAAGGCTGTCGGAGGCTGACGTCATTTGGCCTCTGTTCAAGGGAGATATATTCCCCCAACACCTGGTGAAGGAGCTCTGGACATAGACTCTACAAAACACAAAAATCAAGTGCCAATTTGGCCTGGAGACCGAATTACCAAGTGTAGCAGTAGGGAAAACAGGCAGAACGAAGGGTAGCATTCTGTTATGTAGATTAACGGATGGTTCATAGGCGAGTCAACAAGGCGATAGCAATATGTTACATAGATTAACGGAAGATTCACACGCGAATCAACAAGGAATATAACAATTACGGCGTGGCCAACGGAAGGCTTCCAGTGCAAACCCACGAAGATGGACTAATCTAATTGTAGAAAAGTAGATGAAAGTAACGTATGATTCAAAACTAGGGTTTTGAAGTATTGATCTATGTCGATCTTTATGAACCGGCCTCCAACCTATATTTATAGGGGATAGTCTTCTATCTCTAACTCTAATCTGATAAGAGTTCGGCCAAAATATTTAAGATTGGATAAGATATCAAAAGCAACCGAACTATACTAATTCGACTTGGACTCTACTGGCCAGAGTGGGCCTTCATAGGCCTTCCGGAGCAGGCAGCTGAAAGGAAACCGAGGCCTCATGCGGATGGGCCTTTGGCACTTCAGGGCTTCAGCCTGTACCAGGAATTGCACATCTTCAGCCAAATTACAAAAATTGATATTTTGACAATTTCGACCATTAATGCCATTTTTTGCTATGAACAGCATGCTTTGCTAAATTTATCCAAAGAAACACAGCTCCATTTCATGGCCAGACTGACAAAGTATCAGGATCAAACAAAGTCTTGGTGTGATCCTAAGGTGAAGATAAAAGAACTAAGGCCAGGGCACCTCGTTTTCCGTAGCGTAGTTTCCCTAGGAAAGCTAGGCAACAAATAGGAAGGCCCCTATATCATTCTTCGGTCCGGCCGACTAGGGTCATTCAAGCTAGCTAACTTATAATGGGAAGAGTTGAAGCATGCATGGCATATGGAGCACCTCATGCGCTATTTCTCATAGAAGCTTTGTAAGCAAAAATTGCACTCTATTTTCGTATAAAGGCTCCAATTCAAACCATGCACGCCCCGAAACAAACCACTACCGTAGTGGATGCACTACGATATGGGTAGCATTTTTGTGCAGTACGACATCATTTCAATAAACAACACTGATACCAGAGCCATTGGCCCGGTGCGCAAAAAAACAACAAAACTAACTAAACGTGTGCGACAGTAAGTGGCACTGCACACAAAATCCCGCTTTTTGAGGTCGCTCCCCTAATAGCCGCACGAAGGGATTTCGGGCCACTGGCCCGAAGCATCCTAAAAAGATTACAAGCGACCATGAAGAGATTCTGGGCCACCGGCCAAAAGTGTCCTAAAAAGAGACCAAAGTGACCATGAAGGGATTCTGAGCCACCGCCTGAAGCGTCCTAAAAAGAGTCCAAAGAGACAAACTAAAGGATTCCAGGCCACCATTTGAAAGCATCCGAAAAAAGAGTCCAAAGTGACCACAAAAAAGAACAAGTCAGGCCAAGCGCTATGCAACTTACGAAACATACTTCGAAACGTACTAAGCAATGCACGCGACTGACACTTATTAAGCACAATTGAAATACATCTCATAAATTTTATTACTTTGAAAAGTTGAATGTTTACAAATACAGATACAACAATAGGCAAATCCTTACACTACAAAAAATTAGTATCCAGCCCAAGAAGGAACCGAAAACCACTTTGATCCCGAAGGTTAGGTTGGTTCCCTCCGTAGCCTGGAGCCCTTGAAGCAGCGGAACCCTTCTTGTTAGCATTGGTCTTGTACCACTTCCCCTTCTTTGAAGCCCTCTCCTCCTCTTGAAGCTCCACCCAAGTATGATGCCCTTGGTTGGCTATTGTTCTGCGTCGAACCAATCTACAAACTCTAGCGATGAAGACAAGACCTCGGCAAATCCTTCGTCCCCGCCGGACCAATCTATATACTCCGAAAGTAGCGACCAGAGGGGGGGTGAATGGGCGCCTAAAAATTCTTTCAAATCTATGGCCTGCTCCCAACTCCCAACGCACCTCAAAGACTAAGCAGAAAAATGTAAACAGATCACCGAAGCTAAAAGTATCTAGCCTAGAAACGACCGGTGTTCTAAACAAAGAAACACCAACACAGTGCTAATAGGCAGAATAATTAAAGCATTCAAATCATGGCAGACCAAGACTTCACAGAAATAAATTACAGCAATCGATTGAGAGGTTACTGTTCAAAGTTGTCTCCAGTAAGGTACTTGACGAAGCCTGCTGTGTCAAAGGCTGCAGTGTCAAAGCCTGCAATGTCAAAGTCTGCAGTGCCGAAGCCTTCTGTTGGATGCTTGATACTTCAGTCCGCATAGACTTAATGATGTTCATGACAAAGCAAACAGACTAAACTGCTGCTACCCAAGCTATGAGGCATAGACTAAAAAAGGCTAGAGGACAGGTTATGATGAATAGAGAAAATAGAGCCTAAACAACCTGCTGCAATATAATAGCTAGCCTGCAACCTTCCAGGAGGAAAGACATTCTCATAGACGAAACAGCCGTGAACACAAGAACTGATTGGTTGATTGCAAGATTAAAAAACAACCGAGACAAAAGAATTGCGGCGGGGGAACTCTCAAGAACAGGAGAATGAGCAGGAACTCAACATTGGGAAAGTGAACTCAGGTGTTTAGATTAAAGTGAGTTAACCCTAACCCTAGGGATTGGGGCCTATTTATAGGCAGCCCAATAAATGGGGAAAATGCAGAAATACCCCTAGGGTTTTACAGGCGCTAAAATAAATGGAAAAGACCAAACTGCCCTTAGGATATTTTTACAGACTCGACTGACTGACTGTGGGCCTAAGGACAAAATAGTAAACTCCTATTTACAGATGACTTATCCGGAAGCTAAGCTTTCGTAGCATCTACGACTTCTCTTCTGGACAGTCCGATGCGAGATCAGCGGTCGTTAGTTTTTCGCCGGAAACTGACAAAGCCTCCACCGACTTTGCACCAGGTACCTGGATTAGGCCGGCCCGATTCCGCAGCTCTCTCAGCCCGGCAATCACTCACCGCCCGTGTACCTAAGTCAATCCTGGTCAACAGCCCAGTGGGTCCTCTGCGGCTCCTAGCCCATGTACCCGGATTGGGGCAGCCCGACTTCGCGGCCCCTCTGCCCGACAGTCGCTCGCTGCCCGTGTACCTGAGTCACACGCGGCCCAGACACAGCAGATCTTCTCTCTCTTTTCAGTCCTCTTTGACTATCGTTGACAATTACTCATCACTTCTGGAGCCATGAGGCCCACGCTCTTCAGCATGGCTCCTTAGTGACGAAGGCCTTCGGTGGCTTCAAGTACTTCGATGTCAGGAAACGAGATACAGGCCAAGTCCTTAGTGCAAAAGACCCCCAAACGAAGTCCTTTTTATGCATAAGTTAAGAAACTTTATAGAAGGACTTTTCATTCAAGGCCCTAAGGAGACTACACCTTTGAGTCCGCTAGAGGAGGGTTCAGTGGGCCTCATCAAACCAAGCCTTTTTTGCCTATTGGCCCTTGGCGTTCCATGGAGCATGGAAAACTTTCCCAGCAACAATGGCACTAGACGATGTGAGCTTAGAAGTCCTCTTTTCAAGGATGACTTTCTAAGTATGCATCTTCTGCACTTCAGCCACTAGAGCTCCCCGCTCGGCCTGAAGGTTCTCGGCTTCGACCTCAAAGGCCACTCTCCTCCCCTGTTCCTGTTGGAGGGCATCCACCAAGTTCGAAGCCTTCTCCTCCGAGTTGGCAAGGCTGTGTCGAAGGTTTGCGGCCTCACCCTCAAGCCGGTTGCACTCGTTGTCATAAGAGGTTGTAGTCGACCGAGCTAAGACAATGAACTACAGACAAGCAAAGGGAGGTAAGTACAAGAATAACCCTCTGAGTAAATACTGCAAAAGAATGAGAAGGCCATCGTACCTGGTAGGTGGGCCACTCTAGGGCGAGGCCCAGATCTACCACCTTCAAGCGGCTCCACTGCCTAGATCTCTTTGGTTGTTTGTTCCTCCACAACTGGTGCGGGGACCGAATCTAAAGCTGTGGGAGTCAAAGGGGACCTCAGGTGGACCAGGCTTTGGCTTACAAGCAGTTTTCTTTGAAGGGGGCTTTGGGGCCCTGCCGGCCCCTTGTCCACCTTCTTCTTCCTCGAGACGGGGTCTCAGATGTCTAGGTACGGAAGAGCAAGGCGCTCGGCCCCAAGATCGCTCCACACCTAGTTTTATCTCTCCCAGGACCCCACCAGCTCGAGCCTCCGTTTCTTCTCCCAGCAGTAGGGGCCCTGACAACCTTCTCGACCGCTTAGACTACTTGCTTCGGGGTGATTGTTAGTCGCAAGCCTACATGAGCAAATGTATCATTTATATAATACATTTATAGAAAGAAAGTGTTGAAAATTATAGTAAAGGTTGCAAATTATACATATGGAATCAGAGGGTATCTCGTGGAGGCCTTCCTCCTGAGCCCCTCGGAAGGAAAGAGGACAACTAGCCTTAAGAGGATAAATGTGGAGGGAGATGAATTCCTCCGCTAAGCCTTGCATGCTCATGCATTGAGCAAAATTATCCACGAGTCAGACACGGGCCCGAATCGAGCCCACGTCCAATGAGACCTACGCCTCCCTCCGATAAGGATCTCATGAGGGGATCCCGCCAAGCCGGAGTCCACTAACACTATGACATAAAACCAATAGTGCATTCAGATGGAGTACCACCGCTCGTTGATGCCCTTCCTAAGGAAGCTATTCTGGAAGTCCTTCTAGAGCTGGAAGTTGATGCTCCCATAGGCCAGCAGCTTCGTCGCGCCATCGAGGATGTACCACTTCTTTGGCTGGCAGCTGGCTTGATGCATCATTGTGAAGACTTCGCCTCTCCCTTAATACCCCTCCGCCTGCATGGCCCACTCGAAGATAACCTAGCGGATGTTGGTGTTCGTAGAGAGCTATCGGAGCTCCACATGGTAAAGACAAAGGACTTCAGCTAAGATCATGGATGATGGAAGCCCGAGCCCCATGTCAAAAAATGCCTCGAAGACCACCACGGCCGGAGGTCCAAGTCGCTCAAACATTGCCTCCTTTTCTGTCTCCTCGGAGCAGGTCGATCAGTCTAGGACAAAGGTTTGATCCACATACTTCTCAAAGGGCGGCCAGAGGTCCCGAGGGGTGTAAACCCTAGGGAAGCCTGAAGCCCCTAGCGTCGCTGCCGTCATCGCTATCGCTGCATCTGCCGCCTACTGCTGGATGAGAGGGGAGTTTGAGGAAAACCCCGCATCGCTTTTATTTTTCATTTTCTAAGATTTCTAGAGATGCTCAAAAGATGAGAAAGGAAGCAATGGAAGAGAAAGGCTTCAAAAAGCTAAGTTTTGGAAACTACGAGATTTCATGGTAAAGGAGGACATTGTTTCCTTTTTATAGGGTCTAGCGGCTTATACTGAAGCTTCTGTGTGATTCCTATTCTCACATTTCATATGCCAACCCTCATCGATGATGAGTGGGGCCTCCGCTAGAAAACCCTAGGAAATGAAATCCAGCAATATTTGTGGTGGTTGGGATTTCAGAAGTGACGTCCCTCTAGAAACGGTGATTAGTTACCAGAGGCAATCCCCGAAGATCCCTAGGAAAACGTTTGGGGTGTCGGCATAACAAACGGTCTCCCAACGATGCATGCAAGCACTCCAAGTGAAAGCTCCCTAGAAGGCATCTACGACAAATACTCCGCCTTTGGACCACTTCTCCTGACCCCGTTCACAACTCAGGGCATGACAAAGCTATTTGTGAGTACCGCCAGCTTTCTAAGATCAAAGCATGGAATTATGTCTTATGCATATTGCCTTTCCCATGATGCAAGATATTCGAAAAGACATATTCGAGGGGCTACTGTTAGGGGGAAATAATCCCATCAGTCCTGCCATTAGGAGGACCACTCCGAAGGATAGTTTTCAGAGTGTACAAGGTACGAAGCCTTCTATCACCACTATAGTACCCTGAGGGAGGAAGCCCAAAGCCCTTGCATAGGCCCCAGAAAATAGCGCATGAGTAGGAACCCAGAGCCTCCAGTCACCCCAGTGGCCCCACCACCTCACTTCCTCCCAAAGGCCCCAGCTCCGAAGGGGCTCCACCAAATGGGTCAACAGGATGTTTTCTTTATCTGAGTGTTCACACATGGACTTGCCATTTTACCCCTATGGGGCCTTGTGAATAGACTTCACTATGACGGTTGTAACTAGAGGATAGAGAAATATTTCCCTGTTAGATTCCTGCCTATAAATACCCCTACCTTTTATTGTAATAGGGACATCAATTCACGTAATACAAGACACTTTGAACTGATCTAAGACTATTATCCCATTTGGAGGCCTGGTTCAGCCCACAGTCAATATTTCCTATCAATTAACCCTTCGAGGCTATTCAAACCTATTAGCATAATCTTTTACGCTAACAGTCGTCATATCAAATGGTGTACCTATAGAGTCATTAGACCTGAGATCATCATTTGATTCCAGAATGCATAGCGGCTCACTTAGAGGCTTCCTAATGCTTTTCCGTAACTAGGTAGTCAAAAGGTTGTTTTTAGGTGTGTGGGGAGCGTCGAGGTAGTCGAATTAGAAAAGTACATGGCCATGCCACTTTGACTAAAGAGTTAGTCATGATTTGAATCCGATACTTGTTTGAGTGAAATGTCGATCAAACCAATGAGGGTGGCACGTATCTCGCCTTGAGCTTGACTGATGTTGTGTGGTAAAAGGACTGTGCATGTGTATATCAAGGTTCAGTGAAAATTTGATTACACTTTCGGGGGTCAGTATGTGCTACTAGGTACCACTTATGATCACTTGCTAAGAATTGGTTATTGTGCAAGTATGAGATTGAAGGAATTGTGCCTAAGAAAATTCTCGGAGGATCGGAAGTTCCGATTATTTTCTGAATTAGAAAGAAAGAGCTCAAATCGGAAGTTCCAATATGGTGCCAAAAGTTCCGATAATTTATAGTTTGAGAAACTGAGATCTTAAATCGAAAGTTCTGGTTTGGAATCAAAAGTTTTGATTGTTTCTTATTAAGAGATAGAGAGTTAAAACTGGAAGTTCTGATTTGGAATCGCTTGATTGGAAGTTCCGATGTGTTCTGGTTTGCAGATCGTAAGGTCAGATCAGAAGTTCTGATAGGGGTATCGGAAGTTCTAATGCGTGTTGATTTATAGATCGAAAGTCTTGATCAGATGTTCTGATAGGGGTATCATAAGTACCGTTCATGATGTAATAGATTGGATCTGTTAGGGAATTATAAATATGGAGGAGAAGGAGGAGGTCGTGGATATAGGTTTACAGAAAACTCAAGTGCTCCACCCTAGCCTCCACACCTCTCCTCTCCCTTCCTTCTTGATCTCAAGTATTGAGATTAAGATTTCTCCCTAGTTGTCATGAGCGATGCTAGCACGGCGGTGTGGGAACAATACTTTACGGTTGGACTCCATTGAGCCATTGCTTTGACAGCGACACTCGTCGTCTTCTTCACGTGGACATCGCCGATCTTCAATGATTGGATCACCGGGGAACAAATGGAGCGAGATGAGGATAAGCGAAGACATGCTTCACCAACATCTTCTTCCGTTGCACTAGCGCATCTCACGTTAGAAGGTAACAATTTATGATCCCTCATGCACATGGTTCCAGGGTTTGGGGACGAAAATTTTGAATTTGTCGGCTAGCGTAACTTCCCCATGTCCCAACAACATGCTCCTTCGACAATCATGATAAGATTAGCCAAAAAATAGAGGTTGTTCTATCATCTATCACCCTCGAGCTTGCCAACCTGACCCCGGGTATGGCTCGGCTATCCAGCCGCTTCGACGGAATAAAGGAAAACATGGGTATCTTGGCTTGGTTGATCCATGAGTGGTGCTCAATGATGGGACATGACAAGGTATCCCAAACATAAAAACAAAGCCAACCAACATAATAAATCTAAAGGAGATGCCATCGGATCGTAGTGAAAGCGACATGATCCCCTACCTTGCATGCCAACTATTAGTGAATCACCGAGCAGTACACCCAAGGGGTACCTAAGGTGGTTATTATATGTGTGTAAGATAAGTGCAACAACTTTGAACTCGATGGTTCACTATATAATACCAGAGCAAATATTTATACAGGTTTGTCTCTCGAAGGATAATAACACTACGTCTAGTGTTTTGGTGTATAATATGGTGGTATAACTTACAATACAACACAATTAAGCTATGAAGACTTAAACAGTCAAAAGCAAGAAAAATACGCTAGAAACTTATCCTCCGGAGGGAACCTCACCTCCTTTATATACCTAGGAGGTGATCCCAACAACACAGGACTTTATCATAAGTCAAACTAGGATTGCCTACCAAACTCAAGTGCTAAATCCATAATCACATGGATTCTTGTAAAAACATGTCTCTCTATGCCATATCTGGGTCTAGTCACCCGATAAGGATTCAACCTTCCTTATTAGAGCCAAACCCCTGTCTTTGGGCCATACCGAATGACAATGCTAGATTTGGCCTGCTCTCAGTTCAGACTAGTAAGATCAATCATGGGGTACCCGGGGGTCACATCCCCAACACAAAGGGTTGGATGGTGTTTTGTTCAAAGCACATAGGAGATTTTAATGAATAACTAGATATTCACATAATGAAATGGCTATGTATGTAGATTATATATTTTCTTAGTTCCTTGAAATATCACACTAAAATTATATAACATATTTTTCCACTAAAAATTTAGAGGCAGGAGAATGGAAACAACTTGTATGGATACTATGTCTGACAATACATAGATGATTTTCTAATAAAGGGTTTGGTCACTGAAAAAGAGTTGCTAGTACGCCGTACCAATTCAATGTCTAAACATTTTAATTCTTATAGTATAACTACCAAATAATAGTTTATTTAATATATCCATCTACCCTACTATATATTTAGCGAAGTTGAGTGTCCATTTACTCACTTATCTCAAAAATCCTAGCATTTCATCCACTAATCTAGATTATCAGCCATTGGTTCTATAATGTCGTGAGCCCCATCTATTTTATTATATGGATTTGTAAATCTCTCTCTATCTGCTGCAGGGCTCGTCTGTTTTATTATATAGAAGTTGATCTGTTTTATATAGAAATTATTAAAATATAGAAATCATAAATATATGGAAGTTGATGTGTTTTATATGGAAATTATTAATATATGGAAGCTGGTCTGTTTAACATGAAAATTATTAATATATGTAAATCACCAATATATGAAAATTGACATGGTTTATATGGAAATCATTAATATATAGAATGTTGATCATATATGGAAATGTATGGAAATCTGATTAGTTTTATATTTTTGGAAGCATCGGAATCCCCTTTCATACTCGCCCCTTTCCTTCTCTGGTGCCTCCCTATAAAATAAGGAGTCAAAGGCCAAATCCCACCTTTAATAACAACCCTAGCCTCGTTA
Source organism: Zizania palustris (assembly GCA_019279435.1). Classification (NCBI taxonomy): domain Eukaryota; kingdom Viridiplantae; phylum Streptophyta; class Magnoliopsida; order Poales; family Poaceae; genus Zizania; species Zizania palustris. The sequence continues at coordinate 98,440,007 of JAAALK010000283.1, read as the reverse complement.
ACCCGAGCCCGCAGCATGTGTTTTTTTCCGCCATCACCTGCCCTCATCACCGGCAACCACATTTGTCCTCGCTGTCGACTCCATCGAATCCGCCATCCCCTCCCCATCCCCAGTCACCGCTCCGATTGGATCCCCGACCATTGCATCATGGTACACACCTACAACCTGTTAGTTCAAAGGGTTTATTGAAGAGCTTCGCCACATAATAAAGTTTTTGATTTCACGCAAGAACCAAAATTTAAGGTGAGTTCTTGGAAGAAGGAGATGACACCTGCGAAGCGGTTCTAATATAATTATTATTTTTTCAATGTTGTAGCACAGGTACAATACTAGTATTTTTAAATGATAGAAGAAGATGATGAGATCTGAAATCCTCCAAAAGGACATCATTAAGGACATTAAAAAACAACTCATCAGCTCGGTATGATAGTATGTCCTAAAAGGAGAATTCCACTATATATGAATAATTTTTATTTAAAATAATAAAAATGGATTATGTATATATTTTTTATGATTAGTTGTGTTTGTTCCACACAATACATTGATTATGTGGATAAATATAACATCATCTAATTAATAAATATTTCTTCTAAAATTGAAGAACATTAAAAGGAGCTCACTTTTGCAGCCACCACAATGCTCCACGTCATCATTTTGTGAAAAAATCCTCCAGTTCTCTGAATTTTTTTTTGTGGGTTATGGCGTTTTGGCTGGCGTGGCCGCTAGCGCAAGCCGCAACGTTGGCGCAGGCAGAGCCGTCGTTTTTGAAAATTGACCCTCATTTTTATCACTAAATGCATGGAGGTCTGGCAACGTACTCTTCACTGAGTTGCAGTTTTTGCGTCTGAGCCCCTCGCTTTCTAGATATTTTATACGTGGAGAGAAAATTCGTAAAATTGGATCGCGCTCTGAAATTGAAAACCACGTGGGGTTTTTGACGAAATTGTCACCGCAAGGGTTCAAGAGCCCCCGCCTGCATAGTCCCTCGTTTGGTCCCCGTCCCCCGTCATTCGTCCCCCATCCCTCATCCCCATGCCTAACCTTAGCCACCACGCGCCCACTCGTGAGCCGTCGGTGCAGCCTCCGCCTACTGCTGCTTTTTCTTCTCCCCTCAATCGTCGGTGGTCTCCGACAACTGACACCGGTGTCGCCCCCACACAAAATCCACCACCGGTGCCACCCTCATCCTAGATCTGTCGCCTCTTAGCCCCTCCCTATTCCGTGCGACCTCGCCCTGTCCTATGCCATTCCTTTTTGTTGGCACTGGCGCTGTCTACGCATAGATTTCTCATCATCTCCACCCCCAACTCTATAGCTGTCGTCACCTGGCCCCCTCCCTCTTCTGCATGACCCCGCTTTTCCCTATGACATTCTTTGAGGAGTTAAAGCACTACTACAAATCACAACTGTTGTGGCGTTGTGCGATTTCACTGTAGTGGTTGGCTATTAGAGGTCTACCAGTACAATGGCACCATCCACTGCGCGCTAGCGCCCGCCACTACTACTGGCAGTCGGTGTTGGCGTCAGCACTGACCGTCACTTCTAGTGGCTACACAAGTGGCGGTCGGTGCTGACGCAAGCACCGACCGCCACTAGTATAGCCACTAGTAGTGGCGGGCCAAAAAACTGCCCGCCACTGCTATGTTATCCGCCAGTAATGTGATGATGACATCACAGACGACCGCCACTACTATTCCAGCTATAAATACACATCTTCTTCCTCCCTGAGGCTAAGGCTACAGGAGTTCGCGATTTGGTCCGTATAATGGCGACAAAAATCTAGAAAGTTTAGGGGGAGGCTTTGTTTTCGTTTCTTTTCACGGATTTCGTTCTATGAGGTAAATCCTTATCGAATATCACATTTATTTTGTCTTTAATTAAGTATATAATGAGTTATTAGCATTTTACTAATCCAGGGTTTATGAATAGAAATTTTCAAATATTCTTCGATTTATAGTGTTTCTTTCTCCCAAATAAACAAATATGACCCTCCTCACAATTATTCATCACTTGTATATATTTTTACCTCATTTTAATCTCTTTTTAATTTGACTTATGATTATAGATCTAGATTTATGTTGTTTGGAGAGATAAACTAGTGTAGTTAATTTATTTAATAAATTTTTCATTTAGTTAATACTATTACTCCTTTATAATTAACAAGGTTTACATATTTTCAATTAAAGCATTTTTAATTAATGTTGTTATGAGAGAGAAATCAATATCTTTTTAATTTATAAATTACTAAAATTAACAAAAATGAATTTATTAATATTTTTTAAGAAATATGTTTTAGATGGAGCGTAGGTCCTAATGTACTCGTCCAATGATGGAGATGTGGTGGCATATTTTAACCGAGTAACTGAATTTACTGAAGCTGTCGCACAATATGCTTCTCGTCAGAGTGAAGTGGCAATATATTATCATTATAAAGATTGTAAGAATGAAGTGTTGTATACGTGTTCAGATCGTGAAACCATAGGATTTCACTTGTTCAAAAATGGCTTCGTGAAGAACTACTATATATGGACGAAACACAATGAGATTAGTGAAAACCCTCCTGATGATTCTGATTTGTCGAGAGATGCTCATCAACATAGAAGAAGTTGTGATCATACATCCGACATAACACATGGTGTTGATCAACAAGATGATGATGACGCCTTTGATGTGGAGGAACTGATGCGAAATGTTGTGCCTGAGGTGTTGTTGCAGAGAACTACAACGAAAGGCTACGATAACTTTGAATCACTTGACAAAGCATCGAAAAACAATCTATACGAGGAACGTCACGGTTGCAATAAGAAGTATACTATGTTGTACACGACTCTTGAGGTTATGAAACCGAGGGCTAGCAATGGATGGTCCGACACTAGTTTTTCAGATCTTTTGTAGCTCCTAAAAAATGTTTTGTCGAAACTCAATGGTTTGCCATATGATACATACAAGGCAAAGAAGTTGATTTGTCCATTGACTTTGGGTGTTTAGAAGATTCATGTATGTTCAAACCACTGTATCCTATATCAAAAAAAGTATGAATTATTAGAGAGCTTTCCGTAGTGCAACGCAATTCGATACAAACGTGCAAATGATGGTGTGGAGGACTACAATGACCACCAGAGGAAGACTAAGAGGTTATAGAAGAGGAAGAGGAATGTTATTGTAGACCAGCACGGATATAAGACGGAGAGGAAAGTTCCAGCCTTAGTAATGTGGTGCCTACTAGTGATTGATCGCTTGAAATGTATGTTCTCTAATCCCAAAGATGTTGAACTATTAATCTGGCATTTCGCTGGGCGAAAGAAGGACGGAAAACTTCGGCACCATGCGGATGCTAGGCAGTGGAAATCATTTGACCTGGCCCATCCAGATTTCTTGGAGGATCCCAGAAATATCAGGATGCGACTTAGAACGGATGGAATGAATCCCTTCGGTGAGATGAGGAACCCACATAGTATGTGGCCAGTGTTTCTATGTTTGTTCAACATTCCATCATGGTTGTGCCATAAAAGAAAGTACCTTATGCTCACTACTCTAAATTCCGGTCCAAAACAACCTGGCAATGACATTGATGTCTTTCTAGAACCTTTGATGGAGGATATGAAACATCTATGGGAACATGGTGTCCGTGTGTGGGATGAGCACGAGAAAGAGAACTTCAATCTAAGAGCCATGATCTTTTGCACCATAGCTAACAACCCGGGGCGTATGTCCCTAATAGGACAAGTTAAAGGAAAGAAAGAATGTGTAGTGTGTGTAGAGCAGACAGAATTTGTGCATCTTCCATCATTCATTAAGACGATATATGATGTGGACATCACTCCTTTGGATGCATGTGACACTCCTCCGCTGGACATTCAAGGTCCAATCACTAGAGCTCGTGCACGACACTTGAATTTAGAGGTGAGCTCGTTCCTAAGCATTTTAAATTATTATTTTGAGAATAGATTGCTACCTAATGATTATATTGTGAATAGGAACCAAGGAGAGGACTAGGAGGTTCATGAAGAAGGACTTGGAGGCGTAGAGTTACAGCAAGGGAGTGCAAGCTTGTTTGAGATCTGATCCAACTCGACTTCGAGTCAAATTCGGGCTCCATGACCACCTGACAGTAAAACAAACGCCCAGGATGCATACGAACTCTGATTTGGACATTCCACATATGTTTGGAAAGATGAGAAGATAACCTTTCCAATTGGACCAACCTCACATCCAGATAAAATCAGAGTCGTCAGAAATTGTTAAAACAGTACCGATTTGCAGAACAATTCCGGTGCTGCATCACCAGTTTGGGCCTTTAGGCCATGTACCGAGTTGGAGTCCCTTAAGGACGCATTTTAGGGTTAAATAAAGTTCCTTAGCCTATGTAAATAGCAGCCGCTGCTGTCTCTCGTGGGTTTTGCTTAGATTATTCTGTCATGAACAGTTTCACCGTCGTATCGGTTTGTAGAACCCTAACTTGTGAGTTTAATCATACATCTGCAATTTGGTTGCATTATTCTTGGTTCTTGCTTGTGTTATTCGATTCATAGGCAAGGATTAGCCTTCTCGTTGAGGTCGACCGAGCACCGTTTAGTCAATAACTGGAGGAGATGTTGTGCAATGATTGCGGGCTCAAGACGTGTCGTCTAGAAGCTGGATCAACTTGTGTAGCGACTCAACCAAATTGGGAGTTATCGTAACCTTTCAGAAGATTGGGAACCCTAGTCTACATCAAGTGGTATTTAGAGACAGGTTTACCATCAGGTTCGCCTTCCCTTTGTTCGAGTCAATTTCAGCTTCATTCTAGAGTCCACAGAAAAGCCAAAAAAATTCCCCGTCCTAGACATTTTTAGCCTTTTGCACAATTCTCTTTCAGACTCCGTATTGTTGAGTTTGTGTCAAATTTTGTGTCATTGTTGCTGGTTAATTCGTGTTTTAGACCGGTTTGTGTGTTTCCCTTTTTCACTGCACAATTTTTCCACCCCCACCGATTCACATCTGCTGCCGATTCCACCACCAACAAACCTGATTTTCTCGGAGGGTCCTCATTGAAACTAGCATAACTTTTCGCTTGGAATTCCGATTGAGTTGAAATTTTTCCACAGAAAGATCTCGAAAAGTTGAATTTGGTGAAACCGGCTTTGCCGGTAACAGCGATTTCAAAAAAAATAAAAAAAATCAGGAAGACCTTCGTTTCGGGCTCCAAAGTTTTAGTACCCATTTTTCCAAACGATCCAAATTATGTACCGATAAAATCTTACATCAGTTTGAGCTGATACTTGGTGCTATTCTTGATCTTGGTTCATAGTGTTGTTGGTACTTGGTTGCACAAAAACAAAAAAGAGATACCACATGTTGGCGCAAATGTTACGCCAACAGGTTCTCTGAAATCAAGAACGGACAAATAGGAAGTTTGCGTTTTAGGACTACTTGGAGCCTCCCAAATGGATAATAACTCAAGTGGTCCGAATATGTGTATATGAATAACTTGTTTCTCCTCCTCTTTTACAAGGTACAATGGGGGGTATTTATAGGGGAAAAAGCATAAGGAAAAGACCTTTTACCCCTAACCTACAACCGACATAGTGGAAACTATTCGGTACTATAAACAATGTTACATACGGTAAAGTACTGCAAGGTAGATGGATAAGCTGGACATCCAATCAGTCATGTCCTTAGGCTTCGAGGCCTCCATCTTCCATTCGGAGGGTTCTCCAGAGCTTCGCACCGTTGCACCCTTCGGCGTGGCGGTGCATGCTTCGAACCACAGTTTACCAGCTTCGGAGTCCTCACCCGCTTTTGAAGGATTAATCTTTAAGTCTTGGAAATGGAGTAATTTCCACCAACAGTAGCCCCTCGAATACGCCTTTTCTGTAGTTAACCTGTTTAGAAAGAAGGCAGTATACGAAAGGAACATTTCTATTTTCTGAGGCTTAAAGAGGATTTGGGGATGCTGAGACTTAGCCGAGGACTTTGAGCTCGACGCGTTCGAACCTTCTCCTTCGAGTTCTTGATACAGTGGGAACGCACATTGGGAAGGGAACGGTTTCGGAGTGCGAACGTCGTGGAGACGGTTTCGGAGTGCGAACGTCGTGGAGCGCCGTTAGAGGTAGCCGTTACAGCGCAAGTAGCCGTTACCCTCTGCAAAAAAGGTAACGGTCGGTTTTTACAGCGGTTGTACGCCGTTCCAATTACCGAGCCCACTTGTCGGTGACAGAAGCCGAACCTACAATGTGAAACCAATCGAAGAGTAGTACTGGTCGTGCGATTATAAAAGGAGGGAACGGAGATTAACCGAGATTTTTTACCGCATTCATCTCCCGCGATTCACCTTTTCCCCAATCTTCCAAACTCTTGCATACTTGAGCACGATGGCGAGAACTAGCCACACCACTCCAACGGCGGCCAACACCCTGGTGCAGAGGCAGGCGTTGGCTACATCGGCAGCAGCGGCAATGGCGGGGACTCCGAGCGGTGCCTGGCCCATGAATCCTCGAGCGCTCCGCCCGCCCTCCAAGAAGAAAATTGCCCAAAGCTTCATCATCGGCCAATCCGTGAGCACCGCTGAGTCCATTGAAGAAGCAGTGGATGGAAAGCTGGGCGCTGGACTGAGGACTCGAGTCCCCGGGACTGAGTCGACTCCAAGGCCGCGAAGCGGGGAGGTGGTGGTCTTCGAAGCATTCTTCGAAGCATGCCTGGGACTGCCAGCCGTGGATTTCTTGGCAGAGGTATTGGACTTGTTCCACATAACTCTGCCTCAGCTGTCCCCCAACGCCATCGCCCGCTTAGCCATCTTCGAATGGGTGCTCTGGGCAGAGGGATGCGAAGGACGCTCCGAGATCTTCGCTGCGACGCACGAAGCCATATGCCAACCGAAGCCACAAGACGGCCCTGGGGATTCCAAGGTGACAATAGCCTTTGGCAGCATCAATTTCCAACTTCGGAAGGAGCACGCCCTCCACATCCCTGCAAAAGCTATAAACGACAGGTGGTACACAAACTGGATACTTCGGTGGTTTTATGCCGAAGTCGGAGAGGACTCCCCCCTCGCTGGTCCACTCCAGGAGATTTGGTTCCGGAAGGAGGCGGACATCTCTCCGAACCCTAGCCTGCTCTCGACGAGGCTAGGGCTGCTTACTTCGGTGGCTCGCCGTATGAGCATGCGCGACCTGGCCGAGGGGTTCGTCGCCCTTTGGATCCCTCCCCTCGGAGCCAACTGGCCAATCGTTTTCCCACAGGCCTCGGAGGTGGACCTCCGAAACATAGGTAAACTTTACTCCCTGCAACATCATATTAGATGAAGAAATCAATTGTACTCATACTTCATACCTTTTTCTTTCAGTGGCGCCTCTGGCATTGGCTCCGGAGGATATAGTTCGGGCCACCGAACGAGTTCTCGGAGCCCCTTCGGTGCCCGAGAGGCAAAGAAGGTTGGAGCTGGTGGGGAGTTGGGAGCGATCCAACAGAGTGTGGAGAGCTCTCGGCATGGAGCCCCCGCATCTTCCCGACTTTGCCCCGACCGGAGCGGTTGTTCGCAAAAGGAAAGCCGCTGCCGAGCCCTCCAAGAAGGCCGGCAAGCAGTCGCTCCGGAAGAAGAAAGTAGCGAAGCACCCTTCGGTGTTGGCGCCTGCCTCGTCTGCTTCGTCGCCGGGCGCGCAAAGCTCAGCCTTCGAAGAGGCAGAGGACTCCGACGGCCAGACAGCGGCGGCCTTCGAAGCCTACCTCCTGGACGACGAAGATATAGGGGAGGTCCCCCCTAGCGCCTCCGCCAGGGAGGTGGTAAGTGTGACTCCGATTGCTCCCCCTGCGCCCGTCGTCGCGCAAGTGGAGTCAGACTCCCCTACCCCCAACTTGCCTGCACCCGAGGTAGTCCCGGCGGAGATCGTGGCTCCGACTGGAAATGTCGAGGGCAGGACCTCGGGGGATGACTTTGCCGACATCCTTCAGATGTACAAGGTCTTGGAGTATCCAGCAATCCTTCCCCACGAAGCTCCTGGAGGTTCTTTCCGAAGCTCCTTTTTTTTAACTAATGCCTGCCTGCTATCTGTGAAACATGCTTATCAATTTTGTTATCGAAATAGGTACCTCTTCGGGTGTTGATGCTTTGGTGGTGTCCGAAGTCCCTGCGTCATCGGAGGCTGCTATCCAAGCGGACCCTCCCGCTCCTCTGGAGGCCCCGAATTTGGCGACGGAGAATGCGTCTTTCGGGGAGGACGACATGCTTGCCGGGACGTATTTGGCGACGGAGGTCCCTCCTGCAGTGGCAGCTTCGACCACCGAGGTTGCCTCCGCCGCTGTGGTTCTGGTCGAAGGGGTGGCTGCCGATGGTCGGAGTACTCCTGCTTCACCCTCCTTCGTACCGGGGAGGGGCAAGAGTATTTCTAGCCTCGGTCTTCTTCCTGGCCAGGCCGCGGCCTCCGTTGGCAATTCGGAGGATGAGGCCGCAGCGGATGATGCTCAAGCTCTGTCTTGGCTTCCTCTGCTGGCTCTGTTCCTAGAGCACCGGAGTGGCCTCCGGAGACTCATGGAGCCCCTGGCTGAGAGAAGCCAGGACATCGCCAATTCTTAGTTGATCTCCGTCTTGAGGGAGGCCAGGGCTTCCTCTCTCAACACGGCCCTCGAAAGGGCTGCCCTTCATGTATGAAAAGACACCATAGCTACTTCGCATTAGTGGTCATAAATACTTCAGTACTTACTTAGTTATTTTTGCAGCAATTTTTCCTTGCTAGAGCGGCAGCAACTTCCAACGAGGTCGAAGTTAATCGACTTAAACGGAAGGTCACTACCCTCCAGACGGCCCTTAATGACTCCACCGGGAGATCCCTCAGGCTGGAGGAAGAAGTCTTGGAGGAACGGAGGGCTAGGGCGGCGTCTGACGAAGCCCTCGGAGCCCTTCCTTTGTCTGCCCAAGAGGTCGAGGCCGAGGGCGTCGTCCTTCGAACGGAGGTTGAAAGACTCCGCCAGGAGACTGCTACCTCAAGTGCGCAGCTGGTGGAGCTCCAGGGGGCTCTTACCTAGGCGATGGCCCTCAAGAGTTCTTTAATGCTCTGGGTGGCCGAAGTGGGTGCGACTGCTGCAGGCTTGGAAGCAGCGGAGAAGAAGAACTCTAGTACTGCGGATCGTACCTTGGAAGCCCTTCAGGGTATGCTGGAGTACTTCGGCACCATGTGCCCTTCATCTTCTGCTGCGACCCACGAGCCCCTTGACCGGAAGCTGATGAGGATCCAGGTTGCTTCATCATTGATGAAGAACTCCGGTATTCGGTACGGGGAGATCTCCGGACAGTGTGCTGGTATCGGGGTTCTTCGTCATCTTGAATCTCTTCGGATCCCCCTTGGCTCAGTCGGGGGTTCGTCTCCTGGAGGCTTCGTGGACGACGACTTGATGCGGCCATCTTTGGAGGTGGCTTCGGCTTGGGAAGCCTTCCGGTTGACCTGGAAGACGGACCATAAGGTCGCAGCTAAGGCCTGGATTGACGAGGCCCGTCGGCAGAAGCAAGCGCTAACAAAGCCACCACTTCCAGCTTCGCCAGCCCCTTCTGTTCCTGCTCCGCCGACCGACCCGCAGGTCTAGCCGCTTAGGATTGCTATGTATATGAAGCCTTGTAAACCCTGTTTTTATTAATGAAAAAGTTATAAACGAGAACTTGTCTTGGGTGTTCTGCTCTTTTTTTAGGTTTTGTCATGTCCTTCGAGCCCTGTCTTCGAACTTCTGGAAATTACCGTCGAGCTCCGAAAGGAGTGGGCAAACCTCGAGGGTTTGAGGCCTTACCGCCGCTCCCGCTTTTCTGTTCCTCGCGGAGATGGAGGGGAGATCACCCTTGAAGTTCGTCGAGACGTCTTAGCTTATATTAAAGAGGAAGAGAAGACGGAGGGGTCCTCGTCTTCCGAACCTATTGATTGGTCTGACTCAGAGTACCGAGCCGAAGACCCTGCGGAAGCTGACTCCGAAAGGCTCCTGACATGGGCTGAGCTTCAAGAGGAGCAAAAGAAACTGCGAGCCTTGAAGAAGAAGAGAAGCACTCGAACTAAAAGGACAACTTCGGTGGCTTCGAGCTCCGAAGGGCAAAGTAGCCGTAGGGGCCGAAAAGGTCTCCGGTTTTACTTAGGCTTAGACACAAATTTCTCTTGATGTATAAGTATAATGATTTAATGTGGAATGTTTCGAAAGTATGTTGTGTGACTCCTACCCTCCGACCCCCCTTGTGGGTGGTGGAGCCTTTACCATAGAAAAGGGTTCGCTAGGCACAATGAATGTCCGAACACCCGCATGCTTCGAACTTGTACTTATCATTTGCATTTTTAGTTTGCTTTCGAAGACTAAAAATTTGCTCGCTTTTTTTTACGTTTTTAGACTCTTTTACGGATCTTAAAAAGCTGGAGCCTGGAATCCGTATGTTGGCCACCTTCGGCTCTTTTACAGATACTTCGCACTCGGAGGCCGAAAATCTGTTTTTCTTTAAAGTCCTTAGACTCTTCTACGGATCCTAACAAGCCGGAGCTTGGAATCCGTAGGTTGGCCACCTTCGGCTCTTTTATAGATACTTCGCACTCGGAGGCCGAAAATCTGTTTTTCTTTAAAGTCCTTAGACTCTTCTACGGATCCTAACAAGCCGGAGCTTGGAATCCGTAGGTTGGCCACCTTCGGCTCTTTTACAGATACTTCGTACCCAGAGGCCGAAAATCTGTTTTTCTTTAAAGTCCTTAGACTCTTCTACGGATCCTAACAAGCCGGAGCTTGGAATCTGTAGGTTGGCCACCTTCGGCACTTTTACAGATACTTCGCACCAGGAGGCCGAAAATCTGTTTTTCTTTAAAGTCCTTAGACTCTTCTACGGATCCTAACAAGCCGGAGCTTGGAATCCGTAGGTTGGCAACGAAGCCTTTGAACCAATGGTTCGAAGGCAGCTGCCTGGGTCTTGAGAAAATGCTCGGCTCTACAAGCATCTCTGTCCTCCTAATGCGTCCATCAGGAGTACGATATATTCGAAGAGCAAACAAAGTTCGGCCCTTATCTTTATTCATAGAGGGGAAGTTTTTACAAGTGATTACAGGGGGCCCCTAAGAAAAATAGCGCTTAAGGTGCTCTGCATGCCATGCATGTTTCAACTCTTCTCCTTCTAAATTGGCTAATTTAAACGACCCGGGGCGTCCTGAGCGTAAGATAACATATGGTCCTTCCCATTTGTTTCCTAGCTTCCCCGGAGCTATTACACTTCGCAATACCAGATGACCCGGTTTTAACTCATTTAGCTTTACCTTCGGGTCATACCATGTCTTGGTGTGCTTGTGGTACTTAGTTAGGTTCGCGACAGCTCGAAGCCTTGTTTCTTCTGATAAATCCACGGAAGTGCTCCAGTCACTTTCATCCCCAGGTTGTACTACGCGAAGCGATCCACCTCTGAGCTCCGTAGGAGTCATGGCCTCATCTCCGAAGAGTAATCTAAACGGTGTGAACCCCGTTGACCTGGTTTGAGTGGTTCTAATGGACCACAAGATTTTGGGGAGCTCTTCGACCCACAACCCCTTGGCCAATCCAACAATTCGGCGATTCAGCCCGTAAAAGATGTTCCCGTTGGCTCGCTCAACCGCTCCGTTGGACTGTGGATGTCGTACTGCTGCGAAGCACAACTTAATGCCCAATTCTTCACGAAATGTTTGGAAGGTGTCAGCTTCGAACTGGGTTCCATTATCCACCATCAACTCTCTTGGAACTCCGAACCTGCATATGATATTCTGCCAGAAAAATCTTTGCACATTCTTCGAGGTGATAGCTGTTAGTGGCTCCGCCTTAACCCATTTTGAGAAATATTCGATTGCCACCACCACAAATTTCAAGCCGCGTTTTGCCACTGGGAAAGGGCCTATGAGGTCCATGCCCCATCTAACCATTGGCCATACTGGGGCAATAACTTGAAGCTGAGCTGGCGGGCGATAGCTCCGTCTGCCCATCCACTGGCAGCCTTGGCATGTTCGAACTAGTTCTTCCGCATATCTCACTATTGTTGGCCAATAAAACCCTTGCCGAAGCGTCTTGCCTGCTAGCGCTCGAGGGGCTAAATGACCTCCGCATAGTCCTTCGTGGATGCCTCGAAGTATGTCTTGACCTTCGGGTTGTGAGATGCATCGAAGTAGGGGTGAACACACTCCGTCCTTGTATAGCACTTCATCAACAAGCTTGTAATTTCGAGCTCTTGCTTGCAACCTTCGAGCTTCTGGGCCTTCAGGAGGGTCCATGCTACTTTGCAACATGTTTATTATCGGAGCCCGCCAATCTGTAGTTGGAATGCACATTACTTCTGAAGAGGGTATTTGATCAGCTGCTGGTTGCTCTAGTTCTTCGTAGAAAGCACCCTCCGGGAGGTCCACCGCCCCTGCTGTATCCGTTGCAAGAATATCTGCAAGTTGATTCTCTGCCCGAGGGATACTTCGAACTGTAAACCCTTTGAATGCTGCTTCGGCCTTGCGGATTTCTTCAAGGTATTGCGTGAGATGTGGATTTTTTGCTTGAAAACTTTTGTCAATATGCCCCGCGATGACTTGGGAATCTGTCTTGATCACTATTCTTGCAGCTCCGAGCGCTTTAGCCTTTCGGAGGCCTAGCAAGATTCCTTCATACTCGGCAATGTTATTAGTGGTTTTGAAGTTGAGTCTTGCGGAATACATGGCCCTCTGCCCTGATGGTGATATGATGACGGCCCCTGCTTTGGCACCTGATGCTTGATAAGCTCCGTCAGAGAATATTGTCCAAAAACCTTCGGAGGGTTCTTCCGGGGTCCAAATTGCAGATGGAGTCCATTCTGCTACGAAATCTGCTATAATTTGAGATTTAACAGCTGTTCTCGCCGTGAAGGAGATTTCGAAGGGTGCCAGCTCGACCGCCCATTTTCTAATCCTGCCGGTGCAATCTTTGTTTCGGAGCATATCCCCAAGGGGATACGACATAGGGACGATCAGGTTATGCGCCAAGAAATAATGCCTCAGCTTCCGCGAGGCCATTACTAGGGCATAAGAAAATTTCTCGAGCTCAGAGTATCTGACTTTAGCTCCGGATAATGCCTCCGACACAAAATATACTGGGTTCTGGACTAGTTTTCCTTTAAGCTCAACATCCCGGACTAGTACTGCGCTCACTGCTGAATTTGTTGCTGCAAGATAAAGGAGCAATGTTTCTTCTGGGAGAGGAACGGTCAAAATTGATAATCTTCCGAGGTATTCTTTTATATCATCGAAGCTCTTTTGGCACTCCGATGTCCATTGAAAGCTTTCAGACCCCTTTAGTGCGTTGAAAATTGGGAGGCTCCGCTCTGCTGACCTGGCCAGGAACCTGCTAAGAGCTGCAAGTCTCCCTGCTAACTTTTGAACCTGCTTTAAATTCTCTGGTGGAGCCATCCTTTGCAGTGCACTTATCTGTGTTGGGCTAGCTTCGATTCCCCTGCTCGAAACTAAGTACCCTAGCGGTTTTCCTGCTTGTGCTCCGAATATACATTTTTCCGGATTGAGGCGTACTCCACATGCTCGGAGGCTCTCGAACGTTTCAGCTAGATCTAGGCTATGCTGGTGCTTTTGAGCACTTTTTATTACAATATCATCCATATAGGCCTCGACATTTCGGCCTATCTGATGACCTAGAGCTTTAGCTATTAAACGAGAAAAGGTTGCTCCGGCATTCCGCAACCCAAAAGGCATTCTTACATAACAAAATACTCCGGAAGGAGTTATAAAGCTTGTCTTGGCTTCGTCTTCGTGTTTTAGCCATACTTGATGATATCTGGAGTATGCGTCGAGGAAACTTAGCAATTCGGACCCAGCTGTGGAATCTACCAACTGATCTATTTGGGGCATCGGGTAGGGGTCTCGCGGGCATGCTTTATATAATGAAGTGAAATCAATACACATGCACCACTTGCTCGAGTCCTTCTTCCTTACAAAAACAGGGTTAGCCAACCACTCGGTATGGGCTTCCTCCCTGATGATGCCAGCCCTTAACAATTTTTCTACTTCGGCCTTGGCTAGGCTTGCTCTTTCTGCTGACAGCTTGCGGAGCCCCTGGCGCACTGGCTTGGCCTTCGGGTTGACGAGCAGACTATGCTCGATGATGCTTCGATCGACCCCGGTGATGTCTTCGTCAGCCCAAGCAAATATGTCCAGATTTTTCCTGATGACTTCTTCTAACGAGGCAGTTATTTCCGGAGATAGCCCCTTGCCGAATTGCACTGGTTACTCTTTGCCATCTTTCGAGATTATTCTTGTCTCAACATCGCCCTCCGGGCTTGGCTTGAGCGAAGACCCCTTCGGAGGGTTCGAGGCCTCCGGTACTTCTTTGATGCTTTCCGCCACATTATGCACTTGTCGGGGGTCTAATGGCTGCCCATGGCCATACTCCGTCCTCCTGGCTACAGCTTGGTCTCCTGAAATAGTAAACACTCCACCTTGCGTGGGCATTTTGAGACAAAGGTAATTATGATGTGCTATAGCCCCGAACTGGTTCAACATCCCTCGACCCCGAACTGGACATTGTAAGCGTATGGGGCATCAACCACATCGAAGATCACCTCTTCTACTCGGGCCAAAGGCCCCTATCCGAAGGCAACCTCGAGGCCTATTTGGCCGAGGGCATCGAGAGGCGGTCTTGAGAACCCTTGAAGCGGCCGGGCTGCTGGAAGTAGATGCTTCCGAGGTATGCACATCTGATCGAAGGCCTGGACAAAAAGTATGTCTGTGGAGCTCCCGCCATCTACCAAGATCCTTCGAGCTTCTACTCCTGCTATATCAGCAGAGATGACCAATAGGTCGGCATGGGGGAACTTTACCCCCGCAGCATCATTGGCTGTGAATGAGATGGGCACACGGGACCATTCTGGCATCCCTTCGATGGAACATGAGGTCCCAATGTGCCGGACCTCGCGGACGTACTCGCGCCGCTGCCTCTTGGACATGGTTCCGAGGGTCCCACCTCCGGAGATGGGTAGGACCACTCTCTTGCCGCGGTCCTGCGGGTCTTCCATCTTTGATGGTGGCATAATACTGGCCACCGGCAGCCGCATAAGGGCTTCGAGGGCACTGGCCCGGGCCACAGCTTGTACACGCTCTAGCCGTGCCAATGGTGGGGCTCGATCCGAAGTGCCCCGCCCGGTACTTCGTTCAAGGCAGTCGCCCTGAAGGGCCAACACTGCCTTGCAGTCCTTCGTGTCATGGCTTCTATTGTCGCCATGCACGCAACAGAAAAAACTCTGGCGCCTGCTAGGCATCCTTTCTTGAGGCTTCGGTGGCCCGGCCTTGAAATTCTTCGCCTGCTGGAAATTGGCAGGTGCCTTTGGAGTAGAAGGTGCAATGTTTAGCACCTCCGAATGGAAATGCTTCTTCCCCGCTTGTATTCGTTGAAGCGGTTGTCTTGTGTAGGTTGCAGAGCAGCGGAGGCTTCGGGCTCCCTTTTGACTTCTCGGAGGGTGGGCAATGGTGCTTCAGCTCGCCGAAGACATCCTTCCTCCGCCTTGGCATACTGTTCGAAGTATGCCATGAGCTGCGCCACAGACGTCACCGGCTTTCGATGGAGTTTGCTGAGGAGGTCGGGGTTCAACACCCCCTCGCGGGCAGCATCAACTACCGACGAGGTAGACAGGCCCTTGATCTGTGACTTGGTGTGGGCGAAGCGCGTGAAGTAATCCCAGAGGGTTTCTCCCACCCGCTGCTTTACCTGGAACAAACTTCCTGTGGACATCGGGGCCACAAAGGTGCCTTGGAAGTTGCTCACAAATTTCTTTTTAGCTGCTCCCAGGAACTGATCGATCCTGGCTTTAGGGACCAGAACCAGCGGAGTGCCACGCCTTCGAGAGCGAGGGGGAAGCATTTTGCCATGGTGCTTCGCACCCCTCCGCTTGCTTCTATTGCCAGTGCGTAAGAGCGGGCGAACTATCCGGGGTCCGACCCCCCGGAGTACTTGTGCAGCTTCGAGGCCTTGAATCTGGGGTCGAAAGGCACTCTCTGCAAATCCGAATGTATTGGAGACTCGTTATCGAATGATGCATTCTCGGCTTCCTCCGGGACTTGAATAACTTCTGGGGGATTGTGGGTACCACCGTCTTGAGGCCCTCCTGGAGTTTCGGTGGAAGCTTGAGTGCGGAGGCGATCGGCGGCCTCTTGCCTCCACCTGGATACCTCCTCCTGAAGCCTGGCTAGCTGCGTAGCCTCGGTTTCGGGAGGGCCTTCGTCTTTGTCGGAGGGTACTTCTGGATCTCGGCTAGCTGCGTAGTCGGTCTGAAGCACCGTAGGAGGAGCCAAAGGGCCCCGGGGCGCTCGACGCTCGGCAGTCTCGGCGGGAATCGCCGGATTAGCCGAGGGTCCAGCTCCATTGGTCCGAGGGGACCTTCGGAGAGGACCCGAAGCCTGGCTTCGCTTCGGAGGCATAGCTATCCGCGAAGAGGTCTTGGAGATGGAGGACTTCGAACGAATCGAGGGGTCGAGAGAAGGCTTTCGGGCTGCACTAAGAAGCCCTTAACTGAAGGGTGCGCGGGATCTTGGGACTCCGAGGCTCCCTCCGTAAGTGCTCTTCGAAGTGCAGCCAGCAGCAGAGAACAAGCTTTTAGAACTTGGTTCCCCACGGACGGCGCCAACTGTTGGCGCAAATGTTACGCCAACAGGTTCTCTGAAATCAAGAACGGACAAACAGGAATTTTGCATTTTAGGACTACTTGGAGCCTCCGAAATGGATAATAACTCAAGTGGTCTGAATATGTGTATATGAATAACTTGTTTCTCCTCCTCTTTTACAAGGTACAATGGGGGGTATTTATAGGGGAAAAAGCATAAGGAAAAGACCTTTTTACCCCTAACCTACAACCGACATAGTGGAAACTATTCGGTACTATAAACAAGATTACATACGGTAAAGTACTGCAAGGTAGATGGATAAGCTTGACATCCAATCAGTCATGTCCTTAGGCTTCGAGGCCTCCATCTTCCATTCGGAGGGTTCTCCAGAGCTTCACACCGTTGCACCCTTCGGCGTGGCGGCGCATGCTTCGAACCACAGTTTACCAGCTTCGGAGTCCTCACCCGCTTTTGAAGGATTAATATTTAAGTCTTGGAAATGGAGTAATTTCCACCAACACCACAGGAGGCTTTGCACTTCTTGTTTCATAGTGTTGCTGGTGTCGTGCTGACATTGTCCTTGCTATTCATCATGTCCATCCTTGTTTCTTTCTTGTTGACACTACTGTTCTTAGGACACAAGGAGACCAGCAGTTAAGACTAATAGTTTGAACATTTATTCAGCATTAATATCTGTTATTGAATTGTGTCCCACTCACATAGCTGGCCTCAATATATCTCCACATACACCTTTTGGACATTAGGTTTTTATCCTTGCAATCGCATAGCACGCCTCCCAGGTATCCTTTGTCTTGCTGATAAGAACCTTGTAAGAGCTTGGTTAGGTGTTTCCTTTTGCTGTGTTGATTGAGAGAGAGGCATCACCGGTCCTGCGTAGTGTCTTATTAGGGATAACTTTCACTGTTTGTTCCTGTTTTTGTATCTACAATGGCACGTGATGACGGAGGTGCCACCTCAAAGGACTTCAACGAGTGTGTGAGCCAGAGTCAATTACGTGAGGCCCTTGAGCATGGGTAGAAGGCGATGACAAAAGCTCTCACCTAGACAATCACCATTGCCATCAAGGACCTCAGACTCCAAAATTCCCTTGAGCGCTTGGATAAACAGATATCCACTCTAACCGATAGGGTGGTTGCATTGGAAACTCGTCCCCCACCCAATGGAGATGAGGACGTGGACGCAGCCACAAGAGACGTGTGACTTCGACATCATATACGCGCCAACATCGTAGGTATGGGTGGTAATAATAATCGTGCTCATGATGACCCTTATGCAAAATTAAATTCAGTATACCTTCATTTTCTAGACATTATTATGCTGAGGGATTTCTTGATTGGGAGATGACTGTCGAGCAGAAATTTACTACCCATCTTGTACCTGACCAACATAGAGTTAGACAAGCCACTAGCGAATTTAAGGATTTTGCTATCATTTGGTGGACTGGTTTAACTTCCGTGGGGCTTAATTGCACCTACTACATGGGACAAACTTAAGGTTGCTATGCGCGATAGATTGTTCCTCTTCTTATAATAGAGATCTGTGTAATTGCTTGATGCGCTTAGAATAGGGAGATAATTCTATGCAAACTTATTATGGTGAGCTTGAAAAGGGTTTGATGTGTTGTGGCATAGTAGAGGGTCGTGAGGATTCTATTTGTCGTTTTTACTCGGGTTTGTGGCGTGAAATTTAGGACATAATGGATTATAAGGAGTTTAACACTGTCAACCAATTGTTTCAGTTGGCTATGTTTGTAGAAAAAGAGTTCCAGGGACATGCTTTGCAGGACAAGAACAAGGTCGGCACCACATACGCACAGTGTTCAATGACATCTTCTGGCCTTACCAAGCCCTCCTCCTTGAGAAACCATGTTGAAGAATATGGTTTTGATACTCTAGATGTGATGAGTGAATTTCAACGGAGGTCAAAGGAAGAGATATGAAGACCTACCGAGTCTGAGGCGCGTGTGACTCAGGTACACGGGCAGCGAGCGACAGTCGGGCAGAGGAGCCGCGGAGTCGGGCTGGTCCAATCCGGGTACATGGGCTAGGAGCGGCAGATGATCAACTGGTCTGTTGACTGGGTTTGACTCAGGTACATGGGCGGCGAGCGATTGCCGGGCTGAGGAAGCTGCGGGGTCGGGTCGGCCCAATCCGTGTACCCGGTGCGAAGACAGTGGACACTTTGTCAGTTTCAGCGCAAAACTAACAACCTATGATTATTTTGTTTTTAGGATATTAATAGTTAGTTTTTAAGTTTAGAATATTTTCAATAGAGTCAGGAGATTTTTCTAAGAATATTTTAGTAATTTTCGGAATTTATTTTTGAGTCAGTGTTAATTTACCCTAGGGGTAAATTAGTCTTTTCATGTATTAGGACTCGCCTATAAATAGGCCCCTATCCCCCTGGGGATAGACGACTGTTTTCCAATAATCAATCTACAGTCCAAAAAATTCGACCATCACTATTATTTTTCCCGTTTCAATCTAAGCCGCCGTAGTCCCTCTTTTTGACCGCCGGAGCACAGGTTCTTCCATGCGTTGCAGCACACCAGACATGGAGACTATTGCAAGCAACACAGCAGTCCGGTCATCATCAAGCATGGGTCCCACTGCTACAGGCGCCAGGCACGTTTCTTCATGCGATGCTGTGTTGTAGGCTTGTAGCACATGCGGCTAGGCTGAAGCCTACGGGGCCGACAAAGACTTTTCTTCGGTTTTACCGGCGCCGTTGCCTCCTGCTTGCCTGCGTTTTTCTTCAGCGCGTACGGCAACAGCTTCCACATCAAGCGAGCCCCACGGGAGTGCATCAGAGCAGGATCTGCAGGCGGCACACAGGCTCACGGTGAAGATTTCCAGGCGCGCAATTTCGTCCTGCGGTGATCGGCGCGTTGAAGCACGGGCGGTGGCCGGCGACGCCTTCTGATGCGGGTAAGTAGATCTAATTTTTTAGGTAGATTAAGTTTCGTTAATAATCTCGTAGTTATCTATTTTTTAATTAAAAATTAATCTCGTAGTTAAATCTTTAATCTGTTAATTTTTTTGTTATCTTGTATTATTTTTTTATCTGTTTAATCTAGTCATATAAAAAGAAAATTTTATTATTAGTCGTAGTTATATTTTTCTAGTTTTACCTGAAATGTTTTTGGTTTAATTCTGAATTAATTTTTAATGATCTATGTTTTATTCAGTTGATTAGTATCTCATTTCTAAACTGCAATATTTAGTAATATATTTAGGTGTTTTTAATTAATACAATATTTTATTTAGTTTATTTTTAATCACATTTAAATTAAGATACCGATCATTTTTAGGGTAGACAATTTTAATTCCAGTAATTTGCTTTGCTAATATTATTTTTCTGGTTAAGTTTGTTTGGTGTTGGGATTAGAATCATAGTTTAGCAAGAAATTTTTGGCGCCCATTCACCCCCCCTCTGGTCGCTACTTTCGATCCTATAAGTGGTATCAGAGTGAGTTTAGGGTTTTCTTATATCTTAACCGATTCTAAACCTAGGTAGTGACCATGACGTCTTCTGGCAAAATCCCGTCCCTAGAAGCTTTTGGCTACACTTATTGGAAAACTTGCATGCGAGCATACCTTATGAGCCAGAGCTCGCACATATGGGAGATTTGTGTTCATCCTACTTTCACCATAAGGACTATTGCTGCGGATACTGCTGTAGATGTAGTTACACAGCATCAAAATAATAGTAAAGCGGTGAACATTTTATTTTTTGGTCTAGGTCCTAGTGAGTTTGAGCGTGTTAGCCATGTCATCACTACTCGAGAGATCTGGGCTACCCTCCGGGCACACAATGAGGGGACAGCTCAGGTCAAGGCTAGGCTTTACCAGACCTACCGGTGTGAGTATGAAAATTTCTCACAGAAGCCTGGTGAGAATATTGAGGCTTTGTTTGGTCATTTTCAATCGATCATTAATAAGCTTCGCGTTAACAAGGCCAAGCGTGATCAGCTGTTCTCGGATCATGAACAGGCGCTTAAGGTACTCCATACCTTGGACCCTAAGATCTGGGAGATCAAGGTTTCTTCTATTGTTGAGAACGCATCTTATGATACCTTGACCGTCGCAGAGCTTTTTAGCAAGCTCAAGGCCTCAGAGGTCGATATCCAGTTGAGATCAAATCTCACTAGTCCTGGGTCAAAGACTCTAGCGCTTGCGACACCATCTGCTGATCCTAATGCCATGAGTTGTACTATTTTTTCCTTGATGTCTATCTCCGAGGAACAACTTGATACTCTAGGAGATGATGATCTGTGCTTGTTTAACAACCGGGTGCGACGTGTCTATGATAAGAGAATGTTTAAGAGACACGACACAAAATCCAGATGCTTCGAGTTTGGTGATGCAGGTAATTTCATTGCCGACTGCCCCAAGCGGAAGAATTACAAGAAAGGAACCGACGGCAACTCCTACGACTCCGACAAGTACGACAACTCTACAAAGGGCAAGCCCAAGACGAGATTCTTTCGAAAGGCTTTGAAGGACTACAGGCATGAGAACAAGAAACGAGACAAGGTTTTCTTCGCTGAGATGGAGAAAAGCTACTCCAAGAGATCCTTGTCTTCCTCCTCATCTTCGAGCTCAAGTGATGAAGAGATCGTGATCAGGAAGGGGAAGGACAGGGATGATCTGACGGGCCTCTTTTTCATGGCCTTCGGGGACAAGCCGAAGAGATGCTCACGTGACAGCCGAAGACCGCACTAGATCTTCTGCTCAATGGCTCTTGGGGAGAAGAAAGAAAAGGACTCCTCCGACAACTCCGATGACGATGACGATGAGAGGGTATCATCTTATGAACAATAAGTTGTTAATTTACTAGAACATAACTATCAAGAGTTGAAGTGTTGGGAGAAACTGCTTATAGGGGCTAAGTGATGAGGACATCACTTCACCTGATACACACATGGAGCCTCCACCTACAATTCAACTACAAGGACCAATCACACGCGCCCGTGCCCGTCGCTTGAACCATGAGATTAATTCTTTCCTTAGCAACTATGTTAATATTTGTTTGGACGGGATGCTACTGAATACTAGTGATATTTTGTTGCTCGGGAACATGGGAGATGGAATAGAAAAGTTAAAGTTGGAGACGGAGTCGCACGGATGATTTGAAGTCAAGAATTCGCTGGTTCGGACTACATCGACCACCATGCACCAAAATGGGCATAACTTCCTCATACGAAGTTCGATTGGCGCGTTCTTGGACTTTTTGGAAAGCTAAGGAGAAGAAGGATCGTTTTCCATTGGTTTTGTCACATTTGGAGTCTCGAGTCGACCTGTGTGTTTAAAACAGTCCTGCGTGACAGAACTGGGCCGTGTTGGGCCATAGTCTGAGTCTGTTCGCCGTCTACTGAGTCTGTTCGCCTTCCACAGGCTTCCCACGCCCTCTATAACTCACTCCAGCCGCCTTTAGGGTTAGGTTTTGCTTTGTTTGCATCTACACTTGTGTGTTTAGATCCCGCCTCTTGCACCGGACCGATTGGCTGCTGCATTGGCGTTTGTGAAACCTCACCTTATCATCGTTTGTCTGTGATTTGGCATTCGACTTGTATCCTTCCTGTTCTTGCTTGTGTACTTGGGTTCGCTTGCAGGAATTAGCCTTCGTGGCGAGGTCAATCGCGTTCTGCGTGGTTGATATCCAACGGAGACAGTGGTGTAACGATTGCAAGGTTTTGATCCGCCAGACCGGAGCCTTGGATCGCCAACATCGAGATTCTCCACCAACCCAAGATTATCCTTTACCTAGCAGAAGATCGGGACCAATCTCCCATCAGTTGGTATCAGAGCTAAGATTTCCCGTTAGGTAATCTCGATCTACTTTTGTTTTTACCTAGAGTCCAGAAAACCGCACCAAAAAATTCCCCACCGAGAAACCCTTTTTGCCTTGCGATTTTAATTTCAGTTTTTAACCTTGTTGAGATTGTGTTCTTGGTCGAGTCTTGTTGCTGGTTTAGTAATCCCTTTGTGTCGTTTGAGTAGTAGTTGTTCTTGTGTCTCAAAAAATTCCCCACCCGAAACCCCCCCCCACAACCCTATTTTGTTTTCCTCATCGAGTCTTTGTGACCCCCCTTCGGTAAAACAGGCATAACTTTTCGCTCGTTTGGCAGAAAAATCTGAAATTTTTTGAGCGTTTTCCTGACCCAATTTGGGTGGGTACCCTAACAGGATTTTCCTGTTAGACCTCACCAAAATCACCAAAACAAATCAGGAAGATAAAGAAACAAATTGGTCAAAGTTTTTGCTCGCCGGTCAGCGAACTTGTTGAATTTTTGTGAGCCACATCCCACCTCAGTTGTAGGTGCCAATTTTTGTGGTTGCATCTCTGGTCATCCTTGTTCAAAAAAAATAGAGTGAAAAAAAATATAAAAAAAGAGAAGCGGTCCTGTTAGTTGCTTGTCCGATCCCTTGTCCGAACTCTTGTCCGATCTCTTGTCCGATCAGTGGCAGGCAGTGGCAGTTTCTGCTTGTCTGATCCCTTGTCCGAACTCTTGTCCGATCTCTTGTCTGATCAGTGGCAGACAGTAGCAGTTTCTGCTTGTCCGATCCCTTATCCGATCTCTTGTCCGATCTGTAGAGAGCTGATTTTGGCCTGTTATTGCTTCCATTTGATTTTTTGGCACATAGTTTCCCTCTATTGCTTGAACTTTCACACTGGGAGCACTAAGGCCAGCAACATTGACGAGTACTAGGGAATACTTATTGAACTTGGTTTAACTGTTATTATTATCGCTAATCATTGCTACTCACTTTGCCTTCCATGCTACACCTTTCTCTTGGTCAGGACAGGTTCATTTCTTGCAATTGTACACCACCCTCCACTTGGTTCATCACCTGTAGGCCGGTGACCTCACTGCGGTGTGGTAAGAACACTTGCAAGCGTGGGTAAGGCGCTTGACGGATTGCTTCCACCACACACCCACCACCCCACCTAGCTGTTTTCCATAAGGATTATTCTTTGTTGTTTTGTCTTTTCACTAACATGGCAGCGCTTATTGTACAACGTGACTTGAGCACTCACATGGACCAGGATGACCGGGAACAACGGAACAATCTGTTTCAGACCTTCTTCCTCGTCAATGATCGTCGTGTACGTGTCATCATCGACAGCGGTAGTTGCAACAATTTGGTGAGCCTCGACATGGTAACTAAGCTTCAACATCCCACACGTGCACATCCACACCCTTACCATGTGCAATGGTTCAACGATAGCGGTATGGTCAAGGTAACACAAACTGCTCACATCGAATTTTCCATTGGTACATACTTCGGAGTTGCTGATTTTGATGTAGTACCAATGCAATCATGTTCTCTATTACTTGGTAGACCTTGGGTATATGATACTGATGCTACATCATGGTAGGAGCAATAAGTACACATTTATGTATAAAGGAAAGAAAGTTACATTGCTTCCTATGACTCCGGCTGAAATTGTGAAATTTGAATGAGAAAAACATGCTAGGGACGCACAAAAGAGCAAACAACCTTCTGAAAATCAGCAAGTAGCTAAAACACTTTCGAGGCAACAAAAAGATAAAGTTGCTTCTCCATCTTCATCACAAGTTATTAATCTGAAAGGACGTGTCATGCTTGCAACTAAAACTAACCTTGCAGTACGTAGTTTTCTTGGTCTTGCAGGTTTCTACCGGCGTTTTGTGAAAGATTTCAGCACCATAGCCGGTCCTTTGCATGAGTTGACCAAGAAGGGAGTTACTTTTACTTGGGAGCCAGCACATGAGCAAGCTTTTGCCACACTCAAAGATCGTCTTACACATGCACCTCTACTTCAGCTACCCGACTTCAGTAAGCCTTTTGAGTTAGAATGTGATGCTAGTGGTTTTGGATTAGGAGGTGTGCTGCTACAAGGAGGTTAACCCGTGGCCTATTTTAGTGAGAAATTACATGGTCCACAGTTAAATTATTCTACCTATGATAAGGAATTATATGCCTTAGTGCGTGTGCTTGAAACTTGGCAACATTACCTTTTGCCTAAGGAGTTTATTATTCATTCGGATCATGAAGCATTGAAGCATATACGTAGACAAGCAAATCTGAATAAACGACATGCTAAATGGGTAGAATTTATTGAGACCTTTCCATATATCATTAAGCATAAGAAAGGGAAAGATAATGTGATTGCCGATGCTTTTTCTAGACGTTATACATTGCTTTCTCAACTTGATTATAAGATCTTTGGTTTATAAACATTGAAGGACATGTATGCTACTGATTTGGACTTCAAAGATGCTTTTGCAAATTGTACAGATGACCGTGCTTGGAACAAATATGTGCTGAATAATGGATATCTTTTTCGTGCTAACAAGTTATGTGTGCCGGCTAGCTCTATTCGCTTGTTGTTATTGCCGGAAGCACATGGTGGTGGTTTGATGGGTCATTTTGGATCAAAGAAAACCGAAGATGTGCTGTCCACACACTTTTATTTGCTAAAGATGCGGAGAGATGTTGAACGATTTGTGCAGCGTTGTGCCACATACCATGAAGCTAAGTCCAAACTTAACCCATATGGTTTGTATACTCCACTTCCTGTTTGTAGTGCACCTTGGGAAGATATTAGTATGGACTTTATTGTGGGATTGCCTAGGACAAAGAGGGGGAGAGACTCCATATTTGTAAGCGTGGATAGGTTTTCTAAAATGGCACACTTTATTCCCTGTCACAAGACCGACGATGCTTCACATATTGCTGATTTATTTTTTAGGGAAATTGTGAGATTGCACGGGATGCCCAGAGCCATTGTTTCAGATCGTGATGTGAAGTTTATGAGTTACTTTTGGAAGACAATGTGGGCCAAGCTTGGCACAAAATTGCTATTTTCAACAACTTGTCACCCGCAAACTGATGATCAAACAGAGGTGGTAAACCGTACACTCTCCATGTTGCTGCGAACAATGATTAAGAAGAACTTGAAAGAATGGGAGGACTGCCTTCCACATGTTGAATTTGCATACAATAGAGCTGTTCACTCAACAACACAATTGTGCCCGTCTGAAGTGGTGTATGGTTTTAAGCCAATCACTCCACTTGATTTGCTGCCACTTCCTTTTCAAGAGAGAGCAAACATGGAGGCAACAAAGCGTGTAGAGTTTGTGAAAGCTATGCATCTGAAGACCAAGGAAGTTATAGAAAAGAAGGCACGCTATTTTGCTCAAAAGGCAAATAAAGGAAGAAAGAAGATGTTTTTTCAAACCAGGAGATCTTGTTTGGTTGCACTTGCGCAAGGATCGTTTTCCTGATTTGAGAAAGTCTAAATTGATGCCCCGCGTTGATGGTCTTTTCCGTGTGCTTGAGAAGATAAATGATAATGCATATAAACTTGAGTTGCCTGCAGCTTTTGGGGTCAGTCCCACATTTAACATTTCAGATTTAAAGTCCTATTTGGGAGATGACGATGAGCTTGAGTCGAGGACGACTATAATTCAAGAGGGGGAGGATGATGAGGACATCACTTCACCTGATACACACATGGAGCCTCCACCTACAATTCAACTACAAGGACCAATCACACGCGCCCGTGCCCGTCGCTTGAACCATGAGGTTAATTCTTTCCTTAGCAACTATGTTAATATTTGTTTGGACGGGATGCTACTGAATACTAGTGATATTTTGTTGCTCAGGAACATGGGAGATGGAATAGAAGAGTTAGAGTTGGAGACGGAGTCGCACGGATGATTTGAAGTCAAGAATTCGCTGGTTCGGACTACATCGACCACCATGCACCAAAATGGGCATAACTTCCTCATACGAAGTCCGATTGGCGCGTTCTTGGACTTTTTGGAAAGCTAAGGAGAAGACGGATCGTTTGCCGTTTGTTTCGTCTAATTTGGAGTCTCGAGTCTACCTGTGTGTTTAAAACAGTCCTGCGTGACAGAACTGGGCCGTGTTGGGCCATAGTCTGAGTCTGTTCGCCTTCCACAGGCTGCCCACGCCCTATATAACTCACTCCAGCCGCCTTTAGGGTTAGGTTTTGCTTTGTTTGCATCTACACTTGTGTGTTTAGATCCCGCCTCTTGCACCGGACCGATTGGCTGATACATTGGCGTTTGTGAAACCTCACCTTATCATCGTTTGTCTGTGATTTGGCATTCGACTTGTATCCTTCCTGTTCTTGCTTGTGTTCTTGGGTTCGCTTGCAAGAATTAGCCTTCGTGGCGAGGTCAATCGTGTTCTGTGTGGTTGATAACCAACGGAGACAGTGCTGTAACGATTGCAAGGTTTTGATCCGCCGGACCGGAGCCTTGGATCGCCAACGTCGAGATTCTCCACCAACCCAAGTTTATCCTTTACCTAGCGGAAGATCGGGACCAATCCCCCATCACTAAGAAGAGGATAGATGAGCTTGAGAGTGAGCTTGCCACGGCGAATGGCAAGATTGAGAGTCTGTCTTCTTCCCCTTGCTTGGGTGATAGTGGTGAGTGCCCTAACTGTGAGGTGTTGTTGTGTGACCGGACGACTCTTATGTCCAGGTACAGAGAGAGAGTAGATGAGAGAGACGCATTGGACACTGAGCTTGAGAGCGCTCAACAGGAGCTGAAAAATGCTCATGCCACTATCGTCGTACCTTGTGTAGACTGCCCATCTCATTTAGCTAGTATAGCTGAGCTGAGAGCCAAGAGTGATGAGCATTTGAGCGAGTTAGCTGGAGTGAGAGCTGAGTTGGAGCAGACTAAGCTAGAGCTTGAGACCTTGTCAGTTCCACCCACTGTTTGTGAGAACTTCCTATCCATTAGAATAGAGTTGATCAAGCTAAAAGCTGAGAAGTCTGTAGAAGATGATAAAGGGTGTGAGATCTGCTTGTCTCAGGTGGAGGTGTTAGCTTCTTTAAGAGAGGAGCTAGCTGATGTTCAGAACGAGAACATTTACCTCTGTCAGATCCTGAGTTGGATAAGTGCCAGAGAGCCACAGCTCGACATGATGATCCAGCAGTTCAAGAGACAGGATGGGTTTGGGGTAGGTTACACCTATACCAAGGCTGATTTTGAGAGTGCCATTAGCGAGCAGTGGAGTGGAGTAAGATGACTCCCGAACAGAGATATCCCAAGACTCAATCTACTGAGTCCTTTAAGGATAGTCATCGCAAGGATGGAGTCATTCAAGAACAACCTAAAGCTCCATCTAAGAAGCAGATCTGGGTTTCAAATCCTAAAACTCTCCACACTTCTATTGATTCTTTACCTGGACCCTCTCACAACAAAGATGCTATAGCCGACACCACCAATCTTAATAATCCCAAGCCACAACAACATCCCAAGAAGCCTACCTATCACTGTGAGTTCTGCCAGAGAGACGGCCATCTTGAGGAGTATTGCTTCAGGAGGAAGCGGGTTGAGCGAGCAGAGAGAGCTCGAGGTGGGCAGGAGCACATCTACCAGCAGGGTGGTAGACATAGAGTTCCTCGATGTAGAGAGAGGCTAGAGGCCAGGCCACGTCGTGTAGGTGGTGGTAGAGGAGACATTTTTTATGATCGTGCTCCAGAGGGTGGTTTCCGTTCTGGCAGAGTTCCAGATCATTATGGATATGGTTTTGGACCTCGTGACCGTGATTTTAGGCAGAAACGAGGATCGCGCTTGGAGCCACGTTTTGGTCTAGACTCATATGATTCCTTCTGCTATCCTACTTACGAGCAGATTGCTCGACAATGGTTTAGTACTTTTGCTAGACTTGGTGGTCGACCAATTGCTCCCACTCATAACAATTGATCTTGCAGGATCGAGGACAGGAGGATGTATGGATCATGGATTCAGGATGTTCTCGCCATATGACGGGACACCGCAGATGGTTCTCCAGCCTCACTCCCCTGAGCTCCAAGGAATACATCACTTTCGGGAACAATTTTCAAGGGAAGGTACAAGGTATCGGGTCGATTCGTATTTCTGATTATTTCTCTTTGAAGAATGTTGCTTTAGATGGAAATCTTAACTTTAATCTAATTTCTATTTCGCAACTACTTGAGGATGGTTTAGAAGTGCACTTTAAGAAGGGCATGTCTTCTGTCATTGATTCTAGTGGATCTTTAGTTGGCCGGATCTTACCTTTTGGCAAGGTTTTTCGTATTGATTTCTCTAGTTCTTCTGGCCCTTCTCGCTGTCTGATGGTCGGATCCTCCTCTGAGCAATGGAAGTGTCATAGAAGGTTAGGCCATTTGAGCTTTGATCTACTTGTTACATTGTGTTCTATGTATCTTATCCGAGGATTGCCTAAGCTTAAGATGGAGAAGCATCTAGTGTGTCATCCCTGTCGTCATGGGAAAATGGTTGTCGCTTCTCACACACCTGTGACTCAGGTGATGACTTCGTACCCAGGAGAGCTATTGCACATGGACACAGTAGGTCCAACTCGAGTACGCTCAGTCGGTGGGAAGTGGTACGCTCTTGTGATAATTGACGATTTTTCTCGATTTTCGTGGGTTTACTTTCTAGAGTCTAAGGATAATACTTTTCAGTATGTTCATGACCTGGTTTTCAAACTGAAGAACGAGAACAATGGTCTGGTGCAAGCAATTCGTTCAGACAACGGATCTGAGTTTAAGAACTCTCAGTTCGTTAGTTTTTGTAGTGATCAGGGTCTTGATCATCAGTTCTCTGCTCCTTACACTCCCCCACAGAACGGTGTTGTGGAACGAAAGAACCGCACCCTTGTTGAGATGGCCAGGATGATGCTTGATGAGCATAGGACTCCCAGACCTTTTTGGGCTGAAGCAATGAACACAACTTGCTATCTTGCCAATCGCATTTTTCTTAGAGCTTACTTAGGTAAGACGTCGTATGAGTTGCGGTTTGGTAGACAGCCCAAGGTGAGTCACTTGCGAGCTTTTGGATTCAAGTGCTTTGGGCTCAAGAAGGGAGGGCATTTGGACAAGTTTGAGTCTCGTTGCTGGGATGGAGTCTTTCTTGGTTATGCTTTGCATTCATGAGGCTTTCGTGTTTGGAACCTAGACTCTCAGATGCTTGTCGAGACTTGTGAGGTTTCTTTTGATGAGTCTTTGCCCTCGCCGACTCCTTCTTTTGAGCTTTATAGAGATGATGAGCTTGGAGAGTCCATCTTCGAGGAAGATGGTGACCCTCCTGCTGATGATGAGGGTAGGCCCTCTGCATCACCTGCAGTCCCCACACCTTCTGAGACTTCGACTAAGGATGAGGATGGACCTCTAATTACTCCTTCTACTTCGATCGAGCCCCCTCAGCCAAGTCCAGAGGTGCCAAGTGTTGACTCCAGTGAGATGACTTCTCAGCCGAGTCCAGAGGAGCTAGTTGCTGACTCTGGTGAGGTGACTTCAGATCATCTAGGATCCCGAGCAGTTCAGCGTGATCACCCTTTAGAGCTCATCATAGGTGACCTTACTGAGAGATCCTTACGTTTCTCAGCTGGTTCTCTTGCTATGTTTGTTGAGTCTGGTTTTGTTGCTTCTTTTGAGCCCCGAGACGTTTCTCATGCTCTTTCCGATTCAAATTGGATAAACGCCATGCAAGAAGAGCTTGAAAATTTTGTTCGCAATCGGGTTTGGACACTAGTTGAGCTGCCACCTGGATGCAACACCATAGGCACCAAGTGGGTGTTTAAGAACAAACAAGGAGAAGATGGTGTTGTGGTGCGCAACAAAGCTCGATTAGTGGCATAGGGTTTTTGTCAAAAAGAAGGCATTGGTTTTGAAGAGACCTTCGCCCCTGTTGCTCGCCTTGAGTCCATTCGTATTCTTTTGGCCTTTGCTGCTTCTAAAGGTTTTAAGCTTCATCAAATGGATGTCAAGAGTGCTTTTCTAAACGGGTATATAGAGGAGGAGGTCTATGTTAAGAAACCCCCTGGTTTTGAGAACCCTAAATTTCCACGACATGTTTACAAGTTGCAGAAGGCTTTATACGGTCTAAAGCAGGCCCCCAGGGCTTGGTATGATCACCTGAAGCAGTTCTTGTTGCAGAAAGGTTTTGTTATGGGTTCTGTGGACAAGACTCTTTTCTTACTTAGAGATGGCGCAGACTTATTGGTTGCTCAAATTTCTGTGGACGATATTATTTTTGGTGGTTCTACTAATGAGCTTGTATCCAAGTTTTCTGAGCAGATGCATAGCGAGTTTGAGATGAGTCTCATGGGAGAACTCAAGTACTTTTTAGGGCTCCAGATCAAGAAGACCAAGGACGGCATTTTCATCCACCAGGGTAAGTATACACGGGACATGCTAAAGAAATTTGACTTTGGTGGAGAGCTAAAGCCACAGATGACCCCAATGGGTACATCTGGAGGCCTAGACAAGGACGAGAACATCGTCAAGGTAAATGAGAGAGAGTATCGAGGGATGATTGGTTCACTATTATACTTGACTGCGACGAGACCAGACATTCAGTTTGCCATGGGTGTGTGCGCGCGTTTTCAGTCTTCGCCACGCGCATCTCACCGGCAGGCTGTGAAGCGTATTTTTAGGTATCTTACTTATGCTCCTGATTTAGGTCTTTATTGTTCTGCATCATCGTCTCTTGATTTAGTTGGTTTTTCGGACGCTGATTTTGGTGGGTGCTGGCTGGATCGCAAGTCGACTTCCGGTACTTACCAGCTTCTTGGTTCTTCACTTGTTTCATGGTCTTCTCGAAAACAATCTGGAGTTGCACTTTCTACTACTGAAGCTGAGTATGTAGCTCCTGCTAGCTGCTGTTCTCAGTTGGTTTGGATGATTTCTACTTTGCAGGATTTTGGGTTGTTCTTCCCTTCGAGAGTTCCTATGTTTTGTGATAGCACCAGTGCAATTAGTGTAGGGAAAAACCCATGTCTTCATTAAAAAACCAAACATATTGATGTGCGCTTTCACTTTCTGAGGGATCACTATGAGAAAGCAGTCATAGATCTTATTCATGTTGATACCCATTA
Organism: Zizania palustris; assembly: GCA_019279435.1. Classification (NCBI taxonomy): domain Eukaryota; kingdom Viridiplantae; phylum Streptophyta; class Magnoliopsida; order Poales; family Poaceae; genus Zizania; species Zizania palustris. The sequence continues at coordinate 98,408,521 of JAAALK010000283.1, read as the reverse complement.
GCAGTTGGCTGATATTTTTACCAAACCCCTAGATCAGTCTACTTTTGAGCATTTACGAGGGGATTTGGGAGTTGTGTATCCTTTTTAGGATACTTTGAGTCAATTTTCTTTTCTTCTTTATTTTTATTGAGTTTTTTTGTGTGCGTTCATATTATGCATAATCATCAATCACATTTTGAGCTTGCTTCTGTTATATGATTAATCTGCTTTACTTTCTGTAGCTAGTATATGTTTTTGATTACTTGTCGATGATCATGTTCTGTTTCAGTTCACATGATATATCTGATATTTGTCATATGCATGGCTTTTATGCTTTAAAATTTAAAAATGATCACTATTGCTGCTGGTAACTAGCATGTGTAGGCTGAATGCTTTAGCTATCTTTTACATGCCTTGTAGCTAGATCCTTACTTAGATGCAGATATGCAACTTGGACATTTATATGCTTTAAATATGAAAGTGTGTTATAAAAATGATAAAAAATTCTGAAAAATGAAAAATTTATGCATTTTTAAGATTATTAGAAAAGATCCAGGTGGGTTTGCGTTGTCGCATTGCATTATTCTGGACTGCTTACCATAGCACTTTGGTATGAACTAGGATGGTGTAATGTATGCCAAGACCAATGTCTTAAGCTTCTGATGGTCTAGTTCTGGCCTATGCTTGACTTGGTCGGTTAGCATAAGGTTTGACATGCAAATAAACCTTGGCAGAAATGAAAAATGAAAGAAAAAGAAAAAGTCTGAAAAATTTAAAAAGATGACAAGTTTGCTGAAGCACTTTGTTTTGGACAATGCTTATCTTGGCAGATATCAGTTAGCTTTTGCATCTCATGCTTTACTCGGCTTGTCAACTAGAAAATGTGGTGATGTTTTTGTTTGAAAAATCGAAAAATCTGTGCTAATGACTAACTTTAGATATCATCTATTGCACTGATCATGTCATGTATCTTAGACAGTATATCTTTTGCTATACCTGTTAGATGTTGTAATTGCAGTCAATCATATCTAAGAAGCATGCTTTTCACACTAAACCTGCACCCCAGTTGCATTCATGGCATATTTTGAGGGGGGCTGCTTTTCATGGGGAGTTTGTGTCTATGTCATTTTAGAGTGCATTTAGTCTCACTTGATGAGTCCAATTGTCAACAAGGGGGAGAAATTTTGGAGTACATTTTTTAGCTTTCTCTGGGATTTATTTCAGGGGGAGTTCCTTGTTGGTAATTCTGAGATTTGCACTTGTTTTTCAGTCTTTATTTTTGGTTAACCATAATGACCATTTTCTTGCTTCTGTTTGGCTTTTGGTCATTAGGGTTAAACTTTTATTTTATTTCTTCTGTTTTCTTTTGCCTTTGTTATCCTGTTTCCACATGTTTTGCAGGTTCTAAAGATGAGCTGAAGAGGGTGTTGACAATGCACTCATCAAGGGGGAGATTGAGAAACCATGTTGAAGAATATGGTTTTGATACTCTAGATGTGATAAGTGATTCTCAACGGACGTCAAAGGAAGAGATATGAAGACCTGCCTAGTCTGAGGCGCGTGTGACTCAGGTACATGGGAAGCGAGCGACGGCCAGGCAGATTAGCCGCGAAGTCAGGATGTCCCAATCTGGGTACATGGGCTAGGAGCGGTAGATGATCCACTGGTCTGTTGACTGGGTTTGACTAAGGTACACGGGCGGCGAGCGATTGCCGGGCTTAGGTAGCTGCGGGGTCGGGTCGGCCCAATCCGGGTACCCGGTGCGAAGACAGTGGATGCTTTGTCAGTTTCGACGCAAAACTGACAACCTATGATTATTTTGCTTTTAGGATATTAAAAGCTAGTTTTTAAGTTTAGAATATTTTTAATTGAGTCAAGAGATTTTTCTAAGAATATTTATTTTTGAGTCAGTGTTAATTTACCCTAGGGGTAAATTAGTCTTTTCCTGTATTAGGAGTCGCCTATAAATAGGCCCCTATCCCCCCTGGGGATAGATGACTATTTTCCAATAATCAATCTACAGTCCCAAAAATTCGACCATGACTATTATTTTTCCCGTTTCAAACTACGCCGCCGTAGTCCCTCTTTTTGACCGCTAGAGCACAGGTTCTTCCATGCGTTGCAGCACACCAGGCGTGGAGACTATTACAAGCAACACAGCAGTCTGGTCATCATCAAGCGTGGGACCAGCAGCTAAAGGCACTAGGCACGTTTCTTCATGTGGTGCTGTGTTGTAGGCTTGTAGCACATGCGGCTAGGCTGAAGCCTACGGGGCTGGCAAAGACTTTTCTTCGGTTTTACCGACGCCATCGCCTCCTGCTCGCCTGCGTTTTTCTTCATCACGTGCGGCAGCAGCTTCCACGTCAAGCGGGCCCCACGGGCGTGCAGTAGAGCAGGATCTACAGCCGGCACATAGGCTCACGACGAAGATTTCCAGGCGTGCAATTTCCTCCTGCGGCGATCGGCGCGTTGAAGCACGGGCGGTGGCCGGCGACGCCTTCTGATGCAAGTAAGTAGATCTAATATCCTATTTTTTAGGTAGATTAAGTTTCGTTAATAATCTCGTAGTTATCTGTTTTTTAATTAAAAATTAATCTCGTAGTTAAATCTTTAATCTGTTAATTTTTTTGTTATCTCGTATTATATTTTATCTGTTTAATCTAGTCATATAAAAAGAAAAATTTATTATTAGTCGAAGTTATATTTTTCTAGTTTTACCTGAAATGTTTTTGGTTTAATTATGAATTAATTTTTAATGATCTATGTTTTATTCAGTTTATTAGTATCTCATTTCTAAACTGCAATATAAATATTTAGTAATATATTTAGATGTTTTTATTTACTACAATATTTTTATTTAGTTTATTTTTAATCACATTTAAATTAAGATACCGATCATTTTTAGGGTAGACAATTTTAATTCCAGTAATTTGCTTTGCTAATATTATTTGTCTCGTTAAGTTCGTTTGGGTGTTCGGATTAGAATCATAGTTTAGAAAGAAATTTTTGGCGCCCATTCACCCCCCCTATGGTCGCTACTTTCGGTCCTACACTCCTTTCGGGTGCCCCTCCATCGAGCAAACGACCAATAGATGCCGGAGTGGCTGCACCACCTAAAGCTTTGGATTCACGTAAAAAAACTTGCAGGTTCTAGTAGCAAGTGCCTCCTTCGTGGCTTCTACAAGATTTGGCATTCAGTGCCATCACTGCCTCGGATTTGGCCAAGTGCATAAGGATTGCCCAAGTCAGCGGACATACATCGCTACTAAAGACGGGTACATCAGCACCTCCGACATCGAAGATGATGTGATAGAAGATGCGATAGCGGACGACGACGATGTCCTTGTTAGGACGGAAATGGCGGCTTTTCGAAGCATCATCGTGCACTGCGTCCTCAGCACATAGTTGCAACAACCAAAGAATCTTCAACGCCACAACCTATTCCAGACCTTCTTCGTCATCCACAATCGATGAGCTCGTGTCATCATTGATGGAGGTCGCTGCAATAATTTGGTGAGTTTAGATTTGGTAAAGAAGCTTTAGTTGCCCACCCGTCACCACCCCAATCCATACCATATTATGTGGTTTAATGATGCTGGAAAAGCTAAGGTAACACATACTTGTCGAGTTTCCTTTTCCATTGGTTCCTATGCTAGTCATGTTGATTGTGATGTGGTACCTATGGAAGATTGTTCTCTTTTATTGGGTCGTCCTTGGGAATTTGATAATAATGCTACACACCATGGTAGAATTAATACATACACTTTTATGCATAAAGGAAAGAAAATTACTTTGCTACCTTTGACCCCTGCTGAAATTGTACAAGCTGATAAAGACCATGATGCTAGTTTGAATTGTGCTAATTCTGAAAATCAACAAGTTGCTAAGTTTCTTTACCCACTAAAACAAGATAATCAAATTAAATTAAAGGGTCATGTCATGCTTGCTAGAAAATGTGACCTTGCTGAAATTTCTGATGATGATGTTTGCTATGCTTTGGCTTGCATGAAGACCTCGTTTTCACTTGATAATATTGCTAGTTCGGTACCTCCTGCTGCCACTAACCTTTTGTAGGAATATGAGGACTTTTTTCCATCCGAGATACCACCGGAGCTACCACCTATCATAGGAATAGAGCATCAAATTGATTTGATTTCGGGTGCAACATTGCCAAACCGTGTTGCTTATGGAACCAACCCCGAGGAGTCTAAGGAAATTCAGCGAAAAGTCCAAGACCTATTGGACCACCGGTATGCACGTGAAAGCCTTAGCCCTTGTGCCATTCCTGTACTTTTGGTTCCTAAGAAAGATGGTACTTGGCATATGTGTGTTGATTGTAGGGCTATCAATAATATTACTATTCGGTATTGTCATCCTATTCCTAGACTTGACGACATGCTTAATGAATTATGTGGCTCTATAATTTTCACAATAATTGACTTGCGTAGTGGTTACCACCAGATTCTAATGAAACTTGGCGATGAGTGGAAAACGACTTTTAAAACAAAATTCAGGTTGTATGAGAGGTTAGTAATGCCTTTCGGTTTAACTAATGCACCTAGTACATTCATGCGCTTAATGAATGAGGTTTTGAGGGCTTTTATTGGTCGATTTGTGGTGGTTTACTTTGATGATATCTTGATATATAGCAAATCTTTGGATGAACATATGGATCACCTATGTGATGTTTTTAATGTTTTACGCGATGACAATTTATTCGCCAACCTTGATAGGTGCATATTTTGCATGGATCGAGTATCTTTTCTTGGATATGTTGTAACTCCCTGGGGAATTGAGGTGGATGAGACAAAAATTGATGTCATAAAGAGCTGGCCGACCCCGAAATCCATCACACAGGTGAGGAGTTTTCTTGGTATTCCAGGTTTCTATCGCCGCTTTGTTCTGGATTTTAGCACCATCGCTGCGCCGCTGCATGAGTTGACAAATAAGGGTGTGGTGTTTCGTTGGGGACAAGCACAAGAGGAGGCATTTACCACTTTGAAATACAAGCTAACACACGTGCCACTTCTGCAACTTCCAAATTCTTGTAAGACTTTTCAGCTTGAATGTGATGCTAGTGGAATTGGCATTGGTGGTGTGTTCATGCAAGAAGGTAAGCCTATTGCATACTTTAGGAAAAAATACATGGTCCTGTTCTAAACTATACGTATGATAAGGAATTGTATGATCTTGTACGTTCCTTAGAGACGTGGCGTCATTATTTGTGGCCTATGGAATTTATTATACATTCTGATCATGAATCGCTTAAGTATCTTCGCTCTCAAATAAATTTGAACCGTAGATATGCTAAATGGGTTGAATTTACTGAGTCCTTTCCTTACGTCATGAAGCATAATAAAGGGAAGGATAATGTCATTGTTGATGCTTTGTCTAGGCGCTATACTTTGTTGTCCCAACTTGATTGTCGAATTTTTGGACTTGAATCAATAAAAGAACAATATGCAAATGATCCTGATTTTAAAGATGTGCTGCTGAATTGTAAAGAGGGACATACATGGAACAAATTTGTGATCAATGATGGGTTTGTGTTTAGGGCTAACCGCTTGTGCAATCAAGATGGTTCTGTTCGCCTTTTGTTGATGCAGGAAGCACATGTGGGAGGCTTGATGGGGCACTTTGGTGCTTAAAAGTCAGAAGATGTTTTGGCCATGAATGAGGAGAGACGTCGAGCGGTTCGTCGGTCACTGCAATACATGTCAAAAATCTAAGTATCGATTGAATCCACACGGTTTATACATACCTCTCCCTATTCCTTCTATTCCACGGGCCGATATTTCTATGGATTTTGTGTTTGGATTGCATCGGACAAAGAGTGGGAGGGATAACATTTTTGTTGTTATGGATCGTTTTTCTAAGATGGCACATTTTATACCATGTCATAAAAGTGATGATGTTGTCCATATTGCTGACCTCTTTTTCAAAGAGATTGTACGTTTGCAGGGTATGCCATCTACTATTGTTTTAGATCATGATGCAAAATTTTTGAGTCACTTTTGGCGTACTTTGTGGAACAAGTTGGGTACCAAATTATTATTTTATACCACTTGTCACCCACAAACTGATGACCAGACGGAGGTGGTGAACTGCACTTTAGGCTCCATGTTGAGGGTTGTTTTGAAGAAAAATTTAAAGATGTGGGAAGAATGTTTGCCTCATATGGAGTTTGCATAAAACCGGGCAACACATTCAACCACCAAGGTAAGTCCTTTCCACGTAGTGTATTGTTTTAACCCTCGTGCTCCTATCGATATTTTGCCTTTAACTACCAGGGAGAGAATGCATAATGATGCTAAAGAGTGTGCTGAATTTATTTTGAAACTGCATGAAACAACTAAGGAAAACATTGAAAAGATGAATAAAAAACTATAGGCTTGCTGGTAGTAAAGGTAGAAAGGAAGTTAAGCTTGAACCGGGTGATTTAGTTTGGATGCACTTGAGGAAGGATAGATTTCAAGATTTAAGAAAGTCTAAGTTGATGCCTAGAGTTGATGGTCCTTTCAAAATACTTGAGAAGATTAATGATAATGCATATAAACTTGAGTTGCCTCCCGAATTCGGGGTCAGTCCTATCTTTAATATTTCAGATTTGAAGCCTTACTTGGGGGAAGAGGATACATTAGAGTAGAGGAAGACTCCAATTCAAGAGGGGGAGGATGATGAGTACATCACTCCTTTGGATGTGTTTGACACTCCTCCGCTGGACATTCAAGGTCCGATCACTAGGGCTCGTGCACAACATTTGAATTTAGAGGTGAGCTCGTTCCTAAGCATTTTAAATTATGATTTTGAGAATACATTGCTACCTAATAATTATTTTGTGATTAGGAACCAAGGAGAGGACCAGGAGGTTCATGAAGATGGAATTGGAGACATGGAGGTATAACAAGGGAGTGCAAGTCAAGTTGGAGATCCGATCTAAGTCGACTTCGAGTCCAATTCGGGCTACAGGACCACCTGACAGTAAAATGGACGCCCAGCATGCATACGACCTCCGATTTGGACGTTCCGCATATGGTTGGAAAGATTAGAAGATAACCTTTCCAGTGTGACCAACGTCACATCCAGATAAAATCGCAGTCATCAGAAATTGTAAAAACAATACTGATTTCTAGAACCGTTCCGGTGCTGCGTCACCAGTTTGGGCCTTTGGGCCATGTACCGAGTTAGACTCCCTTAAGGACGCGTTTTAGGATTAAACCATGTTCCTTAGCCTATATAAATAGCAGCCACCAATGTCTCTGGTAGGTTTTTCTTAGATTATTCTGTCAATAACAGTTTCGTCATCGTATCGATTTGTAGAACCCCAACTTGTAAGTTTAATCATAAATCTACAATTTGGTTGCATTCTTCTTGGTTCTTGCTTGTGTTCTTCGATTCGTAGGCAAGGATTAGCCTTCTTGGCGAGGTCGACCGAGCACCGTTCGGTCGATAACTAGAGGAGACATTGTGCTACGATTGCGGGCTCAAGATGTGCCGTCTAGAAGCCAGATCAATTTGTGTAGCGACTCCACCAAATCGAGAGTTATCAGAACCTTTCAAAAGATTGGGAACCCTAGTATACATCAATATATATGCGACACGGCAATTTTTTAGCAAGAAAGCACAAATATCGAAGAAATAGCAACCATTTCGACGGTACAATAGAGCTTGTGCAGCCGCCCTGACATCGAGACGACAAATTTCTATTCGAAATGGTGAAAAATATCAAAGTTGTTTTTGGAAAGAAAAGGAAGAAATCCGAAAAAATTTCAAAGGACGCTCCATTTAAAAGCAGTCAATCTTCTTTAGGTACTTTCCCTATTGGATGGAGTTGGAGATTGGTCATGCTATCTGTTGGCGTAAAAGATTACGCTAACAGGTTTCTGTAGAAAAGAAACTAACAAACGAAGTGTTTGCGAAGCAAACTGTTCTAAGTCTCCGAAAGGATAATAACTTAGAATAGTTCGAAAGTGTGTATTGATTCACTTGTAATCGGTCCCTATTACAGGGTGAAATGGGGGGTATTTATAGGCCTAAACATTAAGGAAAAGACCTATTTACCCCTCATTTACAACCGACATTAAGGAAACTATTCGGTTTCCTTAATAGGGCTAAAATGGTAAAAGACTAATCTAATAGGATAGAAGATAAGTCTTCCATCTTAGCTGGCAGAAAAGATCCTGAAGGGCTTTGGTTCGAAGACATACTTCGAACCAGTGTCTGTCTTCGGGCTTCGAACCAGGTTCCGAGCATCTTCGAAGAAGGTCTTCGAACAATCTTCGAAGTAGTTGGCTGTCTTCATGCTGCTTTAGCAATAACCCCGAAGATGAGATATTTTCCCCCAACAGTAGCCCCTCGAATACGCTTCTCCGTTCGACCTGTAACGTTAGGAGAGCAGTATACGGAAAGAAAAGATAACCAATCATAGGGGTTATTAATTTTTGTTTTATCTCCGAAATGCATGAAGATATGAACTTCGAATCAGTCATAAGGTAATTACTTTTCGAACTACCTTAGAACCGATTCGGGAAGTTCGAAAGTCCTTTTAGACTTAGAAAATATAACCGTTAGTTTCTGTTTCTAACGGAGTTATATGAAGCGTTATTTTCGGAGGAAAATAACAGGCGGTAATGCGAAAAGGCAGAGCCCAAACGGTAACAAACGGAAAGTTAGACTATAAATAAAGAACTCCAGAACTTACTCGATTACCTTTTCACTGCTTGCTCCCAGTCAAAAGCCTTTTGAGCCCTTTGAGTTCTTGAGCCCTAGCTTTCGAGTTCTAGAGTCCTAGTCCCCACTTTCTCAGATCAATCCAGCAATTGCGATGGCGAAAACCAAAGGCTCTGCACCTCCTTCGACCTTGGCTCGTCAACAAGCGGCTGCGGCGGCGGCAGCGACAACAATGGCGGCGACGTCTTCGATGCAGGCGACAACTTCCATGGCGGCAAAGGGAAAAAATCCTCAAATCCCCGATGTCCAAGGTCTGTGCCCACCCTCGACCAAGTACTTGGATCAATCTTTTGAGTTGGGGCGGTCTACCTGCAAGAAAGAATCTTTGGCAATCACAGCGGGGGGAAATATTAGTAATGGAGTTATGATTCGGAAGCCGGGCAAAGAATCAATTCCATCACCGAGACCCGGAGAAGTTGTTAGACATTGAGAAGAATGACTTCGAAAGCACCATCGGTATTTTGTTAGACATGCCAGGCAAGTCAAAAGATGGACTCAAAGTACGAAGGGACCTTCAAACTCTCGGAATTAGACCGAGCTTCACCCACAGGAAAGGGCCAATGGAAAATTTTTCCTTCCGGCTGCTAGCTATAACCTCACAATTGACGAGAAAAGATCAACCTACAGGTGTCTACATGGAATCAGAGTTCTAACAAGATTCTCAATAAACATAAAGAATATTGTCTCTGTAGCAGATCCAAGGATGAGCGGCTACAACCCTCATGATTGTCATGTTATTGGGCTATTCCTCGCCATCGCAGTAAGAGGAATCAAACATTCATTTCTAAAGATGGTGACCACACGCAAGTGTCACTTCTTTAATGTCATATCAAAGAAGGTGATCGACCCTAAAGAGTTAAATGAATTGGGTAAACAAATAAGGGAGACTATGTGTCAGCTTGAGATAAGCTTTCCTCCTTCATACTTTGATATTATGGAGCACTATATGATACATATAGAAGACCAGATATTTGTTCTTGGTCCAATGTACTTGCATAATATGTATGCGTACGAGTGTCTCATGGTTATCTTCAAGGGTTACGTATGAAATCGTGCTTATCCAGAGGGTTCCATGATAGAGGCTACACGACTGAGGAAGTCCTTGAGTGCTACGCAGTTTACATAAGTGATGGAAAACCAATAAGTGTTCCCGTGTCCCGGCATCATGGAAGACTCATCGGTAAAGGAACTAAAGGCAGGAAAATCATACGAGACAATAGCTACCAAATAGTAAGATAATCACATTACAGTGTCATGCATCAGTTGGCGATTATGAGACCATATGTTGAACAACACCTGCAAGTGCTTCGTGAAAATAATGCAGATTGCGATGAACAATGTATTATGAAAGAGAACAAAATTCATTTCACGTCATGGATGAGGGATCTAAACCTTTCGATTGGAGACCAACGAGGAGATGATGATAAATAAATTGTATTATGGTCCATTAACAATGGTTAAAACATGGCAAGCGTATGACATCAATGGATTCACATTCTATACCAAAGCAAAGGATCAAAAGAGTTAGCGCCAAAATAATGGTGTTAGCGCAGATGTAGAAGATGGCACTGGACAAAAGAATGATTACTATGGGAACTTAACTACGGGAACTCTATAGAAATCCTCGTATTTAAGTGCCAATGGGAACGATTCTTTTGTTCATGAATAGTTCATCTATGGCGGAAGAAGGACGTCCCGTCGAGGATCTCATCTATGAGTCTCCTGCAAAAACAAATAAAGAGGGTTTGTCTGAAGGATCCTCCGATAGCGAATCTTCATACTACTCTCCGGAGGATCCACATCTAGTGGAGCCTAGGAAGAAGCGAACGAGAGAAGACGCCGATGAGGATTACATTCCTGAAGCTCAAGTAGAGGTAATTATTGTGTTAGTAACAAGTCAGAGTGGTTTCTAACCGAGGATTACATTCCTAAAGTTCACATTGTCTATCGTCGTAGGATCATCCAAAGTGAGGAATGAAGAGTCGATTAATCCATGTGGAAAGAAGAACTATTGTCCAAGTTGTTGAGTCCTTTGAGCCAACAACTATTAAGCCCGCTGCCACTACAGCCTCTACAAATGTGAAGAGGAGAGGAAAATAGGAGAAGAACAAGCTGCATAAAACTATCTCCGAGGTTGAAGATGTGTATGTTGATGGGGCTCCAAAGAAGCCGAAAAAAATCACAGCTAAGTGGCGCAGTCATTGTGGATGTCTCTCTAGAGAGCGATGTAAGATAGTTTGGAAAAACTAGAAGATTGTCCCTGAAGCTACAAAGAACGAATTGTGGCAGCATATAAAAGCACATTATAAATTTCCGGAAGATCGCTTAGAAGATGCTAAAGTTGTCACATTGAAGACTATCGAGAAATCTCTTCGTACATTCAGGACTAAATTGAACACACGGTACCTTAAGAAAAGAGAGTCGCTGCTCAGCGACTACGGGTTTATCACGCTAAATGAATGGAACGAATTGAAATTGCATCATTTCTCGAAAGAAGCCAAACAAGAGAGCATCATGTTCAAAGAAGTTAATAAGAAGAATAAGTTCCGACATAAACTTGGCTTAGGTGGATATAAGGCCAAGGAGGATGAGTGGAGTAGAAAGGAAGATAAGGACCATGCGGCTGGGTTACCTAAATAGTTTTTAGGTGCTGATCAGCACACTAAGAGATGGCTCCTAGGACGAGCTAAAAAACACCTAAGGGCCAGTATATCCTCTCCGACTCATAGACTAGTGAAGTATTTCAAAAAACGAAGGAAATCGCTGAGTTGGAGACGGCTAGAAAGTTCAATCCCGAGGGATATAATGACAGCTTACATCTGCTCTTGAAAATGAGGAAAATCGAGGGCGTACCCGAGGTGTCTCTTCTATACCACCCTAGGAGAATACGTTCAGGAAGCAGGATGGTGCCACATACAAGAAGCATCAAGTACGCACAGACGATGTCGTAGAGCGCCATTCAGAGTGGGAGAGATACTTCTTTTAATTTATTAGTGAGAATCCAAACATCATGCAGGCTACAGTGGGACAGATAGTTGCGCCACAAGTAGTACTTGACGTACCAAGCAGTGTTGGATCAATACAAGAGAAATTTCCTGTAAATTATATCAAAGATGACACACCATGCAGTCTGCATGTACCAATTGGATGCAGAGGGCATTCCCAAGAGGCTGCATCAGGCATTGCTATGCCTGGGGATCTATTTCAGAATCAGCCTATTCCCGTGGAGTATACCAAGGTTCAAGTGAAGATTACTAATGACAGATTTATCAATGACCCCGTGGATATTCCAATGCCTGATGAGGGGATTGAGACAATCAGAGATGCACTGAATAACTTTGTCCTATGGGTGAACAGAGATATCAAATTACTCCAGAGGCAGTCCCCGACAAGTTCTTAGAGTAAATCGGCTATTTTCTCATTTCAATCCCCCACATATCCTTATCACCTGTTGATGAGTGTGAGATGGAGGAAGAGGTGGAGGAGCTAGTGCCCGCTAAAGTGGCAGATCATCAAATGGCTCAACAACTAGAGGAACACGTGCCTAAAAAAGTGGCAGATCCACAAATGACTCAACAACACGTGCTAGAGGAAGTGACAGAACCTAAAGTAGACGAGCCTCAAGTGACAGATTTAGTGGCCAAGCTTGATCAAGTGAATTAGTCAGTTCCAGCGGCCGAGCCTTAAGTGACAGAGCTAGTGGACGAGCCTTATCAAATGAAAGAGTCAGTTCCAATGGCCGATTTCGAGCCCGAGAAACAAGAGGCATGCCCAAAGCCCACAATCCACAAGACAATTGTTCAAGTTGGGCAGTGTTATGAGCCAAAGTCTGAAATGCTCAAATTCTTTACTATTGTAGGGAAAACAAATTCTATGCCCATAGAGGCTCCCATAAAGGCTTCAGTACAGAAGTAGGGGTCACTTTCTGTGGATCAATGGACCTACAGAGACGATGATTATATCGAGTATGAACCAGGCAAACCATTCTTACCCCAACGAGTACATAATAGTATGAACTGGGAGATTCAAACATTTCATGGCTGGTACCTTGAAGCGTCTTCGTTAGGAGTTATGCAAATAGAAATTAAGGTTCCAAAAGAAGTATTCTACTGCCCAGAGTTTACTCTTTTCAAAGACTTCAACCTGATGTTCCGTTTGAATAGAACTGACATCACAAGCATGATGCTCTGGAGCCTGTAAGTAGTTTTTACTTTGTCAATAAAAAACAAAAATCAATCACGTCTTATATTGACTAGTGTTTCATAACATATGCAGTTTGAATTCATTTGGTGATAAGTATAAAAAATATGGGTACTTGAAAACATCTGTTGGCGTAAAAGATTACGCTAACATGTTTTCAGAGATTGGAAACTAACAAATGAAGTGTTTGTGAAGTGAACTATTGCAAGCCTCCGAATTGGATAATAGCTTGAAGTAATTCGAAGTAGTGTATTGAATAACTGAGTATTCGATCCTCATTACAGGGTAGAATGGGTGGTATTTATAGGTAGAAATATTAAGAAAAAGACTTTTTTACCCCTCAATTACAACCGACATAGTGGAAACTATTCGGTACCCCTAATAGGGTTAAAATGGAAAAAGACTAATCTAATGAGAAAGAAGATAAGTCTTCCATCCTTGTTGGCAGATAAGCTCTCTGAAGATTCGACGTTCGAAGTTATACTCCGAACGAGGGTCTGCACTGATGCTTCGAACTTGATCACGTATTGAACCGGAGTTAAAACTAGAACATCGATTTATTAGATTGCCTTTGTCTTATTATTGTAGAGACCCTGAGGATGAAATATTTTCCCTCAACAACATCATTGATAAGTCAAAGTACACTGAACCTAGTACTAAACCAGAACGATGCAAAGTACTAGAGTGCGGGTCAGAAAAAGTTTCAAAGGAAGATATTCAATAAAGACCAAGATGCACTTAAGAAGAATAAAAGGAATTGTGCCACGTTGTATATTGTGCGGTGCATGTTTCAATGGAAAGTTAGAGAAATGATAACTGGGTTATATAACTTTAAGTAAGTGTACCAACTATATGCACGTAATCACGTTTTATCGATTATGAAACTAACATAATCACATATTACTTCTCTTGATAATGATCATTGGATTGCACTTATGATATACCTGAAGAACTCCAGTGTTTGGGTGCTCGACTCTCTCGACAAACCTAGAAAAGAATATCAAGATATAATAAATGTTCTTCATGGTGCATATAAATATTATGTGGAAAAGTTAGGTGGCCCACATGATCCACAAAGGCCGAAAGAAATGCATATCAGGACCAACTATCCGGTAAGATTATATTTTGAAATTTCTTAATTCAAATAATAAAGCCAAACTATATATCGTTATAACTTTATCTATTTTGAAGTGTCACAAACAACTTCCTGGTTCGATGCATTGCAGTTATTACACTTGTGATTTCATGAGCAATGACTTAGGAAAGTTTGAGCGGACAGTCTCTAAGGATACTAATGAAGTAAGTTGATTTATTGTGTGTTAATCTAATATAACCTACAACATATGTACTTATATGTTACGTATGCAGACGCCACGTCCATCAACCATTGCTGAGAAGAGCCGACTCTCCGAGGCAAAAATGTATGGAATCATATCAAGGATGTGCCGCTTCATGATGCATGAAATTATTCATGAGCGTAGAGTATTCTTCGATCCTGAGGGTGAAGTAGCCAAGCATCCAACTCTGAGAGGTTGGGCCTGAAGACCTAAAAGTCAAGCACAATAAATTTCCAAGAATTTTGAAGTTCAGAAGCAAAAAGATGCTTAAGATAGGAGTTAGTCGTCTGAGAAGAAACATAAAACAAAATGAACATGTATTTGTGAGCGATTGTTAATTTTTAATTTTGATAGATGTAAACTTTGTAAACTTGACGTCTCATGAAATGTAAACTTTGTAAATTTGTAAATTGATGAGACCTGTTGTTGTTGTGTGATAGTGTTGCAGCTGTGGATGGTTCTGTGGAGCTGTGAATATAATGTGGTTTTGTTATGTTGTGTTGCTGTTGTGGAGCTACTGTGAATTTTTGTATATATATTCCGGAGTTGTTTGAATTAAGTTGTATATAATTTTTCTATGATACGGAGATAACACAGTAGTGGCAGGCACGCTAATGTCATCCACCCGTCACTGCTGTTAGCAATAGCAGTGGTGGGCAGATGATGTCATTTGCCCACCACTCCTGTTATCCACAGTGGTGGCGGGCGCGCTAACATCATCCGCACGCCACTGCTATTGACACTGTGGTGGAGGGCACTCTGTCCGCCACTGCTAACCTTGGTTAGCAGTGGCGTTAGAGCAGTGGCATACTAGTTGCCCACCGCTAGTGTATGTTTTTGCCCGTCGCTACAGTGGGTGTTTGTAGTAGGGAGAGAGCCCAACTGATTTGTTCAACTAGTACTAATAATGTGTCACTATTTTAGTCATGGATGGATAGACAGTACTGGTTCAAAAAATTATAACTAAAAAGATTTTTAACCGGTATTAATGAGGTATAAGTGGAGAACTAAGGGGTGTTTGGTTCCATGGACTAATGTTTAGTCTGTGTCACATCGTATGTTTAGAAATCAAATTAAAGGAATAAACTTGAACTAATTATAAAAATAATTGAAAAAATGAAGGATAATTCACGAGACAAATTTCTTAAGCCTAATTAATCCATAATTAACAAATGTTTACTGTAGCATCACATTGTTAAATCGTGGCTTAATTAGACCCATTAGATTCATCTCGCAAATAATCATCTATTATGAATGAGTTATATCAATAATTTATTTAATACTTTAAAATATTATCTAAACATTCGATGCGACGGAACCAGAAACAAACACACCCTAATTTTGGCCTTTCCGTGGACAGGTACACACGCACGTTTTAGAGCATGCTCGATCGGTACATTAGCATGGATTGGTTACAACAAATCCTGAATAACGATATTGCAGTACGAGTAGCCCACATGATAGGTGGATCATACGTTCTTGATTTTAGTCCATACATTAATTATGTATGGTCAAGTACTACGTTGTATGCATGCGGTGACTTTAGTTTGACGACTGAAGTTTGATTAAAGTTTAGCCCATTCATTTGGATCCATGGACTAAAATTCATAAACAGAGTTGAACAAAGACTATTTTATCCGTGTGATTGGAGAAGCCATCAATCTAGGAGTTGATGTCAGGATGCTCCATGTGGTGGTGGGGAGCAGATATATAGGAGGATGACGACCTAGGAGGTGAAGGGGTTGAAGTCATCTTTATCGCCGGCCGCCAAAGAGAATAAGTCTTGATAGTTAGCCATGTGGACAATGTGTGGTGACGTGGGGAGGAGCGGAGGCAGTGGATCGGGTGTGGAGAGGAGCAGACAGGGTGGATCCGGTGTGGGGAGGACCATATGCGGTGATCTGATGTAGAGAAGACCGGGGTTGATGGCGGTGGCCGGAGCGGGCGGTGGCGATGGTGGATCTTACGTGGGGAAGACTAGGGGGTGGCGGCAGCTGAAGCAAATGGAGTAGGGCGGTCGCTATGGTGGATCTGATGTGGGGAAGACCGAGAGCGGTGGCGATAGCAGGGGTGGATGAAGCTGAGAGGGGAGCGACCGGGGGGAGCGAGAAGTGGATCGCGTGGCAGCAGGGGTGTGAGGGCTTTGGGTGGGACGACACAAATGAGGACAGGAGTTTCCTTTGTGCTGTTTAGTTCAATTTAGTCCACTTCTTTGGACCAGAGGACTAAAAGTACATAAAATTTGTGGACTAAAGTTTAGTCCATAGGAACTAAACGGGCTTTAGGCATTGTTTTAATTTAAAATTGTTGTTATACGGTTTATAAGTGAAAATTATAACAAGTTGGATAATAATAATTAAAAAAACAATAAGTTATGGATGAACTATTTGTAACTAGATTATTGTTGAATTATTGTTAATATAAATTATTTTGTTTTATTGGTAAAAATCTAATGTTACTAAAATAAAGTGTTTGGATTTAAAGGAACTGGAATTTTTCTATGGGATGACAGATTTCGCCAAAATGCAATGGGTAGTTTAGTTTATTCCAGATTAAGAAGCTGAAAAAGGTTATTTTCCATTAACTTATTATTAGATTACCGCAATCTAGATATTATAGATTATAATAAGTTGATCCTATAAGCTATATTATTATTTATATTTTCAACTAATAAGTTGGATTATTGTAATTATAAACTGAAATAAGTAGTGTTTTCATCAAGGTTTAGGTCTCCATTCAAGTTTCCCCACTTTCGACTTGATAATTTTACTGTGCAAAATCACTCTTCCCAAATCGGTCGTTAATGTACTACATTCTTAAGTACTAGCTGTGTAATATATTAATGACTTACGACTATATGAAGTATCAAAATACTAGCTATTTTTTAGGTTTTTAAATAGCTTAAAAGTTTTAAATCTTTCATTCATCTAAATTGCGCAGTGTAAACCTAATATATTGTAGTGGAATATCTGAGGTAACATGCACTTCATCAAGTGGCTACAATTTTGATAAATTTTGGTGCAATACTAGGCTAAGATTTTTCTAAATTTCACATTCGAAGCCTTAGATTATAATGTGTGAGTCATCCCGCACAAAGTGGAGTATCTCGGGTAGTGGTATTTCAAGGTGTCACGTGTTGGTGAAAGCACCAGACGCGTATGATTAGCACAGAAAGCTACTTTAGTCACCCATCAGGTTGAGCCGAAATAGAAGAGAGTCGGCACAAAATTGTTCACAAAAGGTGCAAGATTCTTCGTTCCTTTCTTCTATCAATGTTTTGCATGCATGTGTAATCTCATACGTTTGATTAATCCTTGGGTTAGTTATATCACATGACGCTACAACAGAAACATACATTAGTGACGAGTCATAACGTATATTAGTAACGAATATGTTCTCCATCACCATTTTAGTGACAAATAACATCGGTTACCCGTCACTAAAGGTCATCTATAGTGACGGAGAGTACTTTACACCCATCACTATTGTGACCTTTATAGACAGGTCGTCAAAGTCACCTGTCACTAATGTTATTGTCATATTAAAAAAATAATTTTTTTATGCAGCATCCTGAATCAAAGCGAGGATTTGGCAGCCAACTTTTTAAATTAGAAACAACACGGATTCATCACAAAAATACAATAAATAATTCATCACAGAATACCACCATCGCAGATTACATTGCACAAACAAAACATCCATAAAGAATTATAGTCCATATGTTTCACCAAATATTTGTAAGTGTTACATTATAAATTGAGACATTAATTGTAATTGTTATAATGGAAATAGTCATTCTTTGTGAATGGATCGTCGACAACTCAGTCTCGCTAAGACCACCTTCTGGTAGGATGAATTCCGGTATAATGATTTTTTGATATCAGCCAATGTTTCCATAAGTAAAAAGCTAGTAAATGAAACAGAAGAACAAAGTTCACGATAATATCTTACGTCGGGTGATTTATGATCCGCTATCTAAATGGTCAACATCATATGGTGTGCAACATAAAACCCGTATTGGTTTCTAGGAAATTGATTATAGCATTGTTCAGGAGGTTGATTATAGCACTATTCTGAAAATACATGATTAGTTTGGACGACACATTAAATTTGAAAGGGTAAACATTTAGAGGCTTACAAGCATTGTGGTTTCATGAACCAATTATAGGCGTTCAATTGCTTTTGGTTTATGGACACAGGCAGCGGATTCGAAATCTCTGTAATGAGGTAGAACAAGATTAAGTTAAACAAGAAAAGGTTAAAGGTTGAACTTGTAATAAAGTGAAGAAAACCTTACTCATCGATTAAACTTTTGACCACCAAGAAGTCCCTCTCGGTGCGCTCGCCGTTCGGTCCCTTTGGTCTTGCCGAGTCAATGCACCATATGATCTTCCACTTGGGAGCGATAAGTAGTGGGACATAATGTCCATTCAAGTGGTTTATGCCCATTATATGTTTCTCTTTTGCGATGCATGTGGCGGGTAACTTAAATAGGTAGTCGACGCATGACTTCCTATTGCTCTCGATTGTTAACATTGCTAACATATATGGATCCAGATATTTGAATACTTGATTCTTGCTTTCTTGCCACACTATCCTGCATATATGAAAGAGTAGTTCATACCACATAATGATGTGTCAACTTCAATAGAAAATTGTTGGTGTATTTTTTGGTCACACATGTGTCCTAGGAGATCCGTTTAACTCTAGTACATGTCCTATAATCTTGGAAAGTAAGATTCCGAGTGTGCCAATCAATTTGACCCTGCAACTAATAAGGAATCATAAAGAATAACGTTTGTAGCAATGCCAATCGGCTATCAAGATGATGACTGTGGTGAGAATAAAAAAACCAAGAATAAATGTGCATATCGGCTATAGGGCCGATTGCCACGCCCACGCTATCGAGCGGAACACGCTATCAGCCGATAAGGTAGAATCCTTGTGCGTGCGTAAGGGTCGATACATGTGTCCCAGGTGCGAATAGACTATATAGCGTGGAAACAAAGACAACCTATTGACTTGTACTCCGATAGAAACTAAACTCAGTATATCCAACAACATATCCGTATCATCATATTGTCATAAATGCAAGATCGGACATAATCAAGACAGTTGCTAATCACGATAAATAAATAACACTTCAACGCATTTGTCATACTTTATTTAGATGAATGGTACACAGCATGAACCAAATACAATAGGACAAGATGTCGGACTTAACCGATGAAGCCTCAAACTATGACACATAATTCATATAAATCTAAGACATCAAAATGATGTAGCCTTAGACCTAGCAAAATACACCAAGATAAACTCGGCAATCACACCGATCGGGCCGATACCTCAAGAGATCGATATGATGTAGCCTTGAAGAACAACAACCTAGTCGATATGATCGTCGGGGGTGGCAGGACTGACCTCTTCACTGGATATCGAGACGATGCAGCCCGGTTCAAAGTGCCAAGTCCAACAGTGATTAACCTTGAGAACTCAAGGGTGGCGATGTGCCAAAAGTAGTAGTTGGTTGTGGTTGATTGTGTATGTTAAACCTAGCTACTAGATACATATTTATAGTCCGAACAATTGTCATCTAAGTAACCCACATTTTAGCCGATTCTGTATCATCTTTATTTTCTCTAACATTCATCGGCTCTTGCATGTTCGGTCATATTGTAACAATACGGACGGACTTCTTTGACCACCTTTGACTGGACTCCTTTGACTTTTGTTGACCGTGCAGTGTCCTTAGTGGGCCTGGGCTCTACTAAATCTTAGCATCAACACATGCCCCTAGTTTTGGAGAATTAATTGGTTACTGATGCTTAAAATTTCCGACCATCATCACCCTCTGCCAACACGTATTCTCAAATGTCTATCTGCAACATATTTTCACACTCATTAATTGTAGCCGAAGCCCTTCATCTTCCAGTACTTTATAAATTTTTTCCCAGGTTATCGGCTCCGTATCCCTTTTTCTTTTTCCATTTTGCTTCTTCTTCTCCGATCATTCACAACTGTGATGGGTGTCGCTTGGTCTGACGTATCTACTTTTTCTTTGTGGCGGCGTCGGACTAGGCTTCATCCCACATAGTTTCGTACTGGTGCTCTTTAAACCAAAGATTTGGTTCCTCTAATCCTAGGCCTACAAAGATCTCGGTGTTTCAAAAATTGTACTCATGATTACCTTTTACCAAACGTTGCAGGTGGTACCCATAGAATCTGGTGGGATCGGTTCGACTCAGCTGCCGAGGAGTCACTTTTGCTTAATAAGTATCCCCAACCACTCCACTTGTCTTCTTCACGCTTTTTGCCTACCGCTCACTTTAGCCATCGAGCTCGCCGTCATCTGTTTCTAGTACTACTTGTTATCGCTGCCATTCACCATCTTCTTCTGCTTTGCCAACCCCGTGCTCCGGCAACGCTAGCGATGGACACCATTGACATGATCCCCAAGGTAAGTCTTCGGCATTCTTCTTTTTTCTTCGTGCACTTCAGCGTTCTTGGTTCATCCACTATTTTTCTTCACTGTTTTCCCCCTTTTTCTTACAGCCTTTTCTTTTTCTTCTTTTCCATAGAACTTGTAGAATCAAGTCTCGATTCCCCTGGTTAACCACCCAACACACCATTTCCTAGGTCCCATGGGTAACCCTGATCCCATTGACATCATTAACGCAAAAACCAATCGAATTCCTTTCAATTATTTATCCAAGCTTTCTTCTGATTGGCATCTTAGTTTTAGTGTCTTTCCTTCCCCACTCCCTGTTTGGTGTGATTGGTACCTTAAGGTATCGGCCATCAACCATCTGTCTTGGGAGGAAATCAGCATCGGCCACTATATCGGCCTCTCCATCGCCGAACCCTACAAGAAGGAGCAACTTCTTTCCGCAGCTTGCTATTTCTAGTGTGATACCCTTAATGCCTTTGTTTTTTGGCCATGGTCCGATGAGTCCATCTTTGCTAGGTGTCCTTGCCTTGACCTCTCTTGAAATGATATCTCCTTGCAATCCTATTTCTTTCTTCTACAAGCCAACTCATCGCCTTTGTGTAAAATCCACTAGCGGTTGGGGTAAATATATTCTAAAGCACAACAAGAAGATCGGCCCCATCGAAGCCGATGAGCATGTAGCGTTCCTCAACATCTAGTTGGAACAATTTGTCTCTTGTGGATTTACTCTAGGTCCAACCTCCCACCTCTAGTTCCTTGGTGCCACTTATCATCTTTTTCATCAAGTATCAGCTAGGATATCAGCTGGCAAACGTGTTGGTCACTTTGGCCCTCCTTGGTGGTTCCTGTAGCTCTGGCTCAATATATCTACCACCGAAGTGATCAACAATCCTCCCCTTGCTTTTATGGAGTTCCCCTCTAACTACCCTGAATCGGTGATCCATCTTATCATTGGTGTGCATCTCTAGGCGACTCGGTCGCTTGCCGGTCCACTTTCCGGATGTCTTCTGATTCCTTGAACCTCAACTTCGCCGCATTTTACTATGGCTTCTAGGACAAGCAAATTGTTTGGTTCGCATATGTAACGCCTTGAATTTCATCAGGCGTTAAAAATAAAATAAAGTAATTAATAAATCAATTTCAAGAAAAGGATCCAGTATAAATCGATAAACCAGAAAGCTAAAATACAATCTTAAAATTTCATTTAAAAATAAATCGCACCTAGTGTATTTTTTCCCAAAAATCACCTAGCCTTAAATTGTGTCCCAAAAATTTACCGAAATTTTTAGCGCAAAGGAATTAAATATAATAAATATCTTTTCATCGTAAACTATAACATTAATTAATAAAATATAATTCAACAAGAATGTTGTGTGAATAAAATATATGATAAATCATTTCAATTAAAAATAATGTTGGGGGAAAATATCCCATCTTCGGGGTTATTTCCAGAACAGCATGAAGACAGCCAACCAGTTCGAAGATTATCCGAAGGCCATCTTCGAAGGTGCTCGAAGCCTGGTTCGAAGCCCGAAGGCAGGCATTGGTTCGAAGTATGTCTTCGAACCAAAGCCCTTCAGGATCTTTTCTGCCAGCTAAGATGGAAGACTTATCTTCTATCCTATTAGATTAGTCTTTTACCATTTTAGCCCTATTAAGGAAACCAAATAGTTTCCTTAATGTCGGTTGTAATAGAGGGGTAAATAGGTCTTTTCCTTAATGTTTGGGCCTATAAATACCCCCCATTTCACCCTGTAATAGGGACCGATCATAAGTGATTCAATACACACTTTCGAACTATTCTAAGCTATTATCCTTTCGGAGGCTTAGAACAGTTTGCTTCGCAAACACTTCGTTTGTTAGTTTCTTTTCTACAGAAACCTGTTAGCGTAATCTTTTACGCCAACAGTTGGCGCCGTCCGTGGGGAACCTAGTCCAAAAAACTTCGTTCTCTACCAACCTCTTGCATCATGCCTCCTAAGCGGAGTGCACCTCGCAATCCCACTCGGAGGTCCTCTCGGATCTCCGGAGAGATACCCTTCGACACAGTCGAAGTCGGAGGGTCTTCGACTATCCCTCCACCTCAAACTCCGCAAGGGGCTTCTATCCCTCGAGGATACGAAACCTCTCCACCAACTCCTTCCACACTCCGACCGCCCGGAGCCACCCTGCCACCCTCCATTCCGATTCGAACTGATCATACCAGTTCTCAAGACCCGGAAGGTCCTTCCGGAGGAGATGAAGATAGCCTTGGAGACATAGCCACTCAAATGGCCAATCTTCAAGCCGAGGTAGCGAGGTGGAGACAAGAGGCTGCGAACAGGCTTCGCTCTCAAGCCACCCCAGCTATCCCCGAAGTGCACGAAGACGACGATCTTGATTATCCCGAAGCCCCGGAGAACGCCTCTTACGACAACGAATCTCCGTTGCACCCCGAGCTCCAGAAGGTTCGCTTCGATCCGAGGTTCAAAGCTTCGAAGCTTTGCAAGTATGCCGGAGACGAAGATCCCAGTGAGTTTGCGCGTTCTTATGCCCTAGCAATCGAAGCTAGTGGCGGAGACAGAGAAACTATGGCAAAGTGCTTCCCGTTGGCTCTTCAAGGAGTGGCGTTGAGATGGTTCTGGTCTTTAAAGCCAGGATCAATCGCTTCGTGGTCACAGTTGAAGAGGAAGTTTATAAGTAACTTTCAGGGCACCTTCATGCCCCCCATGACGACAGGAAGCCTTTTCCAAGTGAAACAGCTCCCCGGAGAAACATTGAGGCAGTACTTCAAGCGCTTCGCTCACACGAAGTCGCAAATTCGGGGGCTGTCCACATCTTCGGTGGTTGATGCGGCTCGGGAAGGCGTCAGTCATAAAGGCCTTCTGGATAAATTGCATCGGAAGAGCATCACTACAGTATCACAGTTGATGTCGTACTTCGAGGAGTACTCGAAGTCGGAAGAAGGTTGGCTTCGGAGGACTACTGCTACTTCGACAGTGTTGACAGAAGTTAAAGCAGAGGCGAAGACTTCGGCTCAGCCGCAAGAACCAGTCCCCGAAGTGCAACATGATAGAAGAAGAGGGCAAAAGCACCCTCGTTCTGAAGTCTTAAACATTGCACCTCCGCAGAAAGTTGCACCGAGAGTTCCACAGCCTGCGGGGAACAAGTCCGGCGGCTGGAGGCCACCAGGGAAGACGGCTGGTAAGGGCCAGCCCCTTTTTTGCTGTATTCATGGAGAGAATCGAAGCCATGCAACTGACACCTGCAAGGCTATTCTTACCCTTCGGGGAGAATACTTGGAGAGAACTTCGGGTCGAGGTAGTACCGACCGAAGTCCAGCAGCAGCAGTGCGCTCGGAGCCGGTCCAGGCTGTGGCGCGGATAGAAAATTTTGATGCTGCAAGGCATCCTCCGGTGGCCAATGTTATGCCACCTCCGAAGCAAGAAGAAGGGCAAGATAGAGGGAAGAGAGTAGTTCTCCCTATCTCCGGAGGAGGTACCCTCGGAAGCATGTCCAAGAGACAGCGAAGAGAGTACGTCCGAGAAGTGGGCCACATTGGGACTTCGTCATCTGCAGCTGCAATGCCGGAGTGGTCTCATGTTCCTATATCTTTCTCTGCGGAGGATGCAGCTGGTATCAAGTTCCCGCATGCAGATCCATTGGTTATTACTGCTGATATTGCAGGAACAGAAGTCCGAAGGGTGCTAATTGACGGAGGTAGCTCGGCAGATATTATATTTGTGCAAGCCTTCGATCAGTTATGCATTTCCCGGAAGCATCTCCTCCCAGCGGCTCGTCCTCTACAAGGCTTTGCAGGACCTCCGCTAGATGCACTTGGCCAGATAGGCCTGGAAGTAACCTTCGGAGAAGGTTTACTAGCCCGAACTGAGGAAGTTATCTTTGATGTGGTAGATGCCCCGTATGCTTATAATGTTATCTTCGGCCGAGGCATGTTGAATCAGTTCGGAGCAGTGGCGCATCACAACTACTTGTGCATGAAGATGCCCACACAGTTAGGAGTTCTGACAATCTTCGGAGATCAAGCCATAGCCCGGAGAGCAGAGTATGGTCATGGTCCTCCTCTCGATCCGAGGCAAGTAAACAGTGTCCAAGATAATGGAGAAATTTTTTCAGCCTCCTCCGAAGCTTCGAAGAAGTCATTTCCAAGACCAAGTCCCGAAGGAGAGATTGCAACGAAGGTCATTGTCAAAGATGGTAAAGAATACACCTTTCAATTTGGTAAAGATTTACCTCCCGAAGTTGCAACTTCCTTGGAAAAGGTCGTAGAAGAAAATTTGGATGTCTTCGCTTGGTCTGACGAAGACATCACCGGAGTCGATCGGGATATTATTGAGCACAGCTTGCTTGTAAACCCGAAGGCCCGGCCTGTTCGACAAGGGCTCCGGAAGATGTCCGCAGAGAGAGCTGCTCTAGCTAAAGACGAAGTTGAAAAACTGTTGAAGGTTGGGATTATCAGAGAAGTGGCCCATACGGAATGGTTAGCAAACCCAGTCTTCGTCAGGAAGAAGTCCTCCGGAAAGTGGCGCATGTGCATTGATTTCACATCTTTGAATAAAGCGTGCCCACGTGACCCCTACCCCATGCCCCGAATTGATCAACTAGTTGACTCCACTGCAGGTTCGGAGTTACTAAGCTTCCTTGACGCATATTCCGGCTATCATCAAATATGGTTAAAGCGCGAAGATGAAATCAAGACGAGCTTTGTAACTCCTTCGGGAGTCTTCTGCTATGTAAGAATGCCCTTCGGCCTAAGAAATGCCGGGGCTACTTTTTCAAGATTAGTTGCTAAGGCTCTAGGTCATCAACTAGGTCGCAATGTGGAGGCCTATATGGATGATATTGTAATAAAGAGTGCTTTAAAGCACCAACATAGCCTAGACTTAGCAGAAACATTCAATAGCCTTCGGGCATGTGGGATCCGCCTTAACCCCGAAAAATGTATATTCGGAGCTAAGGCTGGAAAGTTGTTAGGGTACTTAGTTTCAAGTAGGGGAATTGAAGCTAGCCCTACTCAAATAACTGCGCTGCAGAAGATGGCTCCTCCCGAGAATGTAAAGCAAGTGCAAAAGCTGACCGGACGTCTAGCCGCACTTAGCAGGTTTTTATCAAGGTCTGCGGAGAGGAGCTTGCCAATCTTTAAAGCTTTGAAAGGGTCCGAAGATTTTGCATGGACACCGGAGTGTCAGAAAAGCTTCGAAGATATTAAAGATTATCTCAGCAATCTTGCTACACTTACGGTGCCTATTGCGGACGAAACCCTACTTCTGTATCTTGCAGCCACGGGCTCAGCAGTCAGCGCAGTCCTTGTCAGAGAAGCTGATATCGATGGGAAGTTGGTCCAAAATCCTGTCTATTTTGTATCCGAAGCATTGTCAGGAGCGAAGACAAGATACTCCGAACTTGAGAAGTTCGTTTATGCTCTGATAATGGCTTCGAGGAAGCTAAGACATTATTTTTTGGCTCACAATGTAATTGTACCAACTTCGTATCCTTTAGGAGATATGCTCCGAAGCAAAGATTCCACGGGAAGAATTGGAAAGTGGGCAGTAGAGCTAGCACCCTTCGGCATATCTTTCCTAGCAAGGACAGCTATCAAGTCTCAAGTCCTAGCAGACTTCGTAGCAGAGTGGACCCCACCTACGAAGTTGACTCCGGAGAAATCAGATGACGGAGTCTGGACTATTTACTCCGATGGGGCTTTCCAAGCATCCGGAGCAGGCATTGGGGCAGTATTAATTTCTCCGTCAGGACAAAGAGCAATGTACTCCGCAAGACTCAACTTTAAGTCTACCAATAATATAGCGGAGTACGAAGGAATTTTATTGGGACTTCGGAAAGCACGTGCTCTAGGGGCTACAAGGATAATTATAAAAACAGATTCTCAGATAGTAGCAGGGCACGTAGACAGAAGTTTTCAAGTCCGACATCCACAGCTTGCAAAGTACTTAGAAGAAATTCGCAAGATCGAAGCACATTTCAAGGGTATCTCCATTCGGAGTATACCAAGAGCTGAAAACGTGCAAGCGGACATTTTAGCGAAGGCTGCTGCCGGAGCTGTGGATGTGCCTGACGAAGCTTTCTATGAGGAGCTCAATATACCTTCGGTGCCACAAGTTACTTCTGCAGAGATTCTCTGCATTCCTAGTGCAGATTGGAAAGATTCAATCATAGAACTCTTGCAAGGAGGAACAAATTTGCCCGAAGAGCCCCAATTGTCAAGATTAAAGCTCAGAGCAAGAAATTATCAGCTAATCAACGGTATATTATACAAGGCCGGAGTATGTTCCCCTCTACTCCGATGTATATCTCAAGCCGAAGGCCAAGAAATTCTTCGAGAAATTCACGAAGGCCTTTGTGGAAGTCATTTAGCCCCTAGAGCTCTGGCAGGAAAAACACTTCGCCAGGGGCTTTATTGGCCCACAATAACAGCTGATGCGGAGAGCTTAGTCCGCACTTGCCAAGGATGCCAGTGGATGGGTCGACGGAGTCATCGCCCACCAACAGCTCTTCAAGTCATTGCTCCAGTATGGCCTATGGCCAGATGGGGTATGGATCTAATTGGTCCCTTTCCGTTAGCAAAGGGAAATCTAAAGTTCGCAGTGGTAGCTATCGAATATTTTTCTAAGTGGGTCGAAGCAGAGCCCTTAACAGCTATCACTTCGAATAATGTACAGAAATTCTTCTGGAAAAACATTATTTGCCGGTTCGGAGTGCCTAGATATCTCACAGTTGATAATGGAACACAGTTCGACGCAGAACCCTTCAGTAAGTTTTGCGAAGACCTAGGCATTCAACTATGTTTTGCTGCAGTGAGACATCCTCAGTCAAATGGAGCAGTTGAGCGAGCCAATGGAAATATCTTATCAGGGCTAAATCGAAGAATAGTAGGATTATCAAAGGGACTGTGGATCGAAGAGCTTCCGAAGATTCTGTGGTCCATTCGGACTACGCAAACAAGGTCCACAGGTTTTACTCCGTTCAGACTACTATTCGGAGATGAAGCTATGACTCCAACGGAGCTCAAAGGGGGATCACTTCGCAGCACCGAACCAGATATCGAAGAAGAAAGACAAGCTTCGTTAGATTTGTCAGAAGAGACAAGGCTTCGAGCTGTAGCTAATTTATCAAAGTATCATCAGCAGACGAAGACTTGGTATGACCCGAAGGTTAAGCTCAGCGAGTTAAGGCCGGGTCATCTTGTTCTACGAAGCATTATAGCACCAGGGAAGTTAGGCAATAAATGGGAAGGTCCATATCTAATCGTCCGCTCGGGGCGCCCTGGTTCATTCAAATTAGCTAATTTAGAAGGTGAAGAGTTAGCACATACTTGGCATGCGGAGCACCTAAAGCGATACTTCGCATAAGGGCCCCTTGTAATCTGCTTGTAATCACCTCTAAATTAATAAAACATACATCAGTGGTTTGCCCTTCCCCTTGACACTCCTAGTTTCCCGAGCGGACGCGCTGGGACGGAAGTCGATCGAGAGGGAAGTGTCATCAAGCTGGCTGTATTTCCGGACTTCGTACCCATAAAGTCGAAGCCTCCGGCGTGGTGGCTGAAATCCATCCGGAGCCCAAGCTGATACCTTGTAGGCATCCGTAAAAGAGCCAATACCACATTCTACGGAGTCCAAGCTTCGGCTGGTAGACTTCCGTAAAAAGAGCCGAAGGTGGCCAAAATCTGCGGAGTCCAAGCTGCAGCTTGCAGACTTCCGTAAAAAGAGCCGAAGGTGGCCAAATTCTGCGAAGTCCAAGCTCCGGCTGGTAGACTTCTGCAAAAAAGAGCCCAAGTGGCCAAATTCTGCGAAGTCCAAGCTCCGGCTGGTAGACTTCTGCAAAAAAGAGCCCAAGTGGCCAAATTCTGCGAAGTCCAAGCTCCGGCTGGTAGACTTCTGCAAAAATAGCCGAAGGTGGCTACAATTTCTACGAAGTCCAAGCTCCGGCTGGTAGACTTCTGCAAAAATAGCCGAAGGTGGCTACAATTTCTACGAAGTCCAAGCTCCGGCTGGTAGACTTCTGCAAAAATAGCCGAAGGTGGCTACAATTTCTACGAAGTCCAAGCTCCGGCTGGTAGACTTCTGCAAAAATAGCCGAAGGTGGCTAAAGCAAAACAGCATTTAAGCCATGAGCTCCGAATGTCTGTTCATATAAGTCCAAAGCGACAAAATTCTTAAGACATTAAAATGTCCTCGAAGTTATCTTAATTGATTTCTTTCGTAAAAGAAAACAAAGGTACCAAGTTACCATTCTTCTGACTGCAAATAGTCGAAGATATTTCATAAGATTTCAAAAGATCTTTAAAAATGACAGAGGGGCTCCGAACCCCCAAGAAAAAATTGTACTCCGAAGTTTTTTCTTTGCGCATAACCATCTTTGAATACAGTTCGAAGTTGCTTATACCCAAAGAGGGGCTAGTAATATGGAGACAATTTTAAATCGGCATTCATTATTGAAACAAATGTGTTTACAGACTACATTATGAAAAATTAGTATCTATACCAAGAAGGAATCGGAGACCTTTTCGGTCCCGAGAGCTAGGGGTGGAACGACTAGTTCCAACATCGGAAGTTCTAAGAACTTTACGTTTAACTCTCTTCCTCCCCTTCGAAGCTCTAAAATCCTTCTGTTCTTGTTGAAGCTCGGCCCAAGTTCGAAGCCGCTCGGGGCTTCTCTCCCAGCTTCTAAGATCTTCAGATTTTTTATTTTGGGCTTCACCTTCGTCTTCGGACCATTTAGTGTCTTCAGAAGACGAGGTGTTTGCGTCGATCTCTTTATCTTCCTCTTTAATATAAGACAATACGTCTTTGATTACTTCGGGCGCAATAACGCCGGAGTCATCTCGAGGGATAAGGAATCGAGGACGTTTATAACTCTTTAGAAGTTCGAAGGTGTTCCACAGTGAGCGAAGTTCGCCGTTAAGCTCTAACACTTCGATATCTTCGATAAGAGGCAAAGCCTAAAAATATAACAAACAAGATTTTCATTGATAAATGTTTACAAGCACAAAGCTTTACATGGTTAAAAATCCTAAAACATTCCTAAACCTGTGGGTTTGAAGGAGGTTGGCTGCTCGAAGCTTGGCTTCGAACATGCTTCTGGCGTTGGCCTTCATCAATCCAAGCCTTGATCGCAGATCGACCTTCGGCTCTCCACGAAGTTTGGAAGGCCCGCCAAGCAGCAGCTACACCTTCGGAAGGTTTGAGAAGTCGGTCGTCGTCGAAGGTGATTGGACCTCTTCCTGCGTCCGGAGTTATTGACCGGCCCAAATCCTCGTAATAGCGAAGTAGACCAACAGCAGACACATGTCCGGAGAGTTCTCCGTATCTAATGCCCGCTGTCTTCATCTGCTTCGCCACCCCTTGGATCCTTTTCAACCGGCGCAGAAGGCTGATGTTATCATCAGAAGGGAGAATTCCAGTAGTACCGAAGTACTCCAGGACTTCTAACAACTGATTCATAATCTCCGCAGCCACCTTCTCAGACCTCAACTTATCTTCGTTCAGCGCATCCTTCGCCGAAGTAACTTCGTCCAAAACCCCAGAAAGTCTAGCATTCTCAGTGGTCAAAGTGTTTTTCTGTGTCAACAATTGGCTAGCTTCCTCTTCAAGCCGGACGAGCCTAGACCCCGCAGTAGCATGCTCCGCCCGCAGTTTGTCAACTTCTGCTCGAAGCACAATCCTTTCCGCTTCGAGCTCTTTCTTTACAGCTTCCAAGCTTTGCCTGGCCCTTCGCTCTGTTAATATTATATTGTCCATTTGAGTCACTCGACTTTCAGAGATGTTAAAATTCCTTCGAAGAGTGCTATTTTCTTCCCGAAGCCGAGCGATTTCTTCGTCATTGCATAGACTTGCAGCTCGGGCCAAGACAGTTTGCTATCAAAGTAAAAATCGAAGTAAATATTCATTCGAAGATAAATTCTATAATAATTTGCAGTTGTTTCATACCTGATAAGCTGTACGTTCAATAATGGCATTAAGCTCCGTCCTGTCAGCCTTGCGCAGGATGGCCACTAATTCGGTCTCCCCTATCTCACGACTAGCTCGATCCAAAGGTTCGAGCAAAGTCCGAAGACTAGTTGTTTGCCCTAAGAAAGGAGCCAGCAAGGGGAGCATGCTTATTGCCTCTTGGTCATCTTCGTTCAATGAAGGACCGGAGCTTTGGCCTGCGGCCTTCGGAGCCACTGGAGTTTGAGCCTCCCTGGAAGATTGGCTCTCGGCTGTTGAATCAGACGGAGTTGATTCGGAGCTTATAGCAGGCAGGGGCTCTATTTGTCTTTTGCCTCTTCCAGGCCCCTTTTGAGTAATTCTTGGGGCTGGCTCCGAAGTCGTCGAAGGTTCAGGAATTATTTCTTCCTGACGGACTTCTTCCATAGGAGTGGGTTCTGCAAAGTAATTAAAAGTATTATATATAGTATAAAAATTCAAATAAATACAAAAGTTCTTCGAAATCTACCTTCGGTAGTCCGTGGAGGAGTTGTTGTCGGACTGATTGGTGGATCGAAAGCTAATTCTTCATCTGAATCAGCCGTTGAATCATGGACTACAGGAGCATCGCCCTGGGTAGTCCTCGTTGCTTCTTCGGGAATCGAAGCTATAGTGACTTCAACCCCACTTTCATCCACAGGAACTTCGTCCTGAGCTACATCTTCTTGAACTGCCGAAGTCCTTGGTTGATCAACATTTTCTCCGGACTCCGGTACGTTCGCAGGTACTCCGGTTTGTGCGGCCCTTTGAGTTTCATTCTCTTCCATTAGGCGCACAAGTAACCTTTCCATTTCTTCTTGAGAATCGGAAACCGAAGCTCTGGAGCTCGAAGGTAAAGGATCTAAAGGTGCGAGGTTCTTCGGCTTCCGAGCCACCCTCTTCACCGGAGTTTTTGCTGAAATTGAAGTTCCAGCTTCGGCTTTCCTTTTTTGAGGCCCTTTCTCCAAAGGTGCCCAATCCATCGGAGGGGGAGGAGCGAGTTTCAGCATTCCCCATACTCTATTAAATCTTTCCCAACTCCCAACCAGCTTAATTCGCCACTCTTTTTCGGTCGGAGTTGGAGCACCCAAGATTTTTTCCGAAGCCCTTATAATCTGTTCTGAAGTAACAGGGGCTGAAGATTCTACAACATAAATAATTCAAGTCAGTTTTTCTTCGAAGTAAATATGTTTAATGCATGTTGTTTTCGAAGTTACCTGTAGGACTTGAAGTCAAGTTAATTCTGCGAAGACCACCTTCGGAATCATCTTCGAAGATAATAGGCCAGTCAGCCATCAACGGAGGAATTTGAAGACCGATGAACTCTTCGGCCAAGTCCCGCATACTGAGTCTTCGGCTAACTTTTTCAAGCAAGTTCAGACGAGCTTCAAATTGGCCTTCGTCAGGACGCACCAAAGCTTCTTTTCGGAACTGGATTTCTCTAAGAGGTCCGGCCAGAGGATTGCTTGCCCCGACTTCGGCATAGAACCATTTCAGCACCCAATCAGTATACCATCTAGCATTGATGGCCTTAGCAGGGAATCGCAGAGCGTATTCATCTCGAAGCCTAAAATTGATGCTTCCGAAGGCAACCACTACTTTTTCACCTCCGGAGCCTACGAAGGTCTTCGGCTGACAAGTTGCTCTGTGCAATGCTGCGAAGATTTCAGCCCTCCCCTCACAACCTTCGGCTCTCAAAGCCCACTCGAAGATAGCTAATCTAGCTACAGCATTCGGAGACAGCTGGGGGAGGGTTACATGAAACAAGTCGAGGACTTCAGCTAAGAAATCTACAGCGGGGAGGCCCAAGCCTGCTTCGAAAAAAGCTTCGAACACTACGACTTCTCCGAGTCTTGGTGATGGGATTGCTTCTTTCCCTGGTTTTCGAATCATAACTCCCGCACCTATATTTCCTCCTACTGTCATTGCCAGGGACTCTCTTTTGCAGGTTGAAAATCCTAATTCAAAGGATTGATCCAGATATTTGGTTGATGGAGGGCACAGACCTTGATCATCGGCGATTTGGGGATTTTTTCCCTTTGCCGCCATGGAAGTTGTCGCCTGCATCGAAGGCGTCGCCGTCACTGTTGCCGCTGCCGCTGCCGCGGCCGCTTGTTGACGAGCCAAGGTCGAAGGAGGTGCAGAGCCTTTGGTCTTCGCCATCGCAACTGCTGGATCGATCTGAGAGAATGGAGGCTAGGGCTCAAGAACTCAAAGGGCTAAAAAGTTTTCGATTGAGAAGAAGCAGTGAAAAGGTAATCGGTAAAGTTTTGAGGTTCTTTATTTATAGCCTAAACTTTCCGTTTGTTACCGTTTGGGCTCTGCCCTTTCGCATTCCCGTCTGTTATTTTCCTCCGAAAATAACGCCTCGAATAACTCCGTTAGAAACAGAAACTAACGGCTATATTTTCTAAGTCCAAAAAGACTTTCGAACTTCCTGAGTCAGTTCTAAGATAGTTCGAAAAGTAATTACCTTATGACTGATTCGAAGTTCATGTCTTCGTGTATTTCGAAGATAAAACAAAAATCAATAACCCCTATGATTGGTTATCTTTCCTTTCCGTATACTGCTCTCCTAACGTTACAGGTCAAACGGAGAAGCGTATTCGAGGGGCTACTGTTGGGGGAAAATATCCCATCTTCGGGGTTATTTCCAGAACAGCATGAAGACAGCCAACCAGTTCGAAGATTATCCGAAGGCCATCTTCGAAGGTGCTCGAAGCCTGGTTCGAAGCCCGAAGGCAGGCATTGGTTCGAAGTATGTCTTCGAACCAAAGCCCTTCAGGATCTTTTCTGCCAGCTAAGATGGAAGACTTATCTTCTATCCTATTAGATTAGTCTTTTACCATTTTAGCCCTATTAAGGAAACCAAATAGTTTCCTTAATGTCGGTTGTAATAGAGGGGTAAATAGGTCTTTTCCTTAATGTTTGGGCCTATAAATACCCCCCATTTCACCCTGTAATAGGGACCGATCATAAGTGATTCAATACACACTTTCGAACTATTCTAAGCTATTATCCTTTCGGAGGCTTAGAACAGTTTGCTTCGCAAACACTTCGTTTGTTAGTTTCTTTTCTACAGAAACCTGTTAGCGTAATCTTTTACGCCAACAAATAATATAAGACCAAATAAAATTCGGCTAGAGAAATTTCAAGTAAATTTCTCCCGCCTCAAATAAATTTAGGTTTTTATTAAGGATTTTCATAACTAGAATAGTAATCCATAATATTTCAATGAATAAATTTAATAAAAAAAGTAATTAAATCACTCTCTTTCCAATATAATTTGAATCATAATTTCTGACTATCTATATCTTTTCCCAATCAAAAATCCGCAGGAATTAACGTTCTATTTTCGGTCGTGAAATTAAAATCCTATTTTAACTGCGTGTTTAAATTCCATTAAAAATCACTTTAACAATTACTTTTATAGTCCCAAAAATGAATTAAAAACCTCGGTTTGGTGTTCATGTTCGTAATTTATAATTTTGACGTGAATACAAAATTTATTGATTTTCCAACCCGTCGTTTCTTCGTGCACTATTTCTTTGAAATCCAAAATTTCTAAATTTATTTTAAATTTCAAACTTTCCAAAAAAAATCACTTTTTCTTAAAAATGCAAATTTGAATTTCAGACAAAATATATTTTCATATTTTTTCCTCTTTTCCTTTTCTTTTTTTTTCTTTTTTTCTCTTTCCTTCTTTTTTCTTTCCTCCTTTTCTCTTTCTCTTCTCTCTTTCTCTTTCCTTTTTTCCCTGGCTATGTGCGCATGGCATGGCAAGGCTTCTTCACTTTCCTTCTTTTCTCCTCCCCTCTTCTCTTTCCTCCTTTTCTTTTTCTCTTCTCTTTCTTCCTTTCTTCCTTTCTTTTCTTTCCTTCTCTCTTCTCCCTTCCTTCTCCTACCCGCACCCTCCTTCTTCCTTCTTTTCCCCTTCCTTCTTCACTTTCTATTTCCTTTCTTCCTCTTTCCTTTATTCTTCCTCTCTTTCCTTCCACACATGCCTTTCCATCTTATGTCTGCAACTTTCATTTATCCAAGCGCCTCCTCACTCTATAAAAGTCGTGCCCTCTTTCCTCTTCTCCTCCACAAGCCCACACCTCTCCCACTTCCTCCATTGCAGCCCCTCTCCTCTTCCCTGCTGCCTCCGCTGAGTGTCGTCGCCACCATGCCGCACTGCTCCTTCGGCAAGCTGCCATCCATTGTACAACGCCAAGCCGATACTCCGCATCATCGTCGCTTGTTCCCTCCCGGTGAGGACACATTTTATTTTGATTCACTTGCTCCTATCAATTAGATTGTTCCATGTCTAATTATCGCATCATAATTGTTTCTATTCCGCTATGTCATCTTGTTCATTGATACATTTCAACTATTAATTAATATTGATCCTAAAATATCATTATCGAAACCCGATGATCCCGCTTTGATTATAATATATATAATAGGTTATTCTCATATCGGCCCTTAATCCTTGATAATCTATTTAATCTAATTTATTCGTTATTTTTACTGGATCCTTTATCATCAAATTAATAATATCTATCTCGATTTATTACGTCAAAATCTCATTTCAACTACGTATTTAAACTTCGTTAAAAATCCTTTTTAAAAACTATGTTTATATATTGAATTAAGAAGAGAAAAATAAATACAAATCATGATATATAACTCAGGATTTGATATGAGTAATTTATGTTAAGTTTCTCAAGACAAAATAATTTTTTATGAGATTTTATAAATTTTATTTTAAATTGCAGAAAATAAAATTTAAATTATATGGACCATGTATGAATAATAAAATGGTTAAAACAACGAGGAATTAAGAATCTCAAAAAGAATTCATATTTTGGGTTTGGAAATTTTTATTAAATTCTTCAAGCTAAAAATATACACTAGGCTTTTTATTTGAATTTTTAATATTTTTATAACTATTACAATAAATACAAATATCATATAAGAAATTGGTTAAAAACTTCATTTATATACTCTCCCATTTCTCTCCTGCTCCCGCGGTAGGCCCGCCTTGCATGCCGCACAACACGCGCATGTGGACCTGCGTTTTTACGGTACAAAAATAATTCCAGAATTCATTTTAAACTCCAAAAATTCATATATCCTTCAATTTAGCTCCAAATTCGACCATTCAAAATCTATCTTTTTATTCTCTACACATTTATGTAATAAAAACAGTATGTTTATTTTGCACATTTTATTCTTATTTAATAATAATTCAAAAACCCTTTTAGGATAAATGATTATTTCATATAATAAAACTCAGAACTCTCTGAAATTACTTTAAAAATTCATATAATAATTTGAGAGGATATGATAAATTCATTTCACTATTTTAATCCAACAAAAACATGTATGCTTGTATTGGTGACTTTTGGATTGTTTATTAAATGTCGTGTTTATTTTCCGTATCGAGAAGACTACGACGCCGTCGAAGATCCCAAGTTTTACGCCGAGGTTCCACCTTCACCGTTTGCGGATCAAGGCAAGTCACGACCCCCATTTTGATCATCATTGAGCCCATGTTTTAATAAATTATCGCTATAACTCATAGGATAATATTACATTAGTCTAATCTCAAAGCCCTACACATTATATTTATTAGATCCCCGTCCTTGTGTGTAAACCCAAGCCATGCTTATTGAGCCTTAACTCCTTGTCACTCTACAATATTATATTAGCTAGTGTCCAATGTACCGGCACAACTGCTATAGGATAAAAGAATCAGTCGTAGATAGATGGATTCTACTATATGTATTTCCCCGTTATTCTCGTCTCTAGACTCTGTTGGATTTGGCTATGTTATAAGTATGGTGGGTTCCGGGTGCAAGCTAGGGCATTGTTTGGTCGCACCCGGGGCACTATAAGAACCGGTCTGCGTGATCTGTTGCAAAGCACTTCCGTACTAACCACAAGTCTAATGGGTAAGTCCTAACTGGAAGTATGGAACAAATCGACTCGATGCACCATAGTGGAGGGGGCAAGGGGCAACCTTTGGGTGACTTGTACCGACGTGGCTCAAAGGGGGGGGGTATGGTGTTGGGTCGACGCGTCGGGGCACCATATGAAACCCATAAGAGGGTGCTGTTGGGTCGAGGCGGTCCATATTGAAGGTTTTGGCACGAGTTCCGTGGTATGGGTCATCTTGTTACACTTTGGTGTATGGGATGAGTGTGTGCCTTGTGGTTACAGTGGTACAACTCTGATCAGAGTTTTAAATATTTTCGAAAAGCCGAGCCCACGGTCAACGGCAGGTTGTGTGACTTCTCGCACTTAGTTTACAATTGTTTGAATGTTTGAGTTATTCATGGCCTATAAGGACTGTTGAGCGTGGGTGGACTGACTGTACCCCTCGAGTTAGAAGATGATGCATACCCATATTTACATTTCTGTATAAATAACTTGATCACATTTAATTGCTTTACAAATTATGCTTTTCCGCATAAAAATTAGCCACTACCTTCCTTGTTATTACTCTATATTATATTTGCATTCGGTGGCTTGCTGAGTACGATTGAACTCACCCCCGTTGACTTACACCACTAGAGCCCATCTACTACGAGGAGGATGAAGGTCTGGAGTAGTGACCCGGTCAAGGCGAGACTGGAAGGAGGCGTTCATCTAGGACCCTTGTTTTATTAGTTTCTCTTCACTTTATCACTTTTCTACTAATATGGTATACGAACCATGAATGATTGTCGTATTGTACGCGGTCGTGTGATGAACGTCTTGTTTTTATTGATTTTTATGGAATTTCAATAAAGGTCCAGATTTATTAAATGTAGGCGTGACAGCATATGAGTCCCTATCGGAGTATGAATACCCCCATCGGTTCCTCCTGGATGATGTGTGCCAAAATGAGGAATCCACCAAAATTTTCAAAACCTTGATCTTTCCTTGCCTTCTGCCCATCAACTTCACTACCCGTAGAGCCTCCTATGAGTTTTATCACCCGATTGTCTATTCGCAGTAGGTATGATTTGGCTATCTCCCACCTTATAAATTCTTCATCGACCTAATCCAAGCTCGTGAGAGGTCATAGACGTCCCGAACTATGGTCATCTATGTCAGGTGGCTGATCAAGTTCCTTATGGTGACCTTGTCTCTTGATCGGCCTGCACCATTAGCTCCTGCATGGGCTTCATCGAGTGGTGGGGTGAATGGGTGCTGCACCTATTCAATCGACACTCGAGGATGTAATGCAAGTGGCTGCATCCTGGCTACATCGA
This sequence comes from Zizania palustris, assembly GCA_019279435.1. Lineage (NCBI taxonomy): Eukaryota > Viridiplantae > Streptophyta > Magnoliopsida > Poales > Poaceae > Zizania > Zizania palustris. Next base: position 98,370,618 of record JAAALK010000283.1, on the reverse strand, counting down.
TTAATATTCCTCGCTGGTAAACACATCTATCTTGACTTTTGTTCATTTTGCTTGTTTCTTTGCCCCTCACTTATCCTTGTATCATGCAGGAGGACGGTTTGGATGCTCCGTCGGTGAGTTGAATTGTCTAGCTGGTGGAATATGAGCCGCAATCGACCACTAGTGCCTTGGGTAGCGGGGCCCCTATCCTGAAGGAATTTCTCTCCAAAAAGAAAGTCAAAGTCCCGGCACGCAAGCGTAGAGCGCTGGACGTGGAAGTGTGTCAATCCACAAGAGCTCGATCCAGCTAGGTACTCTTTCTGACTTGTTTTTTGCCATGCATGGTGAATTTTTATCCTCCCTTTGTAAAATGTCTCTTATTGTTCTTCAGTCGACGCCACCTACTCCTCCGGCTATGCAAGCCAAAACTATCATCGATGCGCCTTCATCGGCTCGAGTATGTATGCATCTTCACACTATATACTTGCTTTGCATTTGTGATGTCTAATGCTTTTTCTTGTTTAGTCTTTTTCCCCCGCTGTCGTGCCTTCTCACATGGCTTCTGACAAGATTGCCAATGACCTGGCTAGTTCCTAGTCGGCCCCACCTATTGGAGGTGCTACGGTGGAAACCATCATCAGAGCTAGTACTCTTAGGTTCATACCTATTGATTCTGGTGTATTGGCCAATGTGGTCAATGTGGCCACAACAGCAGAAGCCGATACACCAGAAGGAATGGCGATTGACATCAGGGTCCCCCTGCTTCAAGCCCTCGTCAAGTACTATGCTCACATTATCTTTTTGTTGCCATCTCGGTAACTAAAATCATCCCTAAATACAGTTGTGTAACTAACATCGGCCCTAAATGGAGCTGATGCCGGATGCCTCCCAAGATAGTCTTGGAGAAGAGGGGTCGTACACCCTTTGGGTGGCTCACGAGGAAGATGATACCGTCGCTCCTTCCACTGATAGCGTTCCACGACCGGATGATCCTAATAGGCCTGCTGACGTAAGCACTTTTGTACTTATTGTTGCAATGTGGTTGGCTTCTGTTTAATTTCCTTTCTCCTTTCAGTTCCTCGTTCAGCAATTTCCTTTTGATATCATGCCGTATTTAGAGGATGAAGAAGTCACTGGTGCCACTTCATTGGCCGTGACTCAGTTACCCCAGAGTTGAGGGACATGCTATCGGACCTGCTACATTGTCTGGAAGACCCAGTGGAGGTCCTATTCAATGACTCGGGGCTGATACGTGAGCGCTTCAATGATGTCCTAGACCACCTCTCCACAGAGCTGGTCGACACCCTTACACCGGCCACGTATCTAGAGTTCTATCAGCAAGACATGTAGCTAGTGGTGAGGCAGATGGCCGATCGCGCTAGCTATGCGTCGTAGCGGGGAGCGATTGAAGTCCACGACAAGGCGATGCTCACCAAGGGCACCCTTCTAGATCACATATGGGATGAATCGAAGGCCATGTCGCTACAACTTAGCTAGCTGCGGGCGGAGGAGCCCGATATAGCGTTGAAGCTGGATGGGGTCTAGACAAAGATTGTCAAGAAGAAAGGTGCCCTAGACTCCTTCCTGGCTCAGATTGAGGCCTAAAGGAGTCGGCTTTCCAATGTTGTCCACCATGCACAGCGCCGATGCCGTGCCCTTCAAGATATCCCCGACTCCGATGCCAAAGATCATGTCGTCCTTTGGAGCATTGCCACAATTAGGCTACGGGCGATCAAGGCCATTCGTCGAGCTCTTCTGTAACTTCATGTAGGATCTTTGACCTATAACTTGAAACATTATACCTTAGTAATATAATTTTCATTGATGCCTTGAGTTGGTATTGAGATTTTTTGTATCTATGGGTGATGCCTTAACATTGGCTGTCTAAAGGCGATACCATCTGTATCGGATGTCTTGCGCGTAGATCTTTAGGCATTTATCAAAATGCTCAGAAAATATTTCTTCAAGTACTTTTCATTCAAAGCTTTACTGAATACCTCTCCATCTAATCCTTTGAGAAGATAGGAATTGCCAGGCACTACTCGATGTACTCAAAATGTTCCTTCCCAATTAGGTGACCACTTACCGAACCGATTGTCCTTAGACCCAATCGGTATGATAAGTTTCTGCACAAGTTCTGCTTGTTCAAGTGACATGGGCACCACTTTCTTATTATAAAACCAAGCAACCCTTGCTTTGTTTTCTTCAATCTTCTCGAGGACTATTAATCAGACTTGGACTAGATCGTCTAGACTATCTATCATCCTATTATATTAATGATCGGTTGTGAGTTGCTCCTATAGTGTGATCTTTCTTGAGCCATTGTTATTTTCCCACAGTAGTACTGCTTCATAGCCATAGACTAACTGATATAGTGGTACCTGAGTAGATCCATAGTGCTTTTGACAGAGACTGATATCACCGCTTCAGTTTCTCATTGATCTTTATCAAACTCTGGTTGAATGCTTCAGCCTGACCATTAGTCTGTGCATAATATGGCGATGAATTTATGAGCTTAATTCCCATACTGGCTGGGAATTGCTAGAACTCCTCCGATACAAAGATTTTCCCTTGATTTGTGTTGATGGCATGTGGAATCTCGAACCGATATATTAAGCACTAGGTTTGTGTGACAACTAATTTACTAAGCAATAATAATGTTAAGCATGTAATGAAACTATGAACGACACTTAATGAAACAACATTACATAAATTAAATGTAGGACTAATAATATTGAGCACAAAAATGAACAAAGCATCATAGAGAATAAATAAACGAGAGAACGTTGCATGAATAAATTTGTGAAAACAATAAAATTAAACTAAATGATGAACGACGTATCAAGTATGAACGACATGCACAAATGATGAACTTTCAGGACATGTATTACCCATGTTTATGTATGCATGAATTTGATTATTGCCTTCATTTCGATTTTGAGGCTCCCCGAGGTTACATGAGAGACTTAGCCCGTTGTGGTTTACATCATGTTTCATATGATGTTAGACCACCTGTTCGTGGTTTTGGTCCACGTCATTTTGGGAGACATCATCGCTTTGCAGGCTCATATTTTAAAAATAGACATCCCTTTTATCATCACGAATCATATCCTACACAGTCTTCTGGTTTGCCTGACTCTCAAGTTGTTCAGTGATAGATTCCTAAACAATTTGTTACTAACCCCAGCACTGAGTACTCGAGATCTTCTTGTTCTGTGTAGGGAACAGATGGAGGCTTTGAGAACAAGTGGATCATGGATTCCGGGTGTTCGTGCCACATGACCGAAAATTCATCATGGTTCTCCAGCTTAACCTTGACCAAGAATGAGATTACAACACCTTTGGAAACAATCGAAGAAGTAGAGTGAAACACCAAGGTACGATTACAATCAATGAAAACTTCACTCTCACAAATGTTGCTTTGGTTGAGGACTTGGGATACAACTTGCTTTCTGTATCTCAATTACTTGATGAGGGTTTAGATGTACACTTTGGACGTGATACCTATCAAGTGCATGTGTTGGGGGAAATACTTCATCACTGGGGCCACTGCTGCAACAAGACAAAGGCAGGTGATTTAATCGATGGTTTCCAGCATCTAACTCCAGAAGTATAGTGGAACAAGTTTGAAGGATAGAGGCGAACTCTAGTTCGGAGTATATCTTCGAACATTGACCCTTCAGAGAGCTTCCTTGCCAGCTAAGATGGAAGACTTATCTTTTTTCTCATTAGATTAGTCTTTTACCGTTTTAGCCCTATTAAGGGTACCAAATAGTTTCCACTATGTCGGTTGTAACAGAGGGGTAAAAGGGTCTTTTCCTTAAGGTTTTGGCCTATAAATACCCCCCGTTTTACCCTGTAATGAGGATCGAAGACTGAGTTATTCAATACACATCTTCGATCTGCTTCGAGCTATAATCCAATTCGGAGGCTTGAAATTGTTCACTTTATAAACACTTCGTTTGTTAGTTTCTAAACTCTGAAAACCTGTTAGCGTAATCTTTTACGCCAACAGTTGGCGCCGTACGTGGGGAACCTAGTTCAAAAAACTTCGTTCTCTACCAAGTTCTCAAACCATGCCTCCCAAGCGGAGTTCAGGTGGTAGTCCTGCTCGGAGGTCCCCTCCGATCTCCGGAGTAAGATCTTCGAACACAGTTGAGGTCAGAGGACCTTCGACATTTCCTCCACCTCAGATTCTGGAATGGATTCCCCTTCCTCGAGCATATGGAGTTCCTCCCCCAACTCCATCCATACTTCGGCCAACCGGAGTACCTCTTCCACCTCAGGTTCCACTTCGAACTAATGCATACAGTTCTCAAGACCCGGAAGGTCCTTCCGGAGGAGATGAAGACGGTCTTGGCGATATGGCCGCTCAAATGGCCAGTCTCCAAGCTGAAGTAGCGAGGTGGCGGCAAGAAGCCGCAGATAGGCTTTGTTCTCAGGCCACCCCGATCATCCCCGAAGTGCCCCAAGACGACGGACGTCGTAATCCTGAAGCCCCGGAGAACGCTTCCTTCGACAGCGAGTCTCCGCTACATCCCAAGCTACAGAAAGTGCCCTTCGATCCTAAGTTTAAAACTTCGAAGCTCTGCAAATATTCTGGAGACGAAGACCCTGGGTAGTTCTCCCGTTCTTATGCATTAGCAATTGAGGCCAGAGGAGGAGTGCGAGACAGCATGGCCAAATGCTTCCCTCTAGCTGTTGAAGGGGTGGCTCTACGGTGGTTCTGGTCCGTAAAGCCAGGGTCAATTAGAACCTGGGAGCAGTTAAGGAAGAAGTTCATAAGCAACTTTCAGGGTACCTTCGTACCCCCAATGTCTACAGGAAGCCTTTTCCAGGTGAAGTAGCTGCCCGGAGAGACTTTAAGGCAATTTTTCTAGCGCTTCGCTCATACGAAGTCGCAGATTCGAGGGTTGACTACATCCACCGTAGTTGATGCAGCTCGACAGGGAGTTACCCATGCGGGCCTCCTTGATAAACTTCACCAGAAACAGATATCTTCTTTTGCTCAGTTGATGTCTTATTTCGAAGAATATGCAAGGTCAGAAGAAGGGTGGCTTCGGAGAACTGCTTCAACCCCGTCAATCCTGCAAGAAGTCAAGCTGGAAGTGAAGACTTCAACACCTTCACAGGTGCCTAGCTTTGAAGTTCAGCATGACAGGCGTCGGGGGCAAAAGCATCCTAGTTCAGAAGTCTTGAACATCGCACCTCCGCAGAAATTTTCCCCTAAGACTTCGCAACCTTCAGGAAGCAAGACCAGTGGCTGGAGGCCGCAAGGGAAGCCGGCTGGCAAAGCCCAAGCCTTCTTCTGCTGTGTCCATTGTGAGAATCGAAGTAACACAACTGATGCATGCAAGTCTATACTCGCTTTAAGAGGCGAGTACCTTGAAAGAACTTCGGGTCGAGGCACTACTGACCGAGTTCCTCCTGAGGTGCGTCCGGAGCCTGTCCAGGCTGTGGCACGTATAGATAACTTTGACCCTGCAAGACAACCTCCGGTGGTCAATGTTATGCCACCTCCGAAGCAGGAAGATGGTCAAGATCGAGGGAAAAGAGTAGTCCTCCCCATTTCCGGATGAGGGACTCTTGGTAGTATGTCGAAGAGGTAGAGAAGAGAATATATCTGAGAAGTGGGACATATTGGAACTTCTTCGTCCGCAGCTACCATGCTTGAATGGTCCCATGTGCCAATATCTTTCTCCGTAGATGATGCAGCGGGCATAAAGTTTCCACATGCAGATCCACTTATCATCACTGCCGATATAGCAGGGACTGAAGTCCGGAGAGTACTGATTAACGGAAGGAGTTCAGCAGATATTATCTTTGTCCAAGCCTTTGATCAACTCTGCATCTCCAGAAAGCATCTTCTTCTAGCAGCTCGTCCTTTGCAAGGCTTCGCAGGACCCCCTCTCGATGCCCTCGGCCAAATAGGTCTAGAGGACACCTTCAGAGAGGGGCTACTGGCCAGAACGGCGGAGGTGATTTTTGATGTTGTGGATGCCCCGTATGCATACAATGTTATCTTCGGGAGGGGCGTGTTGAATCAGTTCGGAGCTGTGGCACGTCATAATTATCTGTGTATGAAGATGCCCACACAAGCGGGAGTGCTCACTGTTTTCGGAGATCAGGCCACTGCGCGAAGAGCGGAATATGGTCATGGCACCCCTCTTGACCCGAGACAGGTGAACAGCGTGCAAGGTAACCCGGAGGATATTTCTGCTTCAGGTGAACCTTCGAAGAACTCCTTCCCAAGGCCAAGCCCTGAAGGGGAGATTATAACGAAGGTTATTGTCAAAGATGACAAAGACCATTCATTTTAGTTTGGCAAATATTTGCCACCAGAAGTCGCTACTTCATTAGAAAAAGTAGTTGAAGAGAATTTAGATGTCTTTGCCTGTTCTGATGAGAACATTACCGGAGTCAGTCGTGATATTATTGAGCATAGTTTACTTGTGAACCCGAGGTTTCGGCTTGTCCGACAAGGACTCCGGAAGCTATCTGCGGAGAGGGCCATCCTTTCTAAAGATGAAGTGGAAAAGTTGCTAAATGCTGAGATTATCAGAGAAGTAGCTCATACGGAGTGGATAGCCAACCCAGTCTTCGTTAGGAAGAAATCTTTCGGGAAGTGGCGCATGTGTATTGACTTTACATCTTTGAATAAAGCATGCCCCCGTGACCCCTATCCCATGGCCCGAATTGATCAATTGGTTGACTCCACCGCTGGTTCGGAGTTATTAAGATTCCTTGACGCGTATTTCGGCTATCATCAAATCTGGCTAAAGCGCAAAGATGAAATCAAAACAAGCTTTGTAACTCCTTCGGGAGTCTTCTGCTATGTAAGAATGCCCTTTGCCTTGAGAAATGCCGGGGAAACTTTTTCGAGGTTAATTGCTAAGGCTCTAGGTCATCAAATAGGCCGCAATGTAGAAGCCTATATGGATGACATTGTAATAAAGAGTGCTTTAAAGCACCAACATAGCCTAGACTTAGCAGAAACATTCCATAGCCTTCGGGCATGTGGAATCCGTCTTAACCACGAAAAATATATCTTCAGGGCTCAGGCTAGAAAATTGTTAGGGTATCTAGTTTCAAGCAGAGGTATCGAAGCTAGCCCCACTCAAATAACTGCGTTAAAAGGATGGCTCCTCCGGAAAATTTGAAGCAAGTGCAAAAGATGATTGATCATCTTGCAGGACTTAGCAGGTTCCTAGCAAGGTCTGCGGAAAGAAGTTTGCCCATTTTCAAAGCATTGAAGGGATCCGAAGATTTTGCATGGACACCAGAGTGTCAAAAGAGCTTTGATGATATTAAGAATTATCTCAGTAACCTCGCTACACTCACGGTGCCTGTTGCGGATGAAACCCTACTCCTTTACCTTGCGGCTACTGGCTCCGCTGTCAGTGCAGGCCTTGTTAGAGAAGTTGATTTTAATGGGAAGTTGGTACAAAATCCAGTCTATTTTGTATCTGAAGCATTATCCGGAGCAAAAACAAGATATTCCGAGCTTGAAAAGTTCACCTATGCTCTGATAATGGCTTCGAGGAAGTTAAGGCATTATTTCCTAGCACATAATGTGATTGTAACAACTTCGTATCCCTTAGGAGATATGCTCCGAAGTAAGGATTCTACAGGCAGAATTGGGAAGTGGGCTGTTGAATTAGCACCCTTCGGCATCTCCTTCGTGGCAAGGACATCAATTAAGTCACAAGTGCTGGCATACTTCATGGCAGAATGGACTCCCCCTGCAGTATGGGCTCCGGAGAAACCAAGTGAAGGAATTTGGACCATATACTCCGATGGAGCTTTCCAAGCATCTAGAGTAGGTGTCGGAGCAGTAATAATTTCACCTTCAGGGCAAAAAGCAATGTATTCCGCAAGGCTCAACTTTAAGTCCACCAATAATACAACGGAGTATGAAGGAATTTTGTTAGGACTTCGAAAGGCACGTGCTTTGGGGGCTACAAGAGTTGTTATTAAAACAGATTCTCAAATTGTAGCAGGGCACGTAGATAAGAGTTTTCAAGTTCATCATCCACAGCTTGCAAAATATTTGGAAGAGATCTGTAAGATTGAAGCAGCATTTAAAGGGATTTCCATTCGAAGTATACCCAGAGCTGAAAATATGCAAATTGATACCTTGGCGAAAGCTACAGCCGGAGCTATGGACATTCCAGAAGAAGCTTTTTATGAAGAGCTCAATGCAACTTCGGTAACACAGATCCCTTCTGCGGAAGTCCTTTGCATTCCAAGTATAGATTGGCGGAGTTCAATTATGGAATTATTGAAAGGAGAAGCAAATTTGCTTGAAGGGCCACGACTTTCAAGGTTGAAGCTCAGAATTCGAAATTATCATATAATCAATGGTATTCTACGCAAGGCCAGAGTATGTTCCCCTCTTCTCCGATGTATATCTCAAGCTTAAATTCAAGAGGTTCTTCGAGGAATTCATGAAGGACTTTGCGGTAGCCATCTGGCCCCTCGAGCTTTCGCAGGAAAAACACTTCGCCAGGGGCTTTATTGGCCTACAACATTAGCTGATGCGGAGAGCTTAGTCCACACTTGCCAGGGTTGTCAATGGATGGGAAGAAGAAGTCATCATCCGCCAACAACTCTTCAAGTCATTGCCCCAGTGTGGCCCATGGCCAGATGGGGCATGGACCTTATTGGCCCCTTCCCAGTAGCAAAAGGAAATTTGAAATTCGTAGTGGTAGCAATTGAGTATTTTTCCTAGTGGGTCAAAGCAGAGCCCCTCACAGCTATCACTTCGAATAATGTACAAAAATATTTCTGGAAAAATATTATATGCCAGTTCAGAGTGCCTCGGCAGCTTACAGTTGACAATGGGACACAGTTTGATGCAGAGCCCTTCAGGAAGTTTTGTGAAGATCTTGGCATACAATTATGCTTCACTGCAGTGCGACATCCTCAGTCTAACGGAGTTGTTGAAAGAGCCAATGGTAATATCTTGTCAGGGTTGAATCGAAGAATAGTAGGATTGGCAAATGGATTGTGGACCGAGGAGCTCCCAAAGATTCTATGGTCCATTCAGACCACTCAAACAAGGTCCACGGGTTTCACTCCTTTCAGACTATTATTCGGAGATGAAGCTATGACGCCAACGGAGCTTAAAGGAGGATCCCTTCGCAGCACCGAACCAGAAATAGAAGCAGAAAGGCAAACTTTGCTTGATTTAACAGAAGAAACAAGAGTTCGAGCTGTCGCCAATTTGTCAAAGTATCATCAGCAGACGAAGACTAGGTTTGACCCGAAGGTCAAGCTTAATGAACTTAAGCCCGGCCATCTTGTTTTGCGAAGCATTATAGCACTAGCGAAATTAGGGAATAAATGGGAAGGTCCATACATAATTCTCCACTCAGGACGCCCTGGTTCTTTTAAGTTAGCTAATTTAGAAGGCGAAGAGTTAACACATACATGGCATGCAGAGCACTTAAAGCGATATTTCACATAGGGGCTCCTTGTAACCATTTGTAAACACCTTCTGAATTAATAAAGTTCATGGTTTCGATAATTCCTACTTCTCAAACACTTCCTACTTCTAGTGGACGCACTGGAAGAACGAAGTTGGCTGGGAGGGAAGTGTCATTAATTTGAACCAATTTTTTGGACTTCGAACCACTAGTTTGAAGCTTCCGACGAGGTGGGAAAGTCACTGAAAAACGGATTCCAAGCCACCGGCTTGAAAGCATCCGTAAAAAGAGTCGAAGGAGACCAAATAATGTGTATTCCAAGCTCCGGCTTGAAAGCATCCGCAAAAAGAGTCCAAGGAGACCACTGCGAATTCCAAACGACCGGTTTGATAGCATTCGCAAAAAGAGCCGAAGGAGGCCAAAACAAAACAGAGTTTGAGCTGATAAGCTTCGAATATCTATGAAAAGAGTCCAAAGTGACCAATCGTTTTGGATGCCAAGGTGTCCGAGAAATTAGTCTGAAGCGACTTCTTTCAAACAAAAGGTACTAAGTTACTAGTTTTCAGACTCCAAGTAGTCGAAGACGTTTTATAAGATTTCAATTAATCTTTAAATTGATGAGGGGCTCCGAGCCTCCAAAATTGTACTCCTAAGTTTTTCTTTGCGCCTAACCATCTTCGAGTACACTTCGAAGTTGCTTACGCCCAAAGAGGGGCTGGGAAGTAGGGAGACAATTTTAAAAATCAATCTTTATTATTCGTACAGATTACATTACATTACGAAAAATCTTTGTCTATGCCAAGAAGGAATCGAAAACCTCTTCGATCTCTAGAGCTACCACTAAAGCCTAAACGACTAGTTCCAGAGCCGGGAGTCCTGATAAATTTACGTTAAATTCTTCTTCCTCCCTTCGAAGCTCGAAAATCTTTTTGTTCTTGTTGAAGTTTAGCCCAAGTTTGAAGTCGCTCGGGGCTTCTTTCCCAGCTTAGAAGTTCTTCAGGCTTCTTTCCTTATTCTTTAGCAATACCCTCATCTTCGGACCATTCAACGTCTTCAGAAGAAGAAGCTTCCAAGTTAACTTCTTTTTCTTCCTCTATAATATAAGATAATATATCTTTACATATTTCGGGCGCAATTGCACCGGAGCTTTCTCGAGGAACCAAAAATCGAGGTCGTTTGTGAAGTTTTAAAAGATCGAAGGTAGCCCATAGCAGGCGGAGTTCTTCGGTAACATTTAATACTTCGACATCATCCATACGAGGTTGAGAAGCCTAAAAACATGATAAATAAGTTTTCATTCATAATATATGAAAGCATAATTTTTACATATTCGGACCCCTAAACAAAGCTAAACCTGCCGGTCCGGCGGAGGCTGGCTGCTCGAAGCTTGAGACCGAGCTTGTTTTTGCCGATGCCCTTAATCGATCCAAGCCTTGATCGTTGTTCGATCTTCGGCTCTCCATGAATCTTGGAAGGCTTGCCAAGCTGCGGCCACATCTTCGGAAGGGTTTAGTAGTTGGTTGTCGTCGAAGGTAATGGGAGCCGCCCCCGAATCTGGTGCTACTGATAGCCCTAGATCTTCGTAGTAGCGAAGTACTCCGAGAGTGGCTACTTGGCCGGAGAGTTCTCCATACCGAATACCTGCTGTCTTCATCGTCTTCGCTGCTCCTTGGATCATCTTTAGTCGTCACAGCAAGGGGACATCGTCACTCGAAGGTAGTGTCCATTGAGTACCAATGTACTCTAGAAGACCTAGAAGATTGTTCATGACCTCCGCTGCTACCTTCTCCGACTTCATTTTATCTTCAATTAAAACATCCCTTGATGAAGTTAGCTCATCTACCACAGCGGATAGTCTAGCTGCCTCCGTAGCCAGAGAACTCTTCTGGCTAAGCAGTTTGCTGGCTTCCTCCATGGCTTTAGCCTTCTCCTCTTGAATCTTAACTAGTTCAGCCCCCACCGTGGCATGTTCTACCCGCATTTTCTCTATCTCAGCCTGAAGCACGATTTGTTTGGCTTCGAGCTTCTTATTCGCAGCCTCAAGACCAAGTCTGGCCCTCCTCTCCGCTGCAACCATTTCGTCTAAACTAGAGATTCGAACTTCGGACCCTTCAAGACTCCTTTGGAGAGTTGAAATCCTCTCCTGAAGACGAAGGCTTCCTCGCTCATTCGAGACGGCTGCAACCCGAGCCAAGACTATTTGCTACAAGGAGAAAAAGCAAGGTGAGGAATTGTTCATAAGCTAAAATTAATCTTGTTTTGCAGATACATCATACCTGGTATGCTGCCCGTTCTAAGGCTGCGTTCAGCTCCAAGCCCTCAGCTTCGCTAAGTATGGCTACTAAGTCCATCTCCCCAACTTCTTGGTTGGCTCGATCCAAAGGCTTGAGTAGGGCCCAAAGTCTAGTCCTTCGGTCCAGAAAAGGAGCTAGGAGGTGGAGCATGGATAGAGATCTTTGATCGTCTTCGTTCAGCGAAGGGTCGGAGTGCTACGCTGCAGCTTCGGAGACCTCGGTGGACTAGCCCCCCTCCATAGATTGACCTCCGTTTGTTGATTCAGATGGAGTTAATCCTGAGTTCGGAGCAGGAAAGGGGTCCATTTTGCCTTTACCTTTCCCAGGTCCCATCTACGCAGCTGCTGGAACCGACCCCAGAGATGTCGAGGTTTCGGGAACAGTATCTTCGGGAGGAGTCACCTCCATGGGAGTGGACCCTGCCAAAACAAAGGTATTATGTAATGCATAATTTTGCAGGGTAAAGAAAAATGTAGTTCAAGTAAAGTTTACCTCCGAAGCCCTGCCGGCGGAGGAGTACGGGGCTGCTCAGAGGATCGAAGTCCACCTTAAAGTCATCATCGGACTCGGTGGCTGGAACCAAAGGGTTGATTGCTGGAGCCTCCCTGGGAGCAAAATCTATCACTTCGTCCGGAATCGAAGCTTGTTTAGCTAGAACTTCGACTCCGCCTTCAGCAATAGAGGCTTCTTCATGTGGTAAGTCTGGCTGGATGCTTGAGGTCTCTGCTTGCCTGGAGCTTTCTAGAGCATCTGGCATGCCGGCTGCGTCCCCAGTGTCCGCATCTACTCGGGTTTCATCTTCGGCAATTAGGTCCATGAGGACCCTTCCCTCATCTTCAGAGGAATCGGAGGGCGAAGCCACCGGACTTGAAGGAGCCACTTTCTTTGGCTTTCGAGCTAGCTTTTTCACTAGGGTCTTAGCCGGAGCCGAAGGCCCGACATACGCTTTCCTCTTCTTTGGCCCTTGTTCAGAAGGTACCCAGTCCGGAAGAGGAGGGGGTGCAACTCCGAGTACGCCCCATACTCGGTTGAGCCGCTCCCAACGACCCACTAGCTTTTTCCTCCACTCCTTTTCGACCGGAGTTGGAACCCCCATGATCTTCTCCGAAGCTCGAGTAATTTGCTCTGAAGTCATAGGAGCTTGAGAAGCTACAAGATAAGTTTGCATTAGTCATTTCATAAAACAATTATATATAAAACATGTTGTGTTTCGAAGCTACCTACAGGGCTCGAGTCTGAAGAAATCTTTCGGAGTCCACCCTCCGGATCTTCTTCGAAGATGATATGCTAGTTGGCCATCAGAGGTGGAATTTGGAGCCCAATGAACTCCTCTGCTATGTCCCGCATAGTCATGCGGTGACTAATCCTTTCGAGCAGGCTAAGGCGAGCTTCGAGCTGGCCGGGGTCTGGGTGAAGTTGGGCTTCTCTTCAGAAGTGTATATCTTGCAGAGGTCCGGCCAGACGGCTGCCAGCTCCAACTTCGGCATAGAACAATCGGAGAATCTAATCTGTGTACCATGTAGCGTTGATCGCTTTCGCCGGAAATCGCAGTTGGAATTCGTCCCGAAGTCTGAAATTGATGGTGCCGAAGGCTATTACAATCTTCTCCCCTCCGGACCCTTGGTAAGTTTTTTGTTGGCAAGATGCCCTATGCAGTGCTGCAAAAATTTCTGCTATTCTTTCGTAGCCTTCATCTCGTAGCACCCATTCGAAGATGGCCAAGCACACTATTGCATTCGGAGATAGCTGAGGAAGAGTAATGTGAAACAAATCTAATACCTCTGAAAGGAAGTCCACTACCGGGAGTCCTAACCCCACTTCGAAGAAGGCTTTGAAGACCACAACTTCTCCAGGCCTTGTAGCGGGGATGGTTTCCTTTCCTGGTTTCTGGATGATGACCCCTGAGCCAATCTTCCTTTCTACTACCGCTGTGATCGTCTCCCTCTTGGAGGTAGATGTCCCCAATGTATAAGATTGGTCCGCATACTTTGAAGAGGCCGGAAGGAGATCTTGAGGACTAGACTGTTGGGGATTACCCGTCGGAGCCGCCACCATCGCCGCCACTATTGCCGCTGCCGCCACTGGCACCGCCACTGTTGCTGCCGCCGCCGTAGCCACGGCCTGTTTCCGGGCTAGGGTCAAAGCCGCCCTTGGAACCTTGAAGCTAGTTTTCGCCATGAACTCGTACCGAATGCAAAAGCTAAAGTCTAGAGGCAAGGGTTTGGTTGCACGAAGACGGTGAGAAAGGTATTCGAGAAGTGTCTGGGTCCTCTATTTATAGCCCAGGCCCACGATTTTTTACCGTTCACATTCGCCGTTTCGCATTCTTGACCATTACTCATTGTGAAGTTAACACATCGCGTAACTTCTGCTGGAAGGAAAAAGCCAATGGCTATTTCTTCTAAGTCTAAAAGGTTTTCTGGCTTCTTAAGTTAATTCCGAGATTGTTCGAATGTAACTTCTATAGGAATCAATTCGAAGTTTTGAATCTTCATAAACTTCGGAGGTCGATTATATCCGTTAACCCCTACGCATCATTATTTTTCTTGCGTATACTGCTCTCCTAATGTTCCAGATCTACCTGAGAAGCGTATTCGAGGGGCTACTGTTGGGGGAAATACTTCATCATCGGGACCACTACTGCAACCAGACAAAGGCATGTGGTTTCATCGAAGGTTTCCAGCATCTAACTCCGGAAGTATACTAGAACAAGTTCGAATGATAGAGGCGAACTCTAGTTCGGAGTATATCTTCAAACATTGACCCTTTAGAGAGCTTCCTTGCCAGCTAAGATGGAAGACTTATCTTTTTTCTCATTAGATTAGTCTTTTACCGTTTTAGCCCTATTAATGGTACCGAATAGTTTCCACTATGTCAGTTTTAACAGAGGGGTAAAAGGGTCTTTTCCTTAAGGTTTTGGCCTATAAATACCCCCCGTTTTAACCTGTAATGAGGATCGAAGACTGAGTTATTCAATACACATCTTCGAACTGCTTCGAGCTATTATCCAATTCGGAGGCTTGAAATAGTTCACTTTATAAACACTTCGTTTGTTAGTTTCTATACTCTGAAAACCTGTTAGCGTAATCTTTTACGCCAACATCTTGATTCTTCTGGCGCTTTTATTTGCAAAATTTCAAGAGTTGGGAGAGTTTTTGGACCGTATTTCTCTGATTCATTTGGTTCTTCTCATTGCCTTCTTGCTAAACAATCTTCTGAGCTCTGGATGTGGCATAGGAGATAACGGCATATGAGCTTTGATTTGTGTGACGCCCCGATTTATCGAAATCGGAGCATTATTGAATTTCCAAAGAAAAACAATAATACAAGAGGTTCATCATGCGACACGTACAAACGTCAAGCATTCGTGGTACGCAGACCACATTATTACAAAAGAGTAAAATTAAAATAAACCATAAAAATAAAGTGCATGACGAACACCTTCTTCAGGATCTTTCTTCTTGACTGGGTCGCTACTCCAGACCATCTTCCTCCTAGTAGACACCCTCTGAATGGTGTGTCCAATGGGTATGATTACAAAAAGTACTCAACAAGCCACCGCAAATGCAATAGTAATGCTAGGTAATAACAAAGGAAGGGTTATGGCTAAAAGTGCTAAAAAGTACATTTTTCAGTTATTGCATTTAGTGTAGTCAAATTTAATCATGCGGAATATTAAACATGAACATCATAATACCATCTAACTCGAGGAGTACGTTTTCCCTCCTCGCGCAATAGTCCTTACATGTCAAACCATCATGCACATTCATTAAAAGTAAACTAACTGTGGGATGTCACGCAACCTGCCCTTGACCATGGGCTCGGCTTTTCGAAAAGATTTATGACTCTGATCAGAGGTGTACCACTGTACCCAAAAGGCACGCACTCATCCCATACACCAAAGTGTAACGAGATGACCCATACCATGGGAACTCGTGCCAAAACCTCAGCATGAAATGCTCCAAGCGATAATCACCCGCTCTAGGTTTCACCGGTGCGCCGGGCCGCATCCCAGCTAACGTCACACCTCCTTTTGCGCCACGTCGGTACAAGCCACCCACAGATGCTGCTTGACCCATCTCCAAGTGGTGGCCTCAGTTTGGAACACTCCATACCTTACTTAGGACTTACCCACTAGACTTGTGGTTTGTACGGAAGTTTCTTGCAATGGATCCAGTAGACCGGTCCTTATAGTGCCCCGGGTGCTACCGACCAATGCCCTAGCTTGCACCCAGAACCCACCATGCATATACTTAACCATCACTCTATCACCAATAGATTTCCAGGGATAAGAATAAACAGGGATCATATAGTAGAACCAAGTTGCTACGACTCATTCTTAACTTATAGCGATTGTGCCAATACATTGGACACTATCTATTAGTACGTACAATATGGTGACAAGGAGTGTAGGCTAGATAGCATGGCTTGGGTTGCACATCAAGGTCAGGGGATCTAAATAAATATATTTGACTTATGCATGTATACCCTATGTGTTTTAGCGATAATTTAATAAAGCATGTATTCAATATGCTCAAAGGATTGGTTTGGTGACTTGCCTTGTTCAGCAAAAGGAGAGGGAGGAACTTCAGGAAAGTACTCCGGCTCCTCGGCGGCGTCGTAGTCTTTTTTTACATGAACGATAAAATAACATTCAATAAACAATCCAAAAACCACACACAAGCATACAAGTTTTGATTTGTTTAAACCAAGGGAAATAAAGTCAATAAGTTTCTGAAATTTACTTTGGGGATATTTTAAAATGAACTTTTAATGGGGTTAGGGAGTTTCAAAAAGGAATAAAAATGTTAGCTAATGTATTTTAGACTTCCAATTGATTTAAAATAAAAGGTTCAGAACAAACCTAGTGTTTCCATCATACTAGTATGAAAAGGATAAAAGATAAATTTTTCCAAAGGTGAAATGGACAACTTTGAGTTTACCGTAAAGTGCATTTGAATACTTTATTAAATAAAAATAAAATACTCAATATAGACCTACTGTTTTTATTGCTTTAACATATGTAGAGAATAAAATTATAAATTTTGTGGAATTGAAATGGTAATTTTTGGAGTTAAAATGCGTAAGATATAAATTTTAGAAGTTTAAAACTATTTCTGAATTTAAACTAAATCCAAAAACAGGCATCGGTCCACGGTGAACTGGATTCACCGTGAACACGCGCACTGTGCGTGTGCGCCGGATCCAGATCCACCGTTGGATCGCGATTGGTCGGCCATGGGCGAGGCGGGGGAGTTAAGTTAACGTGGACGGCCAGGATTAAAACATTGAACCGGTACGCGATGGATGGCCCAGATTCATCATGGGTTTTAAATACTAACGGATGCACGAGATCACACCATACCGCTTCACCTAGATCTAACGGGCTAGATTAAACCGAGGGATCGAATTAATCTCGGAAGTCGGATCGCGATCGCATGGTCGGGGATGAATCCGACACGGCACAGGTATTTTACCCACGTCAGTCATCTTCTCCGGCGACGACGAGCGGGCGAGGGGCCACGGCGAGCGACGACGGTCCATGCTATGCCTAGAAATGGAAAGAGGACATGAAGGGGAGCACGGGGGTACCGTTGCGGTGGTCTGAGGTTGACAAGGTGCAGCCGGCGATGAGGGTAGACGGCGGAGGGATTCAGTTCCCTTGTCGGCGATGGTGTTGCAGCGGGGTTCGTCGGCGATGGAGTTGTGGCCGAGGTCGGGGAGGCGTTGGTGACCACAGCGGTACAGTCACCAAGGGCAGAGGAGGGCTCCTGCGATGGCGAGCGGTGGCTGAAGCAAGGGTGGTGGTGTGGCGCTAGAACTCGGACGACGGACGCTCTGTTTGTTCTCGCAGCGAGTGGACGTAGGGGTTGAATGCGGAGGTGGCCAGGGGGTTAAATAGGGGTGCCGGCGGGTGTCCGAGGTGGACGCATGCAAGGAAAGCCGAGGGGGGTCTTCAATGGCGCCGGTGGGGCTCGGTCAAGCATGCGTAGCGCGATCCCGGGGCGATGGCGCATGGAGTAAAGAGGGGAAACGACCGGCGTGTCGCGAGGGGGCGGATCCGAGGCGGGATCGATGGCCGGTGAAGTTAGGGGGGGTTGGCACGAGGTGGACGACGGTCCTAACAGAAGGGGGCCACAGGTCAGTGGGTCGCGGGTGTGCGGGTGTGGTAACGGTGCGCAACCGATAGGTGGGGTCTCGCTCGGCCGAGAGAGGGAGTCGGCGCCGATAGGTGGGGTTGGGCGGTCGGTTGTGCACACGAAGGGAGAGGGGTCTCTGATGGGTGGGGCCCATCTATTAGTCCGGGGCACAGGGAGGGAGTGGGCTAGGCCGGCCGGTTGAGGCAGTTTGAGGGAGGGAGGACCATTACTGTTTCAATCATTCTCTGAATAAAAATAATTGCATAAATTAGTTTAAAATATTTGGGATACTTTCAAGGGTGGTAAAATTTTATAAAAATTCTAAAAAATGTATCTTGGCCTTGGGATCATATACAAAATTTTCTAGCTTCTGGTTTGGACATCTCCTCTTGGCTGTAGTGCAATTAAGCCGAGAAGGGCATTAAAGGTATTTCAAAATTAATTATTTCTAGAAAAATATAATAAAAGATATTTTTAATTCTCTGAAAATTTGGGGTGTTACAATTTGCTTGCTCGGTTGAGTGCCCTAGGTCTAATCCGAGGATTGCCCTAGCTCAAATTTGAAAAGAGCCTTGTTTGTTCTCCATGTCGACGTGGAAAGATAGTTGCCGCCTCTCATTCACCCATAAATATGGCGTTGACAGAACAACCCGGAGAGCTTCTTTATATGGACACTATAGGTCCTTCCCGGGTTAGTTCTTTAGGTGGTAAATGGTATGTCCTTGTCGTGGTGGATGAAGTGTTTTCACACTTTCGGAGCTTAGCGTCGAGACTATTCAATGAACTCCCCGGTGCATTGAAAGCAATTAGAAGTGATAACGTGTAACATCCCACATTTTTAAAGGTAAAAATATGATTTATAATTATACATTATGAAAAAGAATTATTTTTAATTCTTCCTAAAGCTGAAAATGCCCAAATAAATAGAAATCTAGAAAAATATCCCAAACCAAGGCCTGAGAAAATTTCTATATGATAATAAGACCAAGACCAATTTTTGAGAATTTTTACAAGTTTTTAACACCTTTACAAGGAGCCCAAATATTTTAAATCAATTTCAACAATTATTTTAATTCAGAAATACATTTTAAACAGTACTGGGCCACATCTCCCTTTCTCCCTCCATAGGCCAGCCAAGCCCGCTCCAGCCCCGCGCCCCTCGCTGACATGCAGGCCTCACCCGCTAGTGTCCCCTCACCCTCTCCGCGCGCGCTCAAGCCCCCGACCCCACTTGTCGGCGCCAACTTCCTCAGGCCTCACCAGCCCGCTGACGAGGCGACCCCACCGGTAAGCACTAACCATTGCTTCGCCCACGTCAGCACGCACCCGCTAACGGTGGGCCTCCACTGTCAGCTTCATCTTCCTCGCATCACCCCGCCCCCAAATTCAACCGATCGAAACCCTAGCGCTGCCATTAGTTAGCTGCCATTAATTCCCTAGCCCTAACATAATTGTCCCACGATCGTCGTGCGCATAAATGGTAGGAGGTCGCCGAAAAAATGGAAGGAGCTCCTCAGGTTTCATTGTATATGGCCCGCAGCGTTTACTGCTCACCACCCGTATAAAAAACCCCTGTGCCCCTTCCATGTTTGGCACTCATCCGAACGTGCCCCGTGCTAGCAGAGAACTTCACGTAGTGTTTTTAGCGCTGTCCCTCTGCTCCCCGTCCAGCCACCACTCGCCGTCGGCGGAGTCCCCCATTCTCCACGTCATCGACTCCATCATCTTCCTCAGGACATCCCAGACCCCGGCCACCCCTCCGTCGCCGTCAAATCCCACCGAAGCGGCATCCCATTGTCGACCCGAGACCTCTCTGCCAAACCCGCACGTCGCCGACCACCGCCCGATGACCTCAGGCCCCCGCAACGTATCATCGTGTTCCCCTCACTTTCCCATTTCAGTTTCTGTACTCCGTTGGGACCGCCAGCCATCGTCATCACCGCTAGCCCATTGCCACCCGTCGACCGTCGCCGGAGAAGACGACCAGCACGGATAATTATCCATGTCGTGTCAGATTCAATCTCCTCCGTTCGATCCGATCCGAATGATCGAGATTAAAACCCACTCGGGTTTGATCTAGACAGCTCATCTGATCGAAGCAGTATCACGCGCTCTTAGCCGTTAGATCTCCATTAATTCTAGACTGTAGAACCGTACCGATTCAGTATTTTAATCTTAGTTGTCTGTTTTCATTTAAAACATCGCCTCGCCCTCATGCGTCCGATCACGATCCAACGGCTATCCACGATCCAGCTCACGTGCACATTACGTGGGTTCACGGTGGACTCGGCTCACCATGGACCGGCGACTATTTAGGATTTAAATTAAATTCTAGAAATTGATTTAAACTTCAAAAATTTATAACTTCTTCAAATTAACTCCAAAATTTACCATTCAAATTTTAGAAAATTCATCTTTTTATTATCTACATTATGGACCAATTTACTTGACATGTTTGTACTGTTTATCATAAAAAAACAAAAGCAATGTTTTAATATTTAGAAATACATGTTTACCCCATTTTAACTCCAAATTTCCTCATTTTAATTTTAGGAAGATTCTCTTCTGTTTTTCTACAACTTTAGCCAATTTAAATGAAATTATTGTATTGTTTATCCTTGTATGTTTAAATTGATTGGTGTTCTCGTTTTGCGTGCCACAAAGACTACGACGCTGTCGAAGAACCGGAGTACTACCCGGAAGTTCCACCATCACCATTTGCCGAACAAGGAAAGACACCACACTAAATTTTTGAGCATATCGAACCTAGTTTTCTTAAAATATCGCTAAAACCCATAGGTTATAAATGCATTAGTCAAATCAAAAGCCTTACATTATATTTATTTAGATCCCCGACCTTGAAGTGCAAACCCAAGCCATGCTATTGATCCTAAACTCCTTGTCATCATAATAATTGTATTATTAGATGGTGTCCAATGTATTGACACAACCGCTATAGGATAAAAATGAGTCGTAGATACATTGATTCTATTATATTATCCCCATGATTTCTCTCACCCCTGGAATTTTATTGGATATGGAGTTATGGTTTAGTATGTTAGCATGGTGGGTTCCGGGTGCAAGCCAGAACATTGGTTAGTCACACCCGGGGCACTATAAGGACCGGTCTACGGGATCCGTTGCAATACACTTTCGTACTAATCACAAGTGTAGTGAGTAAGTCCTAACTGAGGTATGGGGTGTTCCAACTTGAGGCACCACTTGGAGATGGGTCAAACAGCACCGGGGGGTGGCTTGTACTGATGTGGCGTAAAAGGGGATGCTACATTTTCCAGTACGTTGGCGTGCCGACGAAACCTAGAGCGGGTGTTATCGGATTGGAGCATCTCATGCTAAGGGTTTGGTACGTGTTCCTGTGGTATGGATCATCTCGTTACACTTTGGTGTGGGGATGAGTGTGTTCCTTGTGGGTACAGTAGTACACCTCTTATCAGAGTTTAAATTCTTTTCGAAAAACGGAGCCCACAGTCAAGGGCGGGTTGTGTGACATCTGACAGTTAGTTTACCAGTATTGATGGGGGATTGGTCCCGATCTTCCGCTAGGTAAGGGATAAACTTGGGTTGGTGGAGAATCTCGACGTTGGCGATCCAAGGCTCCGGTCCGGCGGATCAAAACCTTGCAATCGTTACACCACTGTCTCCGTTGGTTATCAACCACGCAGCACGCGATTGACCTCGCCACGAAGGCTAATTCCTGCAAGCGAACCCAAGAACACAAGCAAGAACAGGAAGGATACAAATCGAATGCCAAATCACAGACAAACGAGGATAGGGTGAGGTTTCACAAACGCCAATGCAGCAGCCAATCGGTCCGGTGCAAGAGGCGGGATCTAAACACAACAGTGTAGATGCAACAAAGCAAAACCTAACCCTAGAAGTGGCTGGCGTGAGGATATATAGGGCGGCGGCTTGTGGAAGGGGAACAGACTTGGGCTGTGGGGTAGAAGACGTACAGACTCAAATTATGGCCAACACGGCCCAGTTCTGTCACGCAGTACTATTTTAAATACACAGGACGACTCGAGACTCCAAATGAGGTGAAACCAACGGCAAACGATCCGTCGTCTCCTCAGCTTTCCAAAAAGTCCAAGAACGCGCCAATCGGACTTCGTATGAGGAAGTTATGCCCATTTTGGTGAATGGTGGTCGATGTAGTCCGAACCAGCGAAATCTTGACTTCAAATATCCGTGCGGCTCCGTCTTGAACTCCAATTCTTTTATTCCATTTCCCATGTTCCTAAGCAACAAAATATCACTAGTATTCAGTAGCATCCCATCCAAACAAATATTGACATAGTTGCTAAGGAAAGAATTAACCTCATGGTTCAAGCGACGAGCACGGGCGCGTGTGATTGGTCCTTGAAGTTGAATTGTAGGTGGAGGCTCCATGTGTGTATCATGTGAAGTGATGTCCTAATCATCCTCCCCCTCTTGAATTGGAGTCGTCCTCGACTCAAGCTCATCATCATCTCCCAAATAGGGCTTTAAATCTGAAATGTTAAATGTGGGACTAACCCCAAAAGCTACAGGCAACTCAAGCTTATATGCATTGTCATTTATCTTCTCAAGCACACGGAAAGGACCATCAATACGGGGCATCAACTTAGACTTTCGTAAATCAGGAAAACGATCCTTGCGCAAGTGCAACCAAACAAGATCACCTGGTTCAAATGTTATCTCTTTTCTACCCTTACTACCATAAGCACGATATTTCTCATTCATTTTCTCTATGTTTGCTTTAGTAGTTTCATGCATCTTAAGTAATAATTCAGCACGTGTAGTAGCATCAAAATTCAAGTTTTCAGATGGTGGTAATGGCAGCAAATCAATAGGAGCACGCGGATTAAAGCCATAGACCACTTGAAACGGACTTACCTTAGTAGTGGAGTGTACTGACCTATTATATGCAAACTCAATATGAGGTAGACACTCTTCCCAGAGCTTCAAGTTGGTCTTCAAAACAGCCCTCAACATGGTGGATAATGTGCGGTTGACGACCTCCGTTTGTCCATCCGTTTGGGGGTGACAAGTAGTAGAAAACAGCAGCTTCGTCCCCAACTTATGCCACAACGTCCTCCAAAAATGACTTAAGAATTTGGCATCACGATCTGAAACGATGGTATTGGGAACTCCATGCACGCGTACCACCTCTCTGAAAAACAAATCAGCAACATTTGTAGCATCGTCGCTCTTGTGACAAGGTATAAAATGCGCCATTTTAGAGAAACGATCTACCACCACAAAAATACTATCTCTCCCCCTCCTAGTTCTAGGTAATCCTAACACAAAATCCATAGAAATATCCTCCCAAGGTACACTAGGGACGGGCAGAGGCATATAAAGACCATGTGGGTTTAGACGGGACTTAGCTTTATTGCAAGTAGTGCATCGTGCCACATAGCGCTCAACATCTCGTCTCATCCTAGGCCAATAGAAATGTGTGGACAGCACATCTTCGATTTTCTTGGATCCAAAATGACCCATCAAACCACCACCATGTGCTTCCTGCAATAACAACAAGCGAAGAGAGCTAGCCGGCACACATAACTTGTTAGCACGAAAAAGATATCCATTATTCAGCACATATTTGTTCCAAGCACGATCATCTGTACAATTTGCAAAAGCATCTTTGAAGTCCAAATCAGTAGCATACATGTCCTTCAATGTTTCTAAACCAAAGATCTTATAATCAAGTTGAGAAAGCAATGTATAACGTCTAGACAAAGCATCCGCAATCACATTATCTTTCCCTTTCTTATGCTTAATGATGTATGGAAAAGTTTCAATAAATTCTACCCATTTAGCATGTCGTTTATTCAGATTTGCTTGACTACGTATATGCTTCAATGCTTCATGATCCGAATGAATAATAAACTCCTTAGGCAAAAGGTAATGTTGCCAAGTTTCAAGCACAGGCACTAAGGCATATAATTCCTTATCATTGGTAGAATAGTTCAACTGTGGGCCATGTAATTTCTCACTAAAATAGGCCACGGGTTTACCTCCTTGCAGCAGCACACCTCCTAATCCCAACCCACTAGCATCACATTCTAACTCAAAAGGCTTACTGAAGTCGGGTAGCTGAAGTAGAGGTGCATGTGTAAGACGATCTTTGAGTGTGGCAAAAGCTTGTTCATGTGCTGGCTCCCACGCAAAAGTAATTCCCTTCTTGGTCAACTCATGCAATGGACCGGCTATGGTTCTGAAATCTTTCACAAAACGCCGGTAGAAACCTGCAAGACCAAGAAAACTACGTACCTGTGTGATAGTTTGGGGTCGCGGCCAGCTGTTGATGGCTTCTACCTTTGCCGCGTCGACCTCAATACCCTGTGAAGTGACAACATAGCCAAGAAACACAACTCGATCCGTGCAAAACGTGCACTTCTCAAGGTTACCAAACATTCTAGCTTCACGGAGGGCAAAAAAAACAGCACGTAGGTGTTCAACATGTTCAGTGAGAGACTTGCTATAAACCAAGATATCATCAAAGTATACAACCACAAAGCGTCATATAAAGTGCCGTAGGACTTCATTCATCAAGCGCATGAAGGTACTAGGTGCATTAGTAAGTCCAAAAGGCATGACAAGCCACTCATATAATCCAAACTTTGTTTTAAAAGCAGTTTTCCATTCATCACCTAGTTTCATGCGAATTTGGTGGTAGCCACTACGGAGATCGATCTTAGAAAAGATAATGGCACCATTAAGCTCATCAAGCATGTCATCCAATCTAGGAATAGGGTGTCGATATCGAATGATGATATTATTAATAGCACGACAATCAACACACATGCGCCAACTACCATCTTTCTTAGGTACCAAAAGAACGGGTACTGCACAAGGACTAAGGCTTTCACGGACGTACCCACGATCAAGAAGGTCCTGTACTTGGCGCTCAATTTCTTTTGTCTCCTCCGGATTGGTACGGTACGCTGCACGATTAGGAAGAGACGCTCCCGGGACCAAATCAATTTGGTGCTCGATGCCGCGTATCGGTGGCAGCCCGGGTGGTATCTCAGCAGGAAAAACATCATTAAACTCCTGCAAAAGGTCAGTGACTGCTACAGGAACAGTGCTAGGAATGTTCGCAAGTGAAAACAACACGTTTGTGCAAATCACGCCGTATAGCAAGGGAGTATCATCACAAATTTCAGCAAGGTCAGTTTTAGTTGCAAGCATGACATGTCCTTTCAGATTAATAACTTGTGATGAAGAAGGAGAAGCAATTTTATCTTTCTGTTGCCTCAAAAGCGTCTTAGCTACTTGCTGATTTTCAGAAAGTTGTTTGCCCTTTTGTGCATCCCTAGCATGTTTTTCTTGTTCAAATTTTACAATTTCAACAGGAGTCATAGGAAGCAATGTAACTTTCTTTCCTTTGTTCATAAACGTATACTTATTGCTCCTACCATGGTGTGTAGCATCAGTGTCATACTCCCAAGGTCTACCAAGTAACAGAGAACATGCTTGCATTGGTACTACATCAAAATCAACAACTCCTAAGTATGTACCAATGGCAAATTTGATGTGAGCAGTTTGTGTTACCTTGACCTTACCGCTATTGTTGAACCACTGCACATGGTAAGGGTGTGGATGCGCACGTGTGGGAAATTGAAGCTTCGTTATCATGTCGAGGCTCACCAAATTGTTGCAACTACCACTGTCGATGATGACACGTACACGGCGGTCATTGACGAGGAAGAAGGTCTGAAACAGATTGTTCCGTTGTGCCCGGTCGTCCTGCTCCATGTGAGTGCTTAAAACACGTTGTACAATAAGTGCTTCATGGTCGGCATAGGTATCCGATGTAAAAACAGCGTCATCATCGGATGTATCATCATCTCATGCAATGTTAGCAGCAAGTGCATATTCATCTTCAACATCACTAGCACTTACATAGCCACCGTCTTCCGTAGCAATATAAGCCCGCTGACTAGGGTAGTCTTTCATCACATGGCCAAGTCCTTTGCATCTGTGACACTGGATCGCTGCAGAACGTGCAGTAGAGGCTGCCGAGGAGGTGGGCTTGGCTGGCGCCTTGGATGCTGCAGTCTTGGAACTCTCAACCTGGGCGGTAGATGTAGAAGGTGCTGATGTAGCCGCCGGTCGAGAAGGGGGTGCGGGTAGTCGTTGCTGCTGCCCACTTGAGCGTGAAGTAGCACCACCAATGTTGGTCCTCATGCTGCGTTGTGGTTGTTGGCGACCCTGCAATTCTTTTTCTGCAAGCATAGCAAGGTGGAAAAGACGAGTGATAGTATTGTATTCTTTATAATCAATGATATCCTGAATTTCACGTCTTAAACCACCATAAAAACGGGCCATTTTATCCTCATTGTCCTCCTCAATTTCAGCACGCATGCAACCTATTTGCAACTCCTGATAATACTCCTCTACCGATTTATTTCCTTGGTTTAGGCGCTGCAATTTTTTTCTCAAATCACGTTTATATGAAGGAGGGACCCATCTACCACGCATTTGCCGTTTTAACATATCCCAAGTTTGTGGTTCATTTCCAACCTGAACTATTTCAGTCCACCAAAGAAGAGCATATCCAGTGAAGTCACTAGTAGCTAAACGCACGCGGTGGATAGCAGGAACCATATGAGCATTAAATTTTTGTTCGACTGACATCTCCCAATCTAAATATTCATATGGATGATAGGTGCCAGCAAAAGGAGGTACTGAAAATTTGACCTTAGAGTAGGGGTCATTGTTCCTGTGGTTGTCATTGTTACCTCGTGGAGGGCGGTTGCGGTGGCCGCCCATACCTTGACGGTTGAACTGAAAGCGATGATGTGCAGCCTCATCAGGTCCAATGCCATTGTTCCCAGCATAGGATAGGTCATCTTCCTCTTCAATATGGTCGTCTTCCTCTTCAACATGGTCATTGTTGGCTCGTGCAGCAGGCAAGCGTGTTTCCAACGCAGTCATCCGGTCTACTAGGTCAGCCACTGTACGTGCGAGACGTTCAATGGAATGTTGGGTCTGCCGCTGAGACTCTAGTAGGGCACGTCGTGAGACACATTCATTAAAATCAGATGGAGGGGTACCACTGTTATCTGCCATGTTAGTGAAAGACAAAACAACAAAGAATAATCCTGATGGAAAACAGCTAGGTGTGGTGGTGGGTGTGGGGTGGAAGCAATCCGTCAAGCACCTTACCCACGCTTGCAAGTGTTCTTACCACGCCGCAGGGAGGTCACCGGCCTACAGGTGACGAACCAAGTGGAGGGTGGTGTACAATTGCAAGAAATGATCCTGTCCTGACCAAGAGAAAGGTGTAGCTTGGAAGGCAAGTGAGTAGCAAGGATTAGCGATAATAATAACAGTTAAACCAAGTTCAATAAGTATTCCCTAGTACTCGTCAAAGTTGCTGACCGTAGTGCTCCCAAAGTGAAAGTTCAAGTAATAGAGGGAAACTATGTGCCCAAAAATCAAAAAGGAAGCAAAAACAGGTCAAAATCAGCTCTCTATAGATCGGACAAGGGATCGGACAAGAGATCGGACAAGTGATCGGACAAGGGTATGTGCAAATTTTTTTTTTCTGCTGCTGTTCGGATCGGACAAGAGTTCGGACAAAGGTTCAGACAAGAGATCGGACAAGCAGCAAACAGCCAAAGACTGCCTCAGATTGGACAAGAGTTCGGACAGGAGTTCGGACAAGAGTTCGGACAAGAGTTCGGACGAGCAACTAACAGCCCGCTTCTCTTTTTTTTTATATTTTTTTTTCTCCTTTTTTTTCACTCTATTTTTTTTTGAAACAAGGATGACCAGAGGAGTAACCACAAAAATTGGCACCTACAACTGAGGTGGGATGTGGCTCACAAAAATTCAAACAAGTTCGCTGTCCGGCGAGCAAAAACTTTGTCCAATTTTTTTCTTTATCTTCCCGATTTTTTTTGGCGATTTTTGTGAGGGCTAACCGACCTTTGGGTCAGGAACACGCTCAAAAAATTTCAGATTTTTCTGCCAAACGAGCGAAAAGTTATGCCTGTTTTACTGAAGGGGGGTCACAAAGAGTAGATGTGGAAAACAATGTAGGGTTGCGGAAGGGGGGGGTTTCGGTGGGGAAATTTTTTTCTGAGACACAAGAACAACTACTACTCAAACGACACAGAGGGATGACTAAACCAGCAACAAGACTCGACCAAGAACACGAACTCAACAAAGTTAAAACTGAAATTAAAATCGCAAGGCACAAAGGGGTTCTCGGTGGGGAATTTATTTTTGGTGCGGTTTTCTGGACTCTGGGTAAAAACAAAAGCAGATCGAGATTACCTAACGGCAAATCTGAGCTCTGATACCAGCTGATGGGGGATTGGTCCCGATCTTCCGCTAGGTAAGGGATAAACTTGGGTTGGTGGAGAATCTCGACGTTGGCGATCCAAGGCTCCGGTCTGGCGGATCAAAACCTTGCAATCGTTACACCACTGTCTCCATTGGTTATCAACCACGCAGCACGCGATTGACCTCGCCACGAAGGCTAATTCCTGCAAGCGAACCCAAGAACACAAGCAAGAACAGGAAGGATACAAATCGAATGCCAAATCACAGACAAACGAGGATAGGGTGAGGTTTCACAAACGCCAATGCAGCAGCCAATCGGTCCGGTGCAAGAGGCGGGATCTAAACACAACAGTGTAGATGCAACAAAGCAAAACCTAACCCTAGAAGTGGCTGGCGTGAGGATATATAGGGCGGCGGCTTGTGGAAGGGGAACAGACTTGGGCTGTGGGCTAGAAGACGTACAGACTCAAATTATGGCCAACACGGCCCAGTTCTGTCAAGCAGTACTATTTTAAATACACAGGACGACTCGAGACTCCAAATGAGGTGAAACCAACGGCAAACGATCCGTCGTCTCCTCAGCTTTCCAAAAAGTCCAAGAACGCGCCAATCGGACTTCGTATGAGGAAGTTATGCCCATTTTGGTGAATGGTGGTCGATGTAGTCCGAACCAGCGAAATCTTGACTTCAAATATCCGTGCGGCTCCGTCTTGAACTCCAATTCTTTTATTCCATTTCCCATGTTCCTAAGCAACAAAATATCACTAGTATTCAGTAGCATCCCATCCAAACAAATATTGACATAGTTGCTAAGGAAAGAATTAACCTCATGGTTCAAGCGACGAGCACGGGCGCGTGTGATTGGTCCTTGTAGTTGAATTGTAGGTGGAGGCTCCATGTGTGTATCATGTGAAGTGATGTCCTCATCAAGTATGATTGCTACAAGATGACTTAGCATGTAAGGACTGTTGAGCGAGAAGGGCTAACTGGGCTCCTCGAGTTAGAAGATGTTGCATTGTTCATGTTTATTATTTTGTACAATTAAATTTGACAACACTAAATGCTGCAACTTGAAAATGTACTTTTCCGCACTTTAAACCCTTATCATTCCTTTGTTATTACCCTGCATTACTACTTGATTCTCGGTGGTTTGTTGAGTACTTTTGTACTCATACCCTGAGAAACCAAGGGTGGTTTCGGTGTTGTGATGAGTGATTGACAGGCTTTTACCCTCTGTTCAAAGTGTACCTCCGAAGGGGCTTCGGAGGTGGTGTCTCCGAAGGGTGTTCGGAGGTGCTTCACCGAAGTATGTTCGTTGTTGCTTGCTGCAGCTGTGCAGCGGAGTGTGCCTGTCGGAGGGGTCCGACAGTACACGAAGATTGGGTTCGTACCGAAGGCTTCGGTACTTTGGGCGGTACACCGGAGTGTGTGCCGGAGGTTGCTAACCCGGAGAGGTCTCCGGAGTACTGGATACACTTGTTTGCTTGTCTGTGGTGCGCAGGGACTTCGGAGGCGACGGACAAGGTTCGAGCCAGGTGAACCTGGGTCAAGCGAGAGGCTTGATGCCAGGGGAGCGGGGAGCTCCGTCACGGTGGCTGCGGAGGTGGTCCGGGTCGATCCTCGGGTCGAGGCGTGCCAGGTGAAGGCAGAGAGTGCGGAGCGTGGCTCCGGCTGAAGGTACTCCGAGACAAAGTCCTCGAAGGTGAGGCACTTCGAAGGTACTCCGAATGGAGTGACTTCGGAGTTGGTGGACCAAGTCCTCTGCGGAGGCAAGGTGTTCGAAGTGTGCTCCGGAGGGAGACACTCGAAGGTACCTGACGAAGGTCTCAGAAGTCGAGGCGCATCGAAGGCATGGTCCGGGTGAGGCTCGTCGAGGAGTGTTCTCGGGAAGAGGCACTGTGACGAAGTGCTCATGGAATGCTTCATGCGGAGGCCTTGGACGAAGGAGAGACTTCGAAGGGTGGTACTCTGAAGGTGGGGCTTCGGAGTGAGGATGACTTGTGGTGCTTCGGCCATGCATGGCTTCGGTACACGGACGGGCGGTGTTCGAAGCTGGGAGTAGCTTCGAAGCCGTGGTGGTCCACTCCGGAGGTGGTGGTGCGAAGGCCCAAGGGCTTTGACGGCTTCGGCTCAAAACCGTCACTGTATCGAAGAACTTCTTCGGCGGAGCGAAGGCCAACAGGCTGCAGGCTTCTCGCCGAAGCTTCCGCACCCCTCGCGTGCGAAGGGAGGTTCCAGAAGTCAACACTGTAAAGGCTGACACTGTCTGTTCTGAAAAAGGCTGACACTGTCCCTCTGCAGCTGACAGAGAAGCCTCCAAAATAAAGGTGGACTACCTTTTGTACCCCTTAGTTCTGTAGAGACAAATCTGTTGTAAACCCTAGGGGTAAAGTAGTCACTTCCTTAGGATGAAGCCGTGGGCTATAAATATTGGGGCTCGGTAGGAAACATTTAACACTTTGAGCATTTACTGTTGAGCTCCTGTACACAGACCTCGCTGGTTTTTCATCCAGAGTTCAATATATTTTGTGTTCCTTGTTCAAGCGGCGAAGCCCTGCTTCTGTGTGCTTTTGCTTGAGCTCGCTTTGCATACCTCGCTAGTTTTTTTAGTTCACCAAAGCCTATTTTGGCGAAGGGTGTTTTTCTCGCGAAGTGTGCTTTACAGTGTGCTGTCGCTCTGTGTAACACGAGGCAAGACCTCGCTGCTTACTAGCGAAGCCCTGTTCATTTCCCGTAGTGCTTCTTGTGTCGAAGCCCTAGCGTAGTTCAGTTTGTGTGCGTGTAGACCTTCGCGTACGAAGCCCAGCACCAGTTGTTGTCGCCAAGTACTTGGTCAAAGTCCTCAGAGGGCTGTCCACTCTTGCGGAGGGTGAAGTGCGAAGCCTGCTCAAAGCACCCTGTGTGCGGAGCCTGCACTGACTTAGCAGAGTAGATTTTCGAGGGTTGTAAGTGGAGTGAAGTCTTCTTGGCTTCGAACTTTTGCCACTCCGAAGCCTGTGTTCGAAGGTGTCGAAGTACCTCCGAACCAGACCTTCGAAGGTTGTGTTCGAAGCCTGTTCCGCAGAAGACAGAACAAAACCGAAGGCTAAGTTTTTAGCCCGAAATTTTAAAAGCTCCCATTCACCCCCCCTCTGGTCGCCGTTCCCGGTCCAACATACCTGTTGGAAACAATTCAGAGACTATGTACTTTGAGGAGGATGGTCTGGAGTAGCGACCCAGTCAATGATGCGAGACTGGCAAAGATGTTCATCGCATAGTTTTATTTTCATAGTTTCTTTTAATTTTACACTTATGTAATAATGTGGTATGCGAACCACGGATGATTGACCGTATGTACGTTGTCGCATGATGGACATCTTGTTATTAATGTTTTTCTATGGAAATTCAATAATGTTTGGATTTTATTAAATCAGGGCGACCCACAAGATGGTATTAGAGCCGACATGACTGTAGGAAGCCAAACACACCAGCCTAACACTTAGCTTTGCAAAATTACTTCATAAAAACTCACTTCATAATTTTTTCCTCTCCCCTGCTCTTTAAACTTATTTTATTTGTAGAGGCTTGTCCACCATGTCCGCAGCTTCTGCCGGGACCTCGAGGGATTCATTCGAGAGCTCCAGATGATGGTGCCCTTCCTCGGGTTAACTTTCGAGCCGGAGTTCCTTGGGGTGTACATGGAGGAGTTCGCTGGTCATTGTGATGTTTCCGTCACAATCCACACATCTGGCGAGCACTTGCCCTTCTTAACGGTGGCACTCGGAGGTCTGACCTTCGACGTCGCTTGCTAGCGCACCACCATCCAGGACCTCATGGAGCTGAGGATGATCTATGATGATCGTCTTCGGGACTCATCCTTCCGCCTTGTGCTGATGCGTACCTTTGGCGCACACCGCAACATCTACGTCGGTTTCCTCTCCGACCGTGACCCATTCATGGCCAGGCACACTCGCCTCCTCTAGGCCATGGACGATCTCCACACCGAGGCCATGCTCGACGCCGAGGGGAACCACGAGGTGGTTGAGTTCCTTCGTCACGAGAAAAAGAGCTTGATCCAGTAGAACATCGAGTTGGAGCGCAAGATCATCCAGCTATAGAAGGATATCGTGGAGATGCATCCCCTCGTCCTAAGGAGGAAGAGTGCCATCCAGGAGCCTGTCCCTTGCCCCAAGAGGATCACTCCACCGCTAGCACCTACAGGACCATCCAGCTCTAGTGTCGCTGCTTCGAGGCTCGCCATCGTCCCCGACCCACTGATCGAGAACTTCTCCGAGCCCAGCATCCCCCAGGATACTCGTTGTTCAAAGAGCACTGAGACTTCCTCGGTCAACAAGTAGATTCCATTAGACAATAGTTCTCGTTGATTTTTTTATGTTTGTTTCATGATTGCGGTACAATATACAACGATTTGTGTCATAAATGGCATTAAAATAAGAGCTCCAATGTAATGAACAATTTAGTACCACACTTTATAAAATCATCCATGAATTATTTTTGGGAAAAAAATTCTGAAGTCTTTTTCTTATACTTGGGAATATTATTCCCTTCAGAGATGACTCACAACCAGAACTCGGGTTCAAACAATGAGGAGGGAGCTGCCAATGGTCTGCCCGGGAGCATTGTGCCCAACTAGGGTGCAACGGGCTAGCGCCAATCAGGGTTGTCGACTACCAATCATCCCATGCTGGCGGAGATGATGGCCAACAAGAACCAGCTAATCACCACCCTTCTGACATAGATGCAGTAGTAGCATGCCCAGTTGGACCATCTACAACAACAGAACGTGGAGCTAGCCCATCGACAGCAAGCCCCCGCGCCAACTCCTGTGCCTCAACTCTCCGAGTTCTTGTGCATGAGGCCCCTCATCTTCTCAAGCACAACCAACCCAATGGAGGCCGACGATTGGCTCAGGATCATTGGAAAGAAGTTGGAACTCATCCCGTGCTCGGACCGACAGCGAGTGGTGTTCGCCGCACACTAACTTCAGGGACACGCCGCAGAATGGTGGGATAACTGTCATAAATCTCAACCTGAGGATCACGAGGTATCATGGGTGGAATTCACCATCGCCTTCTATGCCGCTCACGTCCCCGCCAGAGTCATTGCTGTGAAATAGCAAGAGTTCCAAGACCTGCAACAAGGAAACCTGACCGTCATGGAGTATCTCCATGAGTTCAACCCGCTGTCCCGATACGTGTTAGAGGAAGTTCGAATGAATGCAGCTCATCAGGCCAAGTTCCTTAGGGCACTGAAGGATGAGCTCTCCATCTAGCTCGTCGCCAAAGACTATGCCGACTTCCAACGATTGGTAAACAAAGCTATTCTTCAAGAGACCGAATAGAACAAGTTGGATCTCAAGAAGAGAAAGATGATCGCCTTCAAGCATCACCAAGGGAATATCCAGAGACCCCGCTTCGTCCCTCCACCAGCTCCAACTACCCCACTAGCACCAGCCGTGCACGCCCCCATGCTGAGAGACCGAAATGGCAAACCGGTCATCTGCTTCAACTGCCAAAAGGAGGGGCACTACTCCCACCAGTGCCCTCACCCCAAGCAACCCCAAGGCGCTGCACCCAACCAAGTGGTTCATGCCCGAGTCAACCATATCAACGCTGAAGAAGCCTAGGAGGCCCCCGAAGTTGTGCTCGATATGTTAGCAGCAATGGTTGATGCCTTGAAAATATGGAGGCGTTACCTTGTGGGTAACCGGTGTGAAGTCTTCACCGACCACAAGAGACTTAAGTACATATTCACCCAACTAGATCTGAACCTCAGGCAGAGAAGATGGTTGGAATTGATCAAAGATTACGACTTAGGCATCCATTACCATCTAGGCAAAGCATAAATAGTGGTGGATGCTCTAAGTCAGAAGGGATACTGTAATGCGATCATGGTACAAGACCAGGCCCCACTGCTATATAAGGAAATGGAAATGTTGAACTTAGGGATCACCACCAAGGAGTATCTCGCTACACTAGAAGCAAGACCTATCTTGATGGACTAGATCCGTGAGACACAAAAGGAAGACCCCGATTCTTAGAAATCCAGAAGAATATGAGGAGGGGTAAGGCCCCTAGGTTATCCGATGATGAGAATGGTACCGTGTGGTTCTGGAATAGGATATGCGTGCCCCACAAGCCCGAGCTGAAAGCTCTCATTCTCTAGGAAGACCATGAGACACTGTACTCCATACATCCCGGAAGTACTAATATGTACCAAGACTTGAAAGAGAAATATTGGTGGGTCAGCATGAAGCGAGAAATAGCTGAGTATGTGGCAAGGTGCGACACTTGTCAGCGAGTTAAGGCAGAGCACCAGAGACCTGCCGGACTATTGTAGCCCCTCAAGGTTCCTGAATAGAGGTGGGAAGACGTAGGGATGGACTTCATCACGGGACTGCTGTAGGACCAGAAGTAGCGACCAGAGGGGGGTGAATGGGCTCCTAAAAAATTTTTCCGAATCAATTGCCTTATCCCAACACCCAACGCACCTCGATAGACAAAACAACAGTAGCAAAGCATATCACAGGTACTAAAATTGTATAGCCTAAAAATGACTAGTGTCCTAATTAAAATGATATCTACGAAGATATTATAAATCAATTAAACTAAACAAAAATAACTACAATAAATAAAAAAGTGTTCTCAAATGATTTAATAAGTACTTGATGTGCACAGGAAAACACCTAAATATATCAATAAATATTTATATGGCAATCTGAAAATAAAGTACTAATTAAGTGAATAAAACATGGATCATCCAGAAATAAATTCAGAAATAAAACTGATATATTGCACGTAAATCTAGAAATAAAAATATTACTGTGACTAATTATTTTTTTTCTTTTATATGACCATACTAAAAATACTTAAATAAATAATATGCGAGTACTAATAAGGTTTTAGCAGCAAAAAAAATAATAACGAAATAACTAACCAGATTTGCATGCTAATTAAGAGTAGATAATTATTGAATTAATTAATCTGACCGAGGAATTGGAGATTAGATCAAAACCAGTTTACTTGCGTAGCCCTTGTGAAGTCGATGCGGAACCAGATGAAAGTGCAACCTTCGCCTAGATGACGAAGCTCACGCGAAGACTCTGGACGTCGAAGCCTCGCATGAAAATTTACACCCCATGTCGTGCAATCAATGCTCGCATGCTGCTTGGGCGGACTGCTCGAGATCAACGTAGATTCATCCGTCCCGAGGCGTCGGGCTTTCTTCTTCAGCACGCAGCGCCTTGAGTCGCCCGCTAGTCTGCAGCGGCTGCAGTTATCGTGTAGGACCGGAGGAGCCCTTTCTGCTGCCGCTCAGGAGACGTGCACCTTGGCCGCCGCGCCATGAGAGTACCCGTGTTGGGGGAAAATATTCCATCCTCAGGGTTATTGCAGTAACAGGACAAAGGCAGGCGATTGAATCAAAGGTTTCCACCATGTATCTCCGGGGATGCACTGAATCAAGTTCGAAGTATGAAGACGGACTCTAGTTCGGAGTATATCTTCGAACTTGGACTCTTCCGAGAGCTTCCTTGCCAGCTAAGATGGAAGACTTATCTTCTTTCTCATTAGATTAGTCTTTTACCATTGTAGCCCTATTAAGGGTACCGAATAGTTTCCACTATGTCGGTTGTAATAGAGGGGTAAAAGGGTCTTTTCCTTAATGTTTGGGCCTATAAATACCCCCTGTTTTACCCTGTAATACGGACCGAATACAAGTTATTCAATACACACTTTCAAACTATTTTAAGTTATTATCCTTTCGGAGGCTTGGAATAGTTTACTTCGCAAACACTTCACTTGTTAGTTTCTAATCTTCAGAAAACCTGCTCTTTTATGCCAACAGTTGGCGCCGTCCGTGGGGAACCTAGTCCAAAAAACTTCGTTCTCTACCAAGTTCTCAAACCACGCCTCCTAAGCAGAGTGCAGGGGGTAATCCTGTTCGGAGGTCTCCTCGGACCTCCGGAGCAAGATCTTCAGACACAGTTGAGGTCGGAGGACCTTCGACGTTTCCTCCACCTCAAACTCCGGAAGGGATTCCCCTTCCTCGAGCATACGGAGTTCCTCCGCCAACTCCATCTATACTTCGGCCAGCCGGAGTCCCTCTTCCACCTCAAGTTCCACTTCGAACCGATCCCTACAGTTCTCAAGACCCGGAAGATCCTTCTGGAGGAGATGAAGATGGTCTTGGTGATATGGCCGCTCAAATGGCCAGTCTCCAAGCTGAAGTAGCAAGGTGGTGGCAAGAAGCCGCACATAGGCTTCGTTCTCAGCCCACCCCGGTCATCACTGAACTGCCCGAAGACGACGAACTTATTTATTCCGAAGCCCCGGAGAACGCGTCCTTCGACACCAAATCTCCGCTGCATCCTAAGTTGCAGAAAGTGCGCTTCGATCCTAAGTTTAAAACTTCAAAGCTTTGCAAATATTCCGGAGATGAAGATCTTGGAGAGTTTGCCCGTTCTTATGCATTATCAATTGAAGCCAGCGGGGGAGTGCGAGATACTATGGCCAAATGTTTTCCCCTAGCCCTCCAAGGAGTGGCTTTGCGGTGTTTCTGGTCTCTGAAGCCAGGATCAATCAGTTCATGGGGGCAGTTGAGGAAGAAGTTCGTGAGTAACTTCCAGGGTACCTTCGTACCCCCAATGTCAACAGGAAGCCTTTTCCAGGTGAAACAGCTTCCCGGAGAGACCTTAAGATAGTATTTGAAGCGCTTCGCTCATGCGAAGTCGCAAATTCGAGGGTTATCTATGTCTTCGGTAGTTGACGCAGCTCGAGAGGGAGTTATTCATGGAGGCCTCCTTGATAAACTTCAATGGAAAAATATATCTTCTGTTTCTCAGTTGATGTCTTATTTCGAAGAGTATGCAAGGTCAGAAGAGGGATGGCTTCGGAGAACTGTTGCAACTCCGTCAATAGTGCAAGAAGTTAAGTTGGAAGTGAAAACTTCAACGCAGCCGCAAGAGCCTAGCTTCGAAGCCCAGCACGACAAGCGTAAGGGGCAAAAATATCCTCGTTCAGAAGTTTTGAACATTGCATCCCCGCAGAAGTTTGCCCCAAGAGCTCCGCAGCCTTCAGGAAGCAAGACCAGCGGCTGGAGGCCGCCAGGGAAACCGGCTGGCAAAGCCCAGGCCTTTTTCTGCTGCATCCATGGTGAGAATCGGAGTCACGCAACTAATGCGTGCAAGTCTATACTTGCTTTAAGAGGAGAGTATTTGGAAAGAACTTCGGGTCGAAGCACTACTGACCGAGTTCCGGCTGAAGTGCGTCCGGAGTCTATCAAGGATGTGGCGCGAATAGAGAACTTCGACCCTACAAGATGACCTCCGGTGGTCAATGTTATGCCACCTTCGAAGCAAGAAGAGGGGCAAGATCAAGGAAAAAGAGTAGTCCTCCCCATCTCCAGAGGAGGGACCCTTGGAAGTATGTCAAAGAGGCAGAGAAGAGAATATGTTAGAGAAGTGGGCCATATTGGAACCTCTTCATCTGCAGCTGCTATGCCCGAATGGTCCCATGTGCCAATATCTTTTTCCGCAGATGATGCAGCTGGTATAAAATTTCCACATGTAGACCCACTTGTCATCACTGCCGGCATAGCAGGAACTGAGGTTCGAAGAGTGCTAATTGACGGAGGGAGTTCAGCGGATATTATTTTTTTCCAAGCATTTGATCAACTCTGCATCTCCAGAAAGCATCTTCTCCCAGCAGCCCGTCCTTTACAAGGCTTTTGCAGGACCCCCTCTCGATGCCCTCAGCCAAATTGGCCTGGAAGTTACTTTCGGAGAGGGGCCACTGGCCAAGACAGGGGAAGTGATCTTCGATGTTGTGGATGCTCTATATGCATACAATGTCATCTTTGGAAGAGGCATGGTAAATCAATTCGGAGCTGTGGCGCACCATAATTCCTTATCTATGAAGATGCCCACACAGGCAGGAGTGCTCACTGTTTTCGGAGATCAGGCCATTGCGCGAAGAGCAGAGTATGGTCATGGCCCTCCTCTTGACCCGAGACAGGTGAACAGTGTGCAATATAATCCGGAAGATTTTTCTGCTCCTAGCGAATCTTCGAAGAAATCCTTCCCAAGACCAAGTCCCGAAGGAGAGATTGCAATGAAGGTTATTGTCAAAGATGGCAAGGAATATTCATTTCAATTTGGTAAAGACTTGCCTCCAGAAGTTGCTACTTCCTTAGAGAAAGTAGTTGAGGAGAATTTAGATGTCTTTGCTTGGTCTGATGAAGACATCACCGGAGTCAGTCGGGACATTATTGAACACAGTCTACTTGTGAACCCGAAGGCTCGGCCTGTTCGGCAAGGACTCCCGAAGTTGTCTACGGAGAGAGCTATCCTTGCTAAAGACGAAGTTGAAAAATTGTTGAATGTTGGGATTATCAAAGAAGTGGCTCATACAGAGTGGTTAGCCAACCCAGTCTTCGTTAGGAAGAAATCTGCCGGGAAGTGGCGCATGTGTATTGATTTTACATCCCTGAATAAAGCATGCCCTCGCGACCCCTACCCCATGCCCCGAATTGATCAATTGGTTGACTCCACTACCGGTTCGGAGTTATTAAGCTTCCTCGATGCGTATTCCGGCTATCATCAAATCTGGTTAAAGCGCGAAGATGAAATCAAGACAAGCTTTATACTCCTTCAGGAGTCTTTTGTTATGTAAGAATGCACTTTGGCTTAAGAAACGTCGGGGCTACATTTTCGAGGTTAATTGTTATGGCTCTAGGTCATCAATTAGGTCGTAATGTAGAGGCCTATATGGATGATATTGTAGTAAAGAGTGCTTTAAAGCACCAACATAGCGTAGACTTAGCAGAAACATTCAATAGCCTTCGGGCATGTGGGATCCGTCTTAACCCCGAAAAATGTATCTTCGGGGCGCAGGCTGGAAAATTGTTAGGGTATCTAGTTTCAAGCAGAGGGTTCGAAGCTAGCCCCACTTAGATAACTGCGTTACAAAGGATGGCTCCACCAGAGAATTTAAAGCAAGTGCAAAAGCTGACCGGTCGTCTTGCAGCACTGAGCAGATTCCTAGCAAGGTCTGCGGAGAGAAGTTTGCCCATTTTCAAAGCATTGAAAGGGTCCGAAGATTTTGCATGGACACCGGAGTGTCAAAAGAGCTTCGAAGATATTAAGAATTATCTCAGCAACCTTTCTACACTCACAATGTCTGTTGCGGACGAAACCCTACTCCTCTACCTTGCAGCTACTGGCTCTGCTGTCAGTGCAGTCCTTGTCAGAGAGGTTGATTTCAACGGGAAGTTGGTACATAATCCAGTTTATTTTGTGTCCGAAGCATTGTCCGGAGCAAAAACAAGATATTCCGAGCTTGAGAAATTCACTTATGCTCTGATAATGGCTTCGAGGAAGCTAAGGCATTATTTCTTGGCACATAATGTAATTGTACCAACTTCGTATCCTTTGGGAGATATGCTCCGAAGTAAGGATTCCACTGGAAGAATTGGGAAGTGGGCTGTTGAGTTAGCACCCTTCGGCATATCCTTTGTGGCAAGAACACCAATTAAGTCGCAAGTGTTGGCAGACTTCATGGCACAGTGGACTCCCCCTGCAGCATGGGCTCTGGAGAAGCCAAGTGAAGGGATTTGGACTATTTACTCTGATGGAGCTTTCCAAGCATCTGGAGCAGGTGTCGGAGCTGTGATAATTTCACCTTCAGGGCAAAAGGCAATGTACTCCGCAAGACTCAACTTTAAGTCTACCAATAATACATCGGAGTATGAGGGAATTTTATTGCGACTTCGAAAGGCACGTGCTCTAGGGGCTACACGAGTTGTTATTAAAACAGATTCTCAGATTGTAGCAGGGCACGTAGACAAGAGTTTCCAAGTTCGACATCCACAACTTGCAAAGTACTTAGAAGAAATCTGAAAGATCGAAGCAGCATTTAAAGGGATTTCCATTCGGAGTATACCTAGAGCAGAAAATATGCAAGCTGACATCTTAGCAAAAGCTGCAGCCGGAGCTATGGACATACCCGAAGAAGCTTTTTATGAAGAACTCAGTACACCTTCGGTGCCACAAATTCCTGCTGCGGAAGTCCTTTGCATTCCAAGTACAGATTGGCGAAGTCCAATTATGGAATTGTTGCAAGGAGAAGCAAATATGTCCGAAGGGCCACAACTTTCGAGGTTAAAGCTTAGAACTCGGAATTATCACATAATCAACATTATTTTATACAAGGCCGGAGTATGTTCCCCTCTGCTCCGATGTATATCTCAAGCCGAAGGTCAAGAAATTCTTCGAGAAATTCATGAAGGACTTTGCGGTAGCCATCTGGCCCCTCGAGCTTTGGCAGGAAAAACACTTCGCCAGGGGCTTTATTGGCCTACAATAGTAGCTGATGCGGAGAGCTTGGTCCGCACTTGCCAAGGATGTCAGTGGATGGGCCGAAGAAGTCATCGCCCACCAACAGCTCTTCAAGTCTTTGCCCCAGTTTGGCCCACGGCCAGATGCGGCATGGATCTTATTGGTCCCTTCCCAGCAGCAAAAGGAAATTTGAAGTTCACAGTGGTAGCAATCGAATACTTTTCAAAGTGGGTCGAAGCAGAGCCCCTAACAGATATCACTTTGAATAATGTTCAATAATTTTTCTGGAAGAATATTATGTGCCAGTTCGTAGTGCCTCGGCAGCTGACAGTGGATAATGGAACACAGTTTGATGCAGAACCCTTCAGGAAATTCTGTGAAGACCTAGGCATTCAACTATGTTTTGCTGCAGTAAGACATCCTCAATCTAATGGAGCTGTTGAAAGAGTCAATGGTAATATCTTGTCAGGGCTGAATTGAAGAATAGTGGGATTGGCAAAAGGATTGTGGACCGAAGAGCTCCCAAAGATCCTATGGTCCATCCGGACAACTCAGACAAGGTCTACCGGCTTCACTCCTTTCAGACTATTATTCGGAGATGAAGCTATGACACCAACAGAGCTGAAAGGAGGATCACTTCACAGCACTGAACCGGAAATAGAAGGAGAAAGACAAACTTCGCTAGATTTAACAGAAGAGACAAGACTTCGAGCTGTGGCAAATTTGTCAAATTATCAGCAGCAGACGAAGACTTGGTTCGACCCGAAGGAAAAGATTAATGAACTTAGGCCGGGTCATCTCGTTTTGCGAGGTATCATAGTGCTAGGAAAATTAGGAAATAAGTGGGAAGGTCCATACTTAATTGTTCGCGCAGGACGTCCTGGTTCTTTTAAGTTAGCTAATTTGGAAGGTGAAGAGTTAGCGCATACATGGCATGCGGAGCACCTAAAGCGATACTTCGCATAGGGGCTCCTTGTAATCATTTGTAAACACTTTCCAAATCATTAAAGCATATGGTTCAGATAATGCCTACCCCTCATAAACTTCCCACTTCCAAGTGGATGCACTGGAATAGCGGAGTTGACCAAGAAGGAAGTGTCATTAATTTGAATCATATTTTCGGACTTCGGACCACTGGTCCGAAGTTTCCGACGTGGTGCGCTGAAATAATTCAGAGTCCAAGCCACCGGCTTGTAGGCATCCATAAAAGAGCCCGAGACCACAGAATGCGGAGTCCAAGCCATCGGCTGGTAGACATCCATAAAAAGAGTCCAAGGAGACCAAATGATGCGGAGTCCAAGCCACCGGCTTTTAGGCATCCGTAAAAAGAGTCCAAGGAGACCACTGCGAACTCGAAACCACTGGTTTGACAGAATTCGCAAAAAGAGCCGAAGGAGGCCAAAACAAAACAGAGTTTGAGCCCATGAGCTTCGAATATCTGTTAAAAAAGTCCAAAGTGACAAATCATTTAGTACACTAAAGTGTCCGAAAAGTTGTCCAAAGTGATTTCTTTCAAAGCATAAGGTACTAAGTTACCAGTCTTCAGACTACAAATAGTCGAAGACATTTTATAAGATTTTAATCAATCTTTAAATTGCTGAGGGGCTCCGAACCCCCAAAATTGTACTCCTAAGTTTTTTTTTGCGCCTAACCATTTTTGAATATAGTTCGAAGTTGCTTGTGCCCAAAGAGGGGCTGGTAAATAGGGAGACAATTTTAAATCGATATTTATTATTCGAACAAATATGATTACATCATGAAAAATTGGTATCTATACCAAGAAGGAATCAAAGACCCCTTCGATCTCTAGAGCTAAGGTTGGAACGACTAGTTCTAGAGCCGGGAGTTCTAACAACTTTGCGTTTAACTCTCCTACCTCCCTTCGAAGCTCTAAAGTCTTTCTCCTCTTGTTGAAGCTCAGCCCAAGTTCGAAGTCGTTCGGGCCTCCTTTCCCATCTTCCAAGTTCTTCAGGCTTTTTACCTTGAGCTTCATCTTCGTCTTCGGACCATGCAATGTCTTCGGAAGATGAAGTTTCTAAGTTAACTTCTTTTTCTTCCTCTTTAATATAAGACAATATGTCTTTTTCTTTTTCTTGTGAAGTTTTAAAATATCGATGGTAGCCCATAGTAGGCGGAGTTCTTCGTTAACGTCTAACACTTTGACATCTTCCATATGAGACAAAGCCTAAAAACATGATAAGCAAATTTTCATTCATAAATGTACGAAAGCATGATGCTTTACATAGTCGAAGACCCAAAGATAAATCTACACCTGCGGGTTTGGCGGAGGCTTGCTGCTCGAAGCTTGTGACCGAGCTTGCTTCTGGCGTTGCCCTTCATCAATCCAAGCCTTGATCGCAGAGCGACCTTCGGCTCTCCATGAAGTTTGGAAGGCTTGCCAAGCAGCGGCCACACCTTCGGAAGGAGAAAGAAGCTGATTGTCGTCAAAGGTAATGGGAGCTGCCCCAGCGTTTGGAGTTATCGATAGGCCTAGATCTTCGTAGTAACGAAGTATGCCGATAGCAGCCACTTGTCCGGAGATTTCTCCGTATCGAATGCCTGCTGTCTTCATTTG
Source organism: Zizania palustris (assembly GCA_019279435.1). Lineage (NCBI taxonomy): Eukaryota > Viridiplantae > Streptophyta > Magnoliopsida > Poales > Poaceae > Zizania > Zizania palustris. Next base: position 98,327,563 of record JAAALK010000283.1, on the reverse strand, counting down.
CTTCGCTGCTCCTTGGATCCTCTTCAGCCATCGCAGCAGGGAGATGTTGTCATCTGAAGGAAGCGTCCAGTAGTACCAAAGTACTCTAGAACGCCTAGCAGTTAGTTCATGACCTCCGCAGCTACCTTCTCCGACTTCAGTTTGTCTTCGATTAAGGCATCCTTCGCCGAAGTTAATTCTCCTAGCACTCCAGAGAGCCTAGCTGCCTCCGTATCTAGAGAATTTTTTTGGTTGAGTAGGTGGCTAGCTTCTTCGGCAGCTTTGGCTTTTTCTTCTCGGAGCCTGACAAGCTCAGCTCCCGCCATAGCATGCTCCACCCGCATCTTTTCAATTTCCGCTCGAAGCACAATTTGTTCTGCTTCGAGCTCTTTATTCGCAGTTTCCAAGCTTTGTCTGGCCCTGCGCTCCGCTGAAACCATGTTGTCTAAGTGGGAAACCCGACCTTCGGAGATATTAAGATTTCACTGAAGCGTGGTAATTTCCTCTCGAAGGCGAAGGCTTCCGCGTTCATTTGAAATGTTCGCAGCTTGGGCCAAGACTATTTGCTACAAAGAGAAAAAACCAAGGTGAGAAATTATTTGTATATAAGATTAATTTTGCTTTGCAGCTACTTCGTACCTAGTACACTGCACGCTCCATAACAACGTTGAGCTCCGAACTCTCAGCCTCGCTCAAGATAGTTACCAAGTCTGTCTCCCCGACTTCGTGGCTAGCTCGATCCAAAGGCTCGAGCAAAGTCCGAAGTCCGGTTCTTTGTTCCAAGAAAGGAGCTAGAAGAGGGAGCATACTCAAGGCCTGTTGGTCATCTTCGTTCGGCGAGGAGCCAGAGCGTGGGGCCGTATCTTTTGGAACTTCGGTAGACTGACCCCCCTCCGTAGATTGGCTTCTGTCTGTCGATTCAGATGAAGTTGATCCTGAGCTCGGAGCAGGGAGGTGGTCTATCTTGCCTTTGCCTTGCCCAGGTCCCATTTGAGTGACTTCTGGAATTGGCTCCGAAGTTGTCGAACGCCCAGGAATCATATATTCGGGACGGACCTCTTCCACGGGAGTAGATCCTGTTGAAGCAAAGGTATTATACATTGTATAATTTTGCAGAAAAAAAAGAACAAAAGAATTATGTGAAGTTTACCTCCGACGTCTTGTCGACGGGTGAGCATTGGACTGCTTGGCGGGTCGAAGGCTACTCCAAAGTCTTCGTCGGAGTATACAGTCATATCATCGACTGTTGGAGCATCTTCGGGAGTGGCCGTTGTTACTTCACCTGGAATCGAAGTTGATTCTACAACAACTTCAACTCCGCCTTCGTTCACAGGGGCTCCATCCTACGGTAAATTCTCTTGAGCAGTCGGAGTCCTCACTTGACCAAGGTTGTCTTGAGACTCCGGCACGCTCGCAGCATCATCGACAGTTGCATCAGTTTGGGCTGCAACCTTGTCGATCAGGTCAACAAGCATCCTGCGTTCATCCTCCGAGGAACCGGAGGCCGAAGCTATTGGGCTTGGAGGTGCAACAACTCTTGGCTTTCGAGCTATCTTTTTCGATGGAGTCTTGGCAGAGCTCGAAGCTCCAGCTTCGGCTTTTCTCTTTTTGGACCCTTTATCCGAAGGCACCCAATCCAAAAGAGGGGGCGGAACAACTTTGAGTAGCCCCCATACTCGGTTGGACCGCTCCCAAGTACCAACCAATTTAATCCTCCATTCCTTCTCGGCCGGAGTCGGGACGCCCAGAATCTTCTCCGAAGCTCGTACAATCTGCTCCGAAGTTATAGGGGCTGAAGAGGCTGAAAAATGAGTTAAGTTGGTTATTTCTTCGAATGAATATACGTGACATATGTTGTTTTCGATGTTACCTGTAGGGCTCGAGTTTGAAGAAATCTTGCGAAGGCCGCCCTCTGGATCTTCCTCGAAGGTGATTGACCAGTTGGCCATCAGAGGAGGGATTTGGAGTCCGATGAACTCCTCTGCCAGATCCCTCATACTCAGGCGATGGCTGATGCGTTGGAGAAGGCTAAGCCGGGATTCAAATTAGCCTGGGTCCGGGTGGACAAGAGCTTCTTCCGGAAGTTTATGTCCCGAAGAGGTCCCGCTAATTGGCTTCCTGCCCCAACTTCGGCGTAAAACCAGCAAAGGATCCAATCCGTGTACCATGTGGCATTGATGGCTTTGGCTGGAAACCGAAGGGCATATTCGTCTCGAAGTCAGAAGTTAATACTTCCGAAGGCCACCAATATCTTCTCACCTCCGGGGCCTACGAAGGTCTTGGGCTGGCACGAAGCTCGATGTAAAGATGCGAAGATTTCCGCTCTGCCTTCGCATCCTTCGGCCCACAACACCCACTCAAAGATAGAAAGGCGTGCTATCGCGTTCGGACAAAGCTGGGGGAGAGTAACGTGGAATAAATCCAGTACCTCGGCCAGGAAGTCAATAGCCGGAAGCCCTAATCCAACTTCGAAGACAACCACTTCTCCAGGCCTTGGCGACAGAATAACTTCTTTCCCAGGTTTGCGAATCATGATCCCAGAACTGATTTTGCCTTCTATTGTGGCCCCGAGCATTTCCCTCTTGCAGGTTGAGGGCCCCAACTGATAGGACTGATCCCCGTACTTCGTCGATGCCGGGAAGAGATCGTGAGGATCGTCGCGTTGGGGATTTCTCACTGGCGCCGCCATCGCTGCCACTGCTGGTGTCGGAGTTGCCGTCACCGAAGTCGTAGCCGCCGCTGTAGCCTGCTGCTGAGCCAAGGCTGAAGCCGCTCCAGGAACCTTGAAACTGGTTTTCGCCATGGGATCGCACGGGTAGCTTCAGAGGAAAAACGAAGGCTAGGGTTTGTCTGATGGGTTGTTTGCACGAAAGCGGTGGAAAGGTACTCGAGAAGGGTCTGGGCCCTCTATTTATAGCCCAGACCACAATTTTTTACCGTTTGCATCTGGCGTTTCGCATTCTTAACCGTTATTTTGTTGCGGAGTTAACGCATCGCGTAACTTCCGTTAGAAGGAAAAAGCCAATGGCTATTTCTTCTAAGCCTGAAAAAGCTTTCGGGCTTCTCAAGTTACTTCTAAGATAGTTCGAATGTAACTTTCTTATCAATTGATTCGAAGTTTTACATCTCCACGCATTTCGGAGGTGAATTAAATCTTCTAACCCTCACGCATGATTATTAGTCTTGCGTATACTACTCTCCTAACATTACAGATTTAGCGGAGAAGCGTATTCGAGGGGCTACTGTTGGGGGAAAATATTCCATCCTCAGGGTTATTGCAGTAACAGGACAAAGGCAGGCGATTGAATCAAAGGTTTCCAGCATGTATCTCCGGGGATGCACAGAATCAAGTTCAAAGTATGAAGACGGACTCTAGTTCGGAGTATATCTTCGAACTTGGACTCTTCCGAGAGCTTCCTTGCCAGCTAAGATGGAAGACTTATCTTCTTTCTCATTAGATTAGTATTTTACCATTTTAGCCGTATTAAGGGTACCAAATAGTTTCCACTATGTCGGTTGTAATAGAGGGGTAAAAGGGTCTTTTCCTTAATATTTGGGCCAATAAATACCCCCCGTTTTACCCTGTAATACGGACCGAATACAAGTTATTCAATACACACTTTCAAACTATTTTAAGCTATCATTCTTTCGGAGGCTTGGAACAGTTTACTTCGCAAACACTTCGTTTGTTAGTTTCTAATCTTCAGAAACCTGTTAGCGTAATCTTTTACGCCAACAACCCACGAAGACAAAAAAATGCAACATGGGCACCATGCTGCTGCTGCATGCGCAACGGTGCCGTTCCGAAAGGCTGCTCATGGCAGGGGCCCGCCACGCCACTTGCTGCGGCTTTGCAAGCGTGAAGGCCTCCTACCAATCACCGATCCAATCGCCTATCGCAAATGTTGTTGCTTCTGTGCATGCTGCCTTGCCGTAGCGCCAAATAAAAAACCAGCGAAAGAAATTGCGGCAGTGCAGATCGAAATAATTTGGACTATAGATTAATTGTGGAAAAACAGTCAACCCTAACCCTAGTGGGTTGGGGCCTATTTATAGGCAGCCCACTAATAAAGGGAAAATACTAATTTACCCCTGGGGTAAATTACACTAACTCTAAAAATAAAATTGGAAATTATTAAAATGCCATTAGAATATTTAACTGACTCGAATAACAAATATTGTTGACCTAAATACTGAATATAAAAATCCTAGATAAAGATAATCATCGGTTGTCAGTTTTGCACCGAAACTGACAAAGCGTCCACCGTCTTCGCACCGAATACCCGAATTGGGCAGATCCGATTCCGCAGCTTCCTTAGCATGGCAATCGCTTGCCGCCCGTGTACCTGAGTCAATCCCGGTCAACAGACTAGTGGATCCTCTGCCGCTCGTATCCCATGTACTCGGATTGGGCCAGCCCGACTCCGTGGCTCCTCTGCCCGACTGTCGCTCGCTGCCCGTGTACTTGAGTCACACGCGCCACATACACAGGAGGTCTTCATGTCTCCTCTTTTACTTCCGATGGCAATCAATCATCACATATGGAACCATAAGTCCCATGCTCTTCAACATGGTTCCTCAATCTCCCCCTTGATGAGTGCATTGTCAACACCCTCTTCAGCAATTCTTCAAAACCTGCAAAACATGTGGAAACACGAAAACAAAAACAAAAGAAAACAAAAAGAAGAAAATAAAATAAAAGTTTAACCCTAATTACCAAAACCAAACAGAAGCAAGAAAAATGGTCATTATGGTCAATCAAAAATAAAGACTCAAAACAGGTGCAATCTCAGAACTATCAACAAGGATATCTAGAGAGTAAAGGGAAAAGAGACTAAAACTCCCCTTGAAATAAATCCCAGAGAAAGCCAAAACTCCGAGTAACCCAAAATTTCTCCCAATTGTTGACAATTGAACTCATCAAGAGAGACTAAATGCACTCTAAAAAGACACAAACACAAACTCCCCCTGAAATGCAGCCCCCCTCTCAAAATATGCCATGAATGCAAATGGGGTGCATGTGGAGTGTAAAAAGCATGCTTCTTAGATATGATTGACTGCAATTACAACATCTAACAGGTATAGCAAAAGACATACTATCTATGATACATGACATGATTAGTGCAACAGATGATATCTAAAGAGAGTCATTAGCACACATTTTTCGATTTTTGCAAACAAAAAAATCACCACATTTTCTAGTTGACAAACAAAGTAAAGCATTAGATGCAAAAGCTAACTGATATCTACCAAGTTAAGTATTGTCCAGAACAAAGTGCTTCAGCCAACTTGTTATCCTTTTAAATTTTAGGCTTTTCTTTTCCTTTTTTCATTTTTTCCAGGGATTATTTGCATGTCAACCTTATGCTAACCGACCAAGTCAAGCCTAGGCCAGAACTGGACCATCATAAGCTGAAGACATTGGTCTTGGAATTACGCTGTCCTAGTTCATACAAAAGTGCTATGGTAAGCAGTCCAGAACAATGCAATGCGACAAAACAAACACACCTGGATCTTTTCAAATAAGCATAAAAAGGCTTGAATTTTTCATTTTTCTGAATTTTGATCATTTTAAAGCACATTTTTCATGTTTAAAGCATATAGATGTCCAAGTTGCATATCTGCATCTAAGTAAGGATCTAGCTACCGGGCATGTAAAAGATAGCAAAAGCATTAAACCTACACATGCTAGTTACCAGAAGCAATGGTGATCATTTTTCAATTTTAAAGCATAAAAGCCATGCATATGACAAATATCAGACATATCATGTGAACTGAAGCAAAGCATGATCATCGACAAGTATTCAAAAGCATGTACCAGCTAGAATAAGTAAAGCATATCAATCATATAACAGAAGCATGCTCAAAATGTGATATATGATTATGCATGATATTGACTCACACAAAAAGACTTAAGAAAAGAGTAAAGAAGAAAGAAAAACTAACTAAAAATATCCTAAAAAGGATACACAACTCCCAAATCCCCTCGCAGACGCTCAAAAGTAGACTGATCTAGGGGTTTGGTAAAAATGTCAGCAACTACTGATGGTTATCAACATGAACAAGATAAATGACCCCTTTCTCATATTGATCCCTCGGAAAGTGAAAGCGCACATCAATATGTTTGGTTTTTGAATGAAGACATGGGTTTTTCCCTACACTAATTGCACTGGTGCTATAACAAAACAAAGGAACTCTGGCAGGGAAGAACAACCCAAAATCCCACAAAGTAGAAAACATCCATGCCAACTGTGAGTAGTAGCTAGCAGCAGCTACATACTCAGCCTCAGTAGTAGAAAGCACAACTCCAGATTTTTTTCGAGAAGACCACGAAACAGGCGAAGAACCGAGAAACTGGCAAGTACCGGAAGTCGACTTGCGATCCAGCTAGCACCCACTAAAATCAGCATCAGAAAAAACTAGATAAATCAAGAGACGATGATGCAGAATAGTAAAGACCTAGATCAGGAGCATAGGTAAGGTACCTGAAAATACGCTTGACAGCCTGCCGGTGAGATGCGTGTGGTGAAGATTGAAAACGAGCGCACAAACCCATGACAAACTGAATGTCCAGTCTCGTCGCAGTCAAGTATAGTAGCGATCCGATCATCCCTCGATACTCTCTCTCGTTGACCTTGACATCATTCTCGTCCTTGTCCAGGCTTCCAGATGTACCCATTGGGCTCATCTGAGGCTTCATCTCTCCACCAAAGTCAAACTTCTTTAGCATGTCCCGTGTGTACTTGCCCTGGTGGATGAAGATGTCGTCCGTGGTCTGCTTGATCTGGAAACCTAAGAAGTACTTGAGCTCACCCATGAGACTCATCTCAAACTTGCTGTGCATATGCTCAGAAAACATGGACACAAGCTCATTAGTAGAACCACCAAAAATAATATCGTCCACATAAATTTGAGCAACCAATAAGTCTGAGCCAACTCTGAACAAGAAAAGAGTTTTGTCCACAGAACCCAGCACAAAATCGTTCCCCAACAAAAACTTCTTTAGGAGATCATACCAAGCCCTGGGGCTTGCTTCAGACCGTATAATGATTTCTGCAACTTGAAAACATGTCGAGAAAACTTAGGGTTCTCAAAACTGGGGAGCTTCTTAACATAGAGCTCCTCCTCTATATACCTGTTCTGAAAAGCACTCTTGACATCCATTTGAAAAAGCTTAAAACCTTTAGAAGAAACAAAAGCCAAAAGAATACAAATGGACTCAAGACGGGCAACAGGGGCGAAGGTCTCCTCAAAATCAATACCTTCTTTCTGGCAAAAACCCTATGCCACTAGTCGAGCTTGCGCACTACAACCCCATCTTCGGCTTGCTTGTTCTTAAACACCCACTTGGTGCCTATGGTGTTGCATCCAGGTGGCAGCTTAACCAGTGTCTGTTGGGGGAAAATATTCCATCTTCAGGGTTATTGCAGTAACAAAACAAAGGTTGGTGATTAAGTCCAAGATTTCCAGCATATGACTCCGGGGATGCATTGAGTCAAGTTCGAAGTATGATGACGGACTCCAATTCAGAGTATATCTTCGAATTTGAACTCTTCCAACAGTTTCCCTCCCAGCTAAGATGGAAGACTTATCTTCTTTCTCATTAGATTAGTCTTTTACCATTTTAGCCCTATTAAGGGTACCGAATAGTTTCCACTATGTCGGTTGTAATAAAGGGGTAAAAGGGTCTTTTCCTTAATGTTTGGGCCTATAAATACCCCCCGTTTTACCCTGTAATAGGTACCGAATACAAGTTATTCCATACACACTTTCAAACTATTCTAAGTTATTATCCTTTCGGAGGCTTGGAATAGTTTCCTTCACAAACACTTCGTTTGTTAGTTTCTAATCTTCAGAAACCTGTTAGCGTAATCTTTTACGCCAACAGTTGCGCCGTCCGTGTGGAACCTAGTTCAAAAAACTTCGTTTTCTACCAACTTCTCACACCATGCCTCCTAAGCGGAGTGCAGCCGGTAATCCTGTTCGGAGGTCCCCTCGGACCTCCGGAGTAAGATCTTCAGATACAGTTGAGTTCGGAGGACCTTCGACGTTTCCTCCAACTCAAACTCCGGAAGGGATTCCCCTTCCTCGAGCATACAAAGTTCCTCCGCCAACTCCATCTATACTTCGGCCACCCGGATTCCCTCTTCCACCTCAAGTTCCACTTCAAACTGATCCCTACAGTTCTCAAGACCCGGATGATCCTTCCGGAGGAGATGAAGACAGTCTTGGTGATATGGCCACTCAAATGGCCAGTCTCCAAGCCGAAGTTGCAAGGTGGCGGCAAGAAGTCGCGAATAGGCTTCGCTCTCAAGCCACCCCAACCATTCCTGAAGTGCCTGAAGACGACGAGGTTATTTATCCCGAAGCCCTAGAGAATGCTTCCTTCGATACAGAGTCTCCACTGCATCCTGAGTTGCAGAAAGTACGCTTCGACCCTAAGTTTAAAACTTCGAAGCTTTGCAAGTATGCCGGGGATGAAGATCCTGGAGAATTTGTCCGTTCTTATGCTCTAGCAATTGAAGCCAGTGGGGGAGTGCGGGACACTATGGCAAAATGTTTTCCCCTAGCTCTTCAAGGAGTGGCATTATGGTGGTTCTGGTCTCTGAAGCCAGGATCAATTAATTCATGGGGGCAGCTGAAGAAGAAGTTCGTAAGCAATTTCCAAGGCACCTTCGTGCCCCCAATGTCAACAGGAAGTCTTTTCCATGTGAAGCAGCTCCCTGGAGAGACATTGAGACAATATTTCAAGCGCTTCGCTCATACGAAGTCGCAGATTCGAGGGTTAACTACATCTTCAGTAGTTGACGCAGCTCGAGAGGGAGTTATTCATCCAGGCCTCCTTGATAAACTTCACCGAAAAAGCATATCTTCTGTTTCGCAGTTGATGTCATATTTCGAAGAGTATGCAAGGTCAGAAGAAGGATGGCTTCGAAGAACTGCTGCAACCCCTTCGATACTGCAAGAAGTAAAATTGGAAGTAAAAACTTCAGCACAGCCGCAAGGGCCTAGCTTCGAAGTTCAGCATGACAGGCGTAGGGGGCAAAAGCATTCTTGTTCAGAAGTTCTGAACATTGCACCCCCGTAGAAGTTTGCCCAAAGAGCTCCGCAACACTCAGGAAGCAAGACCAGCGGATGGAGGACGCCAGGGAAACTGGCTGGCAAGGGCCATACCTTTTTCTGCTGTATTCATGGTGAAAACCGAAGTCACGCAACTGATGCGTGCAAGGCTATACTTACCCTGAGAGGAGAATATCTAGAAAGAACTTCGGGTCGAGGCACTACTGACCGAGTTACAGCTGAAGTGCGACTAGAGCTTGTCCAGGCTGTGGCGCGGATAGAGAACTTCGATTCGGCAAGACGCCCTCCGGTGGGCAATATTATGCCACCTCCGAAGCAAGAAGAGGGGCAAGATCGAGGAAAAAGTGTAGTCCTCGCTATCTCCGGAGGAGGTACTCTCGGAAGTATGTCAAAGAGGCAGAGAAGAGAATATGTCAGAGAGGTGGGCCATATTGGAACCTCTTCATCTGCAGCTGCTATGCCCGAATGGTCCCATGTGCCAATATCCTTCTGCGCAGATGATGCAGTTGGTGTTAAATTCCCACATGCAGAACCACTTGTCATCACTGCTGACATAGCAGGAACTGAGGTTCAGAGAGTCCTAGTTGACGGAGGGAGTTCGGCGGATATTATTTTTGTCCAAGCTTTTGCCAACTCTGCATCTCCAGAAAGCATCTTCTCCCAGCAGCCCGTCCTTTGCAAGGATTTGCAGGACCCCCTCTTGATGCTCTCGGCCAAATTGGCCTTGAAGTTACTTTCGGAGAGGGGCCAATGGCCAGGACTGAGGAAGTGATCTTTGATGTTGTAGATGCTCCATATGCATATAATGTCATCTTCGGAAGAGCCATGTTAAATCAATTCGGAGCTGTGGCGCATCATAATTACTTATGTATGAAGATGCCCACACAAGCAGGAGTGCTCACTGTTTTCGGAGATCAAGCCATCGCACGAAGAGCAGAGTATAGTCATGGCCCTCCTCTTGACACGAGGCAGGTGAACAGTGTGCAAGATGATCCGGAGATTTTTTCTGCTCCTAGCGAATCCTCGAAAAGGTCCTTCCCAAGACCAAGTCCTGAAGGAGAGATTGCAACGAAGGTTATTGTCAAAGATGGCAAGGAATATTCATTTCAATTTGGTAAAGACATGCCTCCAGAAGTTGCTGCCTCCTTAGAACAAGTACTTGAGGAAAATTTGGATGTCTTTGCTTGGTCTGATGAAGACATCACCGGAGTCAGTCGGGACATTATTGAACACAGTCTACTTGTGAACCCGAAGGCTCGGCCTGTTAGGCAAGGACTCCAGAAGATGTCTGTGGAGAGAGCCGTCCTCGCTAAAGACGAAGTTGAAAAGTTGCTGAAGGCTGGGATTATCAGGGAAGTGGCTCATACAGAGTGGTTAGCTAACCCAGTCTTCGTTAAGAAGAAATCTTCAGGGAAGTGGCACATGTGTATTGATTTTACATCTCTGAACAAAGCATGCCCCCGCGACCCCTACCCTATGCCCCGAATAGATCAGTTGGTCGACTCCACTACTGGTTCGGAGTTATTAAGCTTCCTCGATGCGTATTCCAACTATCATCAAATTTGGTTGAATCGCGAAGATGAAATCAAGACAAGCTTCGTAACTCCTTCTGGAGTCTTTTGTTACGTAAGAATGCCCTTTGGCTTAAGAAATGCCTGGGCTACATTTTCGAGGTTAATTGCTAAGGCTCTAGGTCATCAATTAGGTCGTAATGTAGAGGCCTATATGGATGATATTGTAATCAAGAGTGCCTTAAAGCACCAACATAGCCTAGACTTAGCAGAAACATTTAATAGCCTTCGGGCATGTGGGATCCATCTCAACCCCGAAAAATGTATTTTCGGGGCGCGGGCTGGAAAATTGTTAGGGTACCTAGTTTCAACCAGAGGGATCGGCGCTAGCCCCACTCAAATAACTGCGTTGTAGAAGATGTCTCCTCTAGAGAATTTAAAGCAAGTGCAAAAGCTGACCGGTCATCTAGCAGCACTTAGCAGATTTCTGGCAAGGTCAGCGGAGAGAAGTTTGCCTATTTTCAAAGCATTGAAAGGTTCCGAAGATTTTGCATGGACACTGGAGTGTCAAAAGAGCTTCGAAGATATTAAAAACTATCTCAGTAACCTTTCTACACTCACGGTGCCTGTTGCGGACGAAACCGTACTCCTCTACCTTGCAGCTACTGGCTCTGCTGTCAGTGTAGTTCTTGTCAGAGAGGTTGATTTCAACAGGAAGTTGGTACAAAATCCAGTTTACTTTGTGTCCGAAGCATTGAACAGAGCAAAAGCAAGATATTCCGAGCTTGAGAAATTCGTTTATGCTCTCATAATGGCTTCGAGGAAGCTAAGGCATTATTTTTTGGCACATAATGTTGTTGTACCAACTTCGTATCCTTTAGGAGATATGCTCCGAAGTAAAGATTCCACTGGAAGAATTGGGAAGTGGGCTGTTAAGTTAGCACCCTTCGGCATATCTTTCCTGGCAAGAACAGCAATTAAGTCACAAGTATTGGCTGACTTCGTGGCAGAGTGGACTCCCCCTGCAGCATGGGCTCTAGAGAAGCCAAGTGAAGAAATTTGGACTATTTACTCGGATGGAGCTTTTCAAGCATCTGGAGCAGGTGTCGGAGCTGTGATAATTTCTCCTTCAAGGCAAAAGGCATTGTACTCCGCAAGACTCAACTTTAAGTCTACCAATAATACAGCGGAGTATGAGGGAATTCTTTTGGGACTTCGCAAGGCACGTGCTCTAGGGGCTACAAGAGTTGTTATTAAAACAGATTCTCAGATTGTAGCAGGGCACGTAGACAAGAGTTTCCATGTCCGACATCCACAACTTGCAAAGTACTTAGAAGAAATCCAGAAGATCGAAGCAGCATTTAAAGATATTTCCATTCGGAGTATACCTAGAGCAGAAAATATTCAAACTGACATCTTAGCAAAAGCTGCAGCCGGAGCCATGGACATACCCGAAGAAGCTTTTTATGAAGAACTCTGTGCACCTTCGGTGCGACAAATTCCAGCTGCGGAAGTCCTTTGCATTCCAAATTCAGATTGGCGAAGCTCAATCATGGAAGTGTTGCAAGGAGAAGCAAATATGTCCGAAGGGCCACAACTTTTGAGGTTAAAGTTTAGAACTCGGAATTATCAAATAATCAACGGTATTTTATACAAGGTCGGACTATGTTCCCCTCTGCTCCGATGTATATCTCAAGCTGAAGGTCAAGAAATTCTTCGAGAGATCCATGAAGGACTTTGCGGTAGCCATCTGGCCCCTCGAGCTTTGGTAGGAAAAACACTTCGCCAGGGGCTTTATTGGCCTACAATAACAGCTGATGCGGAAACCTTGGTCCGCACTTGCCAAGGATGTCAATGGATGGGACGAAGGAGTCATTGCCCACCAATAGCCCTTCAAGTCATAGCGCCAGTATGGCCCATGGCCAGATGGGGCATGGATCTTATTGGTCCCTTCCCAACAGCAAAAGGAAATTTGAAGTTCGCAGTGGTAGCAATTGAATACTTTTCAAAGTGGGTCAAAGCAGAGCCCCTAACAGCTATCACTTCAAACAATGTACAGAAATTTTTCTGGAAGAATATCATTTGCTGGTTCGGAGTGCCTAGACAACTCACAGTTGACAATTGAACACAATTCGACGCAAAACCTTTCAAGAAATTTTGCGAAGATCTAGACATACAGCTATGCTTTGCTGCAGTGCGACACCCTCAGTCTAACGGAGCTGTAGAAAGAGCCAATGGTAATATTTTGTCAGGTCTAAATCGAAGGATAGTAGGATTGTCAAAAGGACTCCAGAGCGAGGAACTTCCGAAGATTTTGTGGTCCATTCGAACCACTCAAACGAGGGCCACGGGTTTCACTCCATTCAGACTATTATTCGGTGATGAAGCTATGACACCAACAGAGCTCAAAGGAGGATCACTTCGCAACACCGAACCAGAAATAGAAGGAGAAAGACAAGCTTTGCTGGATTTAACAAAGGAGACAAGACTTCGAGCTGTGGCAAATTTGTCAAAGTATCAGCAGTAGACGAAGGCTTGGTTCGACCCGAAGGTCAGGATTAATGAAGTTAGGCCGGGTCATCTCGTTTTGCGAAGTATCATAGCACCAGGAAAATTAGGAAATAAATGGGAAGGTCCATACTTAATTGTTCGCTCAGGGCGTCCTGGTTCTTTTAAATTAGCTAATTTGGAAGGTGAATAGTTAGCACATACTTGGCATGCGAAGCACCTAAAGCGATACTTCGCATAAGGGCTCCTTGTAATCATTTGTAAACACTTTCCAAATTAATAAAGCATATGGTTCAGATAAAGCCTACCCCTCATAAACTTCCCACTTCCGAGTTGACGCACTGGAATAGCGGAGTTGACCGAGAGGGATGTGTCATTAATTTGAATCATATTTTCGGACTTCGGACCACTGGTCCGAAGTTTTCGACGTGGTGGGCTGACATAATCCGGAGTCTAAGCCACCGGCTTGTAGGCATCCGTAAAAGAGCAGAAGACCACAAGATGCGGAGTCCAAGCCACCGGCTGGTAGACATCCGTAAAAAGAGTCCAAGGAGACCAAATGATGCGGAGCCCAAGCCACCGGCTTGTAGGCATCCGTAAAAAGAGTCCAAAGAGACCACTGCGAACTCCAAACCACTGGTTTGACAGAATTCGCAAAAAGAGCCGAAGGAGGCCAATACAAAATAGAGTTTAAGCCATGAGCTTCGAATGTCTACTAAGAAAGTACAAAGTGACAAATCATCCAAGACACTAAATTGTCCAGAAAGTTATCCCAAGGGATTTCTTTCAAAAATATAAGGTACTAAGTTACCAGTCTTCAGACTACAAATAGTCAAAGACATTTTATAAGATTTTAATTGATCTTTAAATTGCTGAGGGGCTCCGAACCCCAAAAATTGTATTCCTAAGTTTTTCTTTGTGGCTAACCATCTTTGAATACAGTTCGAAGTTGCTTACGCCCAAAGAGGGGCTAGTAAATAGGGAGACAATTTTAAATCGATATTTATTATTTGAACAAATATGATTACATCATGAAAAATTGGTATCTATACCAAGAAGGAATCGAAGACCTCTTCGATCCCTAGAGCTAGGGTTGGAATGACTAGTTCCAGAGCCGGGAGTTCTAACAACTTTGCGTTTAACTCTCATACCTCCCTTCGAAGCTCTAAAGTCTTTTTGTTCTTGTTGAAGCTCGGCCCAAGTTCGAAGCCGTTCGGGGCTCCTTTCCCAGCTTCCAAGTTCTTCAGGCTTTTTACCTTGAGCTTCATCTTCGTCTTCGGACCATATAATGTCTTCGGAAGATGAAGTTTCCAAGTTATCTTATTTTTCTTCCTCTTTAATACAAGATAATATATCTTTGCTTACTTCGGACGTAATCGCTCCGGAGCTATCCCGAGGAACTAAAAATCGAGGCCGCTTATGAAGTTTTAAGATATCGAAGGTAGCCCATAATAAGCGAAGTTCGTCGTTAACATCTAACACTTCGACATCTTCCATATGAGGCAAAGCCTAAAAACATGATAAGCAAATCTTCATTCATAAATGTACAAAAGCGTAGTGTTTTACATAGTTGAAGATCCTAAGATAATTCTAAACATGCGGGTTTGTTGGGGGCTGACTTCTCGATGTTTGGGACCGAGCTTGCTTCTGGCGTTGTCCTTCATCAATCCAGGCCTTGATCGCAGAGCGACCTTCGGCTCTCCATGAAGTTTGAAAGGTGTTGGTGCGAATGCCCAAGGGCTTTGACGGCTTCATCTCAAAACCGTCATTGTATCGAAGGCTGACTTCGGTGAAGCGAAGGCCGTCAGGCTCAAGGCTTCTCACCGAAGCTACCACACCCCTCGCGTGCGAAGGGGGGCTTCAGAAGAATCCAAGACTGCAAAGGCTGACAGCGTCTGCTCTGCAAAAGCTAGTGATGTCCACTCTGCGAAGCTGACAAAAGAATCCTCCAAATAAAGTAGACTACCAACTGTACCCCCTATTCTGATGAGACAAAACCGGTGTAAACCCTAGGGGTAAAGTAGTCTATTCACAGGGCTGAATAGTGCCTATAAATAGTGGAGGCTGACTAGGTCACATCAACACTTTGAGCAGGCATTGTAGAACTCCTGTGCTAGCTGCCACTCTCTGTGTATTCATCCTATGAGTTCATTTTGTGTTCCCCGTTCAAGCAATAAAGTTTTGATTATGTTTTCATTTACTTCTTGAACTTGTATGCGTACTTCACTACATGCTCTGATTTCTCTGTGCACCTTCTTCTTGTGAGTTTTTCTGGAGAGGTGTGTGAGAAGCCTGTCTGGGTGAAGTGTGTTTTTCAGTGTCTGTTCGCTTTGTGTAAACTGGAGGCTAGACCTCTCTGATTACTAGCGAAGCACTGTTCGAAGCCCGTTTTCTTCCCTTGTCGAAGTCCTCGGCGAAGTGCGTTCAGTGTGCGTTTAGACCTTTGATGTACGAAGCCAGCACCAGTTGTTGTCGCTGAGTATTTGGTCGAAGTCCACAGAGGGAAGTCTGCTCTTGCAAAGGCTGAAGTGCGAACCCTGCTCGGAGGCACCTAGTGTGCTGAGCCTACACTAACTTAGCAGAGTTAATCGAAGTCCTCAGAGGGAAGTCCGCTCTTGCGAAGGTTGAAGTGCGAAGCCTGCTCGAAGGCACCCTGTGTGCGGAGCCTGCACTGACTTAGCAGTACTGAATTTTCAGGGTTGTGGGTGGAGCGAAGTCTTCTTAGCTTCGAACTTTTGCTCCTTGCGAAGCCTAATTTCGGAGCTGTGAAATACCTCCGAACCAGAACTTCGAAGGCTGTGTTCGAAGCCTGTTCCACAGAAGACAGAAGTAAAACAGAAGGCTAGTTTTAGTCTGAAATTTTAAAAGCTCCCATTCACCCGCCCTCTGGTCGTTGTTTCTGGTCCAACAATTGGTATCAGAGCAGGTTAAGATCACCAGTTGACCTTAACCGGTTTTGTGATCTGTTGGCGACATGGACAGAGTTAGTAAAATACCTCTGTTCGATGGGACTGATTTTGCATACTGGAAGGTGCGCATGGAGGCTTACTTGCTAAGCCAAGGAAATGCAATTTGGGAGATTGTGGACTCACAATACTCCATCCCTAAAACTCGCACCTCTCAAACAGAGAAGGATCAGTATAATGCCAACTCCAAGGCTAGAAACATACTGTTCATTGGTTTGAGCCGGAGTGAGTTTGATAGGGTACAACACCTTAGGACAGCTAGGGAAATTTGGACCACTCTCACTATTTTTCATGAGGGCTCTACACAGATTAAGGCCACGCGCCAAATCACATACAATCAACAGTATCGGCTGTTTGTGCAGGCACCTGGTGAATCTATAGATGCCATGTTTTCTCGCTTTGATGCGATAGTGAGTAACTTGCGGTCCAACGGGACGCTTGCTTACAATGATCATGATAGGGCTATCAAGCTTCTCTATGCTCTTGATCGTAGCATATGGGAAGTGAAGATATCCAGCATTGAGGAGTCCGCAGGTTATGACACATTGATCTGTGATGAGCTCTTCAGCAAGCTGAAGTCCACAAAGATTGCTAAGGCATCTCTTGCAGTGCACAGAAACTCTTTGCCACAGCCATTGGCATTGGTTTCTAGCACTAGCCGTGGCACCACTGCAGAACCAAGCACATCTGGCACTTGTGTTCTTGCAGATGGTTTTGCTTTGTCCTCACTAGTCTCCGTCACTAAGGAGTAGGTGGATACTCTAGATGATGATGAGCTTGCTCTCATTGCCAGAAGGTTCACCCGTTTTCACCATGAGAGACGAGATCAGAGGAGAGGTGGTTTTAGTGGGTGTTTGAACTGTGGCGACACCTCTCACATCAAGGCAAATTGTCCTAAACTCAAGAAGAGACATGAGAGTGAGCGCCCAAAATACCACAAGAAGGAGAGGAAACCCTTTGTGAAGGGCAAGCGCGGCAAGGTGGCTAAGAGAGTAGCCAAAGCCGCTTCCAGAGCATTTGTTGCTGCTCTCAGCGACATCGACACTTCCTCAACTGAGGAGTCGAGCTCTGAGGAGGAGTCTCCAAGGAAGGAGGAGAAGAAGGACAAGAAGGGACGAGATTTCACCGGCCTTTGCTTCATGGCCGACAGCGATCACAGTGGCAATGAGCTTGACTCATCTAAGGTACCACTATCCTATGACCAGCTTACAATTAAACTAGATGAACTGAATGAAGTAGTTCTTGGTCAGGATAGACTACTTGTGCAAGCCGCTAGAGAAAGAAAAGACCTTAGACTTAGGCTTGAATCTGTTTCTACTGATTATGCCATGCTTAAGTCTAGGGTTAATGATGCTGAATGTGAATCTTGTACTGTTGTCATGGGTGAGCTTGCTCAGTTGCGTTCTGTACATGCTCAAACTCTATCTGAGCTTGAGACTGCACAGAAGCAGCTTTTGGTGGTTGATTCTAGACCTCATGATATAATTGAATGCATGAAATGTTCTTTATTACGCGAGAGCATTAATTTACGTGATAAGCATGTTCATGATTTAGAGGCTAGATTGGAGAGGGCCGGTAGTTCTAAGGATATGCAGCTTGTGTGTGACACTTGCATAACCCTTAAGGACCAGCTAGGCACTGTTAGAGAGCGAGCTGAAAACCTCATGACTAAAAATGAGTACCTTTTTCTGTGGTTAACAAATGCACTGAGGGAAAGGGTAGGATGGATTTGCTCTTGGCCAAGACCAAGATGTGCGCTGACAGAGGAGGGTTAGCTCTAGGTTTGGGTTTTGAGAGGATTCCTTCAGATAGTAAGAACAAAATTGTGTTTACCTCACCCACTACCTTAGAGAAAGAAAGAGCTCTGTTAGACACTCCATCAGCCAAAAAGCCTACCGGGACACCTAAGAAAACCACTCCTCCTGCCAAGAAAATCCCTCCCAAGAAAACCACTCAGCAGAAGCCCAAGGAGCCTGTGAGAATTGCTCCTATGACCCATGAGAGTGCTCCTAGGAGAGTTTTTCATTGTTCCTACTGTCAGCGGGTGGGTAACTTTGTTGGGTTCTGTTTTCGTCGCATCAAGGATGAGCGACGCTCTCAGGCGATGAGGTTCCAGAACATGCACTACCCATCTTTAGGTATGCATGAGTCTGAGTTTTACTCTCGTCCTGTTTTCGAGGCTCCTCATGCTTCTCGGAGAGGTTTTGCTCCTCGAGGTGTTCACCATGTTCCATATGGTGGTAGACCCCGGGCGAGTAGATTTGTGCCTCATCAGAGTAGGAGACCTCGTCATGTTGTTAGATCACAGCATGTAGGTAGACATCGCACTTTACATCATTCTGATTATCCTATGTGTAGACAGTCTACTTTTACTGTGCCTACTACTCGTATCACTCAGTGCTGGATGCCTCGTCATATTTTCACTCACCCCAGCACTGAGCGATCGAGATTTTCTTATCATGTGTAGGGGGCAGACCGAGGCTTGGAGGGCATGTGGATCATGGACTCCGGTTGTTCGCGCCATATGACCGGAGATGCAGCATGGTTCTCCAACCTCACGACAACCAAGCAAAGGGAACATATCACCTTCAGCAACAATCGAAGGAGTAGAGTGAAAGGTAAAGGTGTGGTAAGAATTAACTCGAATTTCACTCTCAAAGATGTTGCTTTGGTTGAAAACCTGGGATACAATTTGCTTTCTGTATCCCAGTTGCTTGATGAAGGCTTTGAAGTGCGATTCCATCGCGATACTTCGCAAGTACTCAATTCTGATGGTGTTGTTGTCTGTAAGATCTTTAGAGTTGGGAGAGTTTTTGGAGCTGATTTTTCTGAGTCATCTAGTTTTCTCATTGTCTTGTTGCATATTCTACGTATGAGCTTTGGAAGTGGCATAGGAGACTAGGGCATATGAGCTTTGAGTTGCTCGCTCGTCTGAGTGCCCTAGGTCTGATCCGAGGATTGCCCAAGCTCAAGTTTGAGAAGAATTTAGTTTGCGCTCCTTGTCGACATGGAAAAATGATTGCCGCTTCGCACTCGCCAGTCACCACAGTGATGACTGAACATCCCGGAGAACTTCTCCACATGGACATTGTAGGTCCTTCTCGGGTTAGTTCTTTAGGCGGCAAGTGGTATGTATTAGTCATTGTCGACGATTTCTCTCGCTACTCTTGGGTCTTCTTTCTTGCCAGCAAGGATGAAGTGTTCTCACACTTTCGGAGCTTGGCTTTGAGACTTTTCACTGAACTCCCTGGTGCATTGAAATTCATTCGAAGTGATAATGGCATCGAGTTCAAGAACGGTCTCTTTGTTGACTTTTGCATGGAGCGTGGCATAGAACATCAATTCTCTGCTCCGCGGGTTCCTCAACAGAACGGTGTTGTTGAGAGAAAGAACCGCACTTTGGTTGAGATGGCTAGGACGATGCTCGATGAGCAGAGGACTCCTAGAAAATTCTGGGCTGAGGCCATGAACACTGCTTGTTACATCTCAAACCGAATCTTCTTGCGCTCAATTTTGAATTTGACATCTTATGAGCTACGTTTTGGGAGACAGCCCAAGGTTACTCATCTTCGAGTTTTTGGCTGTCGTTGCTTTATCCTAAAACATGGTAATTTGGATAAATTTGAGTCGCGTTCTTCTGATGGGATCTTTTTGGGTTACACTACACATGGTCATTCTTATCTTGTTTAAAATTTGGAGACTAACACTGTCATCGAGTCATGTGATGTGACTTTTGATGAATCAACCCCCTCTGTTAGTTCTGCTCTTGAATAGGCAATTGAACACGATATGTAACAGACTATCTTCGAAAAAGAATATCCCGGAGATTTCGAGGATGAACCCCTACTACCCTCGACATCAACCCCCGAAGCCGACCCCGCTTCGACCACTTCAGCACAAGGTCCCGAAGCAACTACCTCGACATCGGTCATCTTGGACCACTCCAACGCTCAAGTTGAGGGGGAGACTGCATCCCGTCGCGAGGCTCCACACCATGTTCAAAGGATGCATCCTCCCGAGCAGATCATTGGTGAGCTTGATCAAAGGGTAACACGTTCTCATGCTCATTTCATTGATTCCGCTTTTGTTGCTTCTTTCGAGCATTTAGATGTGAGTCATGCACTTTCTGATTCTAGTTGGATCAATGCCATGCATGAAGAACTTGAAAATTTTGAGAGAAACCAAGTCTGGACTTTAGTTGATCCTCCACCAAATGTTCATTTCATTGGAACAAAATGGATTTTCAAAAACAAACAAGGGGAGGATGGGACTATAGTTAGAAACAAGGCTACTTGTAGCTCAGGGTTATTCTCAATTAGAAGGGATTGATTTTACTGAAACTTTTGCTCCTGTTGCTCGTCTTGAGGCCATTAGGATTTTGCTTGCCTTTGCGACATCCCAGGGATTCAAACTCTATCAAATGGATGTCAAAAGTGCTTTTCTTAATGGTTTCATAGGCGAAGATGTTTATGTAAAACAACCCCCTGGTTTTGAAAACCCCAAATACCCACATAAAGTCCTTAAACTTCATAAGGCTCTTTATGGACTCAAGCAGGCCCCTCGGGCATGGTATGCCAGACTTAAGTCTTTTCTGCTTGAGCGGGGGTATTTGATGGGATCTGTTGATAAAACCCTGTTCACTCTTAAGCATGGCAAAGATTTCCTCCTAGTTCATATTTATGTGGATGATATCATCTTTGGTGGCTCTTCTCATGCTTTGGTTGCCGAGTTTGCAGATGCAATGAGCAGGGAGTTCGAGATGTCCATGATGGGCGAACTCACATTTTTCCTTGGTTTGCAAATCAAGCAAAGCAAACAAGGTACTTTCGTCCACCAGACGAAGTACACCAAGGACCTGCTCAAGAAGTTCGACATGGCTGATGCGAAGCCACTCGCCACTCCAATGGCTACATCTGTAGCATTGGATCCTAACGAAGATGGAGAAGCCATAGATCACAAGGAGTTCCGAAGCATGATCGGCTCCCTCCTCTACTTGACCGCTACGAGGCCGGACATACACTTTGCAGTGTGTCTGTGCGCTCGTTTTTAGGCTTCACCACGAGCTTCGCACCGCCAAGCGGTAAAATGCATTTTTAGGTATCTCAAACATACCCTTGAATTCGGCATTTGGTATTCAGCGTCTTCCTCTTTGTGTCTTCGAGGTTATTCCGATGCGGATTTTGCTGGGTGTAGGATTGATAGGAAAAGTACCTCTGGTACTTGTCATTTTCTGGGTACTTCACTGGTTTGCTGGTCTTCCCGCAAAGAGTCTAGTGTTGCACAATCGACGGTTGAGGCCGAATATGTTGCTGCAGCTAGCTGTTGCTCTCAGATTTTGTGGATGGTTTCCACTTTGCGGGATTTCGGGTTAGATTATAAGAGTGTTCCACTTTTCTGTGATAACACTAGTGCTATTTGTATTGCAAAACAACCCAGTTAAGCACTCCAGAACCAAACACATTGATGTGCGATATCATTTTCTCGGAGTATATCTTCGAACTTAGACTCTTCCGGGAGCTTCTTTGCTAGCTAAGATGGAAGACTTATCTTCTTTCTCATTAGATTAGTCTTTTACCATTTTAGCCCTATTAAGGGTACCGAATAGTTTCCACTATGTCGGTTGTAATAGAGGGGTAAAAGGGTCTTTTCCTTAATGTTTGGGCCTATAAATACCCCTCGTTTTACCCTCTAATAGGGACCGAATACAAGTTATTTAATACACACTTTCGAACTATTCTAAGTTATTATCCTTTCGGAGGCTTGGAATAGTTTCCTTCGCAAACACTTCGTTTGTTAGTTTCTAATCTTCAGAAACCTGTTAGCGTAATCTTTTACGCCAACAGTTGGCGCCGTCCGTGGGGAACCTAGTTCAAAAAACTTCGTTCTCTACCAAGTTCTCAAACCATGCCTCCTAAGCGGAGTGCATCTGGTAATCCTGTTCGGAGGTCCCCTCGGACCTCCGGAGTAAGATCTTCAGACACAGTTGAGGTCGGAGGACCTTCGACGTTTCCTCCACCTCAAACTCCGGAAGGGATTCCCCTTCCTCAAGCATACGGAGTTCCTCCGCCAACTCCATCTATACTTCGGCCAGCCGGAGTCCCTCTTCCACCTCAAGTTCCACTTCGAACTGATCCCTACAGTTCTCAAGACCCGGAAGACCCTTCCAGAGGAGATGAAGACAGTCTTGGTGACATGGCCGCTCAAATGGCCAGTCTCCAAGCCGAAGTAGCACGGTGGTGGCAAGAAGCCACGAATAGGCTTCGTTCTCAAGCCACCCCGATCATTCCCGAAGTGCCCGAAGACGACGAGGTTATTTATCCCGAAGCCCTGGAGAATGCTTCCTTCGACACCGAGTCTCCGCTGCATCCTGAGTTACAGAAAGTACGCTTCGACCCTAAGTTCAAAACTTCGAAGCTTTGCAAGTATGCCGGAGATGAAGATCCTGGAGAATTTGTCCGTTCTTATGCTCTAGCAATTGAAGCCAGTGGTGGAGTGCGAGACACTATGGAAAAATGCTTCCCCCTAGCTCTTCAAGGAGTAGCATTGCGGTGGTTCTGGTCTCTGAAGCCAGGATCAATCAATTCATGGGGGCAGTTAAAGAAGAAGTTCGTAAGAAATTTTCAGGGCACCTTTGTGCCTCCAATGTCAATAGGAAGTCTTTTCCAGGTGAAACAGCTCCCTGGAGAGACCTTAAGACAATATTTCAAGCGCTTCGCTAATACGAAGTCACAAATTCGAGGGTTAACTACGTCTTCAGTAGTTGACGCAGCTCGAGAGAGAGTTATTCATCCAGGCCTCCTTGATAAACTTCACCGGAAAAGCATATCTTCTGTTTCTCAGTTGATGTCTTATTTTCGAAGAGTATGCAAGGTCAGAAGAGGGATGGCTTCGGAGAACTGCTGCAACCCTGTCAATACTGCAAGAAGTTAAATTGGAAGTGAAAACTTCAGCACAGCCGCAAGGGCCTAGCTTCGAAGTTCAGCATGACAGGCGTAGGGGGCAAAAGCATCCTCGTTCAGAAGTCTTGAACATTGCACCCCCACAGAAGTTTACCCAAAGAACTCCGCAACCTTTAGGAAGTAAGACCAGCGGTTGGAGGCAGCCAGGGAAACCAGCTGGCAAAGGCCAGACCTTTTTCTGCTATATCCATGGTGAAAACCGGAGCCACGCAACTGATGCGTGCAAGGCTATACTTGCTCTGAGAGGAGAATATCTGGAAAGAACTTCGGGTCGAGGCACTGCTGACCGAGTTCCATCTGAAGTGCGTCCGGAGCTTGTCCAGGCTGTGGCGCGGATAGAGAACTTCGATTCGGCAAGACGCCCTCCGGTGGTCAATATTATACCACCTCCGAAGCAAGAAGAGGGGCAAGATCGAGGAAAAAGAGTAGTCCTCCCCATCTCCGGAGGAGGGACCCTTGGAAGTATGTCCAAGAGGCAGAGAAGAGAATATGTCAGAGAAGTGGGCCATATTGGAACTTCTTCGTCTGCGGCTGCTATGCCCAAATGGTCCCATGTGCCAATATCTTTCTCCGCAGATGATGCAGCTGGTGTTAAATTTCCACATGCAGACCCACTTTTCATTACTACCGACATAGCAGGAACGGAGGTTCGGAGAGTGCTAGTTGATGGAGGGAGTTCGGCAGATATTACTTTTGTCCAAGCTTTTGATCAACTCTGCATCTCCAGAAAGCATCTTCTCCCAGCAGCCCGTCCTTTGCAAGGATTTGCAGGACCCCCTCTTGATGCCCTCGGCCAAATTGGCCTGGAAGTTACTTTCGTAGAGGGGCTACTAGCCAGGACAGAGGAAGTGATCTTCGATGTTGTAGATGCTCCATATGCATATAATGTCATCTTCGGAAGAGGCATGTTAAACCAATTCAGAGCTATGGCGCATCATAATTACTTATGTATGAAGATGCCCACACAAGCAGGAGTGCTCACTGTTTTCGGAGATCAGGCCATCGCGCGAAGAGCGGAATATGGTCATGGCCCTCCTCTGGACCCGAGACAGGTAAACAGCGTGCAAGATGATCCGCAGAATTTTTCTGCTCCTAGCGAATCCTCGAAAAGATCCTTCCCAAGACCAAGTCCTGAAGGAGAGATTGCAACGAAGGTTATTGTCAAAGATGGCAAGGAATATTCATTTCAATTTGGTAAAGACTTGCCTCCAGAAGTTGCTGCCTCCTCAGAAAAAGTAGTTGAGGAAAATTTGGATGTCTTTGCTTGGTCTGATGAAGACATCACCGGAGTCAGTCGGGAAATTATTGAACATAGTCTACTTGTGAACCCGAAGGCTCGGCCTATTAGGCAAGGACTCCGGAAGAAGTCTGCGGAGAGAGCTGTCCTTGCTAAAGACGAAGTTGAAAAGTTGCTGAAGGCTGGGATTATCAGGGAAGTGGCTCATACGGAGTGGTTAGCCAACCCAGTCTTCGTTAAGAAGAAATCTTCAGGGAAGTGGCGCATGTGTATTGATTTTACATATCTGATTAAAGCATGCCCCCGTGACCCCTACCCCATGCCCCGAATTGATCAGTTGGTCGACTCCACTGCTAGTTCAGAGTTATTAAGCTTCCTCGATGCGTATTCCGGCTATCATCAAATTTGGTTGAAGCGCGAAGATGAAATCAAGACAAGCTTCGTAACTCCTTCAGGAGTCTTTTGTTATGTAAGAATGCCTTTTTGCTTAAGAAATGCCGGGGCGACATTTTCAAGGTTAATTGCTAAGACTCTAGGTCATCAATTAGGTCGTAATGTAGAGGCCTATATGGATGATATTGTAATAAAGAGTGCTTTAAAGCACCAACATAGCCTAGACTTAGCAGAAACATTCAATAGCCTTCGGGCATGTGGGATCCGTCTCAACCTCGAAAAATGTATCTTCGGGGCGCAGGCTGGAAAATTGTTAGGGTACCTAGTTTCAAGCAGAGGGATCGAAGCTAGCCCCACTCAAATAACTACGTTGCAGAAGATGGCTACTCCAGAGAATTTAAAGCAAGTGCAAAAGTTGACCGGTCGTCTAGCAGCACTTAGCAGATTTCTGGCAAGGTCTGCGGAGAGAAGTTTGCCTATTTTCAAAGCATTGAAAGGGTCCGAAGATTTTGCATGGACACCGGAGTGTCAAAAGAGCTTCGAAGATATTAAAAATTATCTCAGTAACCTTGCTACACTCACGGTGCCTGTTGCGGATGAAACCCTACTCCTCTACCTTGCAGCTACTGGCTCTGCTGTCAGTGCAGTCCTTGTCAGAGAAGTGGATTTCAACGGGAATTTGGTACAAAATCCAGTTTACTTTGTGTCCGAAGCATTGTTCGGAGGAAAAACAAGATATTCCGAGCTTGAGAAATTCGTTTATGCTCTGATAATGGCTTCGAGGAAGTTAAGACATTATTTTTTGGCACATAATGTCATTGTACCAACTTCGTACCCTTTAGGAGATATGCTCCGAAGTAAGGATTCCACTGGAAGAATTGGGAAGTGGGCTGTTGAGTTAGCACCCTTCGACATATCTTTTCTGGCAAGAACAGCAATTAAGTCGCAAGTATTAGCCGACTTCGTGGTAGAGTGGACTCCCCCTGCAGCATGGGCTCCGGAGAAGCCAAGTGAAGAAATTTGGACTATTTACTCTGATGGAGCTTTCCAAGCATCTGGAGCAGGCATCGGAGCTGTGATAATTTCGCCTTTAGGGCAAAAGGCAATGTACTCCGCAAGACTCAACTTTAAGTCTACCAATAATACAGCGGAGTATGAGGGAATTCTATTGGGACTTCGCAAGGCACGTGCTCTAGGGGCTACAAGAGTTGTTATTAAAATAGATTCTCAGATTGCAGCAGGGCACGTAGACAAGAGTTTCCAAGTCCGGCATCCACAGCTTGCAAAGTACTTAGAAGAAATCCGAAAGATCGAAGCAGCATTTAAAGGGATTTCCATTCGGAGTATACCTAGAGCAAAAAATATGCAAGCTGACATCTTAGCAAAAGCTGCAGCCGGAGCTATGGCATACCCGAAGAAGCTTTTTATGAAGAACTCAGCACACCTTCGGTGCCACAATTTCCTGTTGCGGGAGTCCTTTGCATTCCAAGTACAGATTGGCGAAGTTCAATCATGGAAGTGTTGCAAGGAGAGGCAAATATGTCCGAAGGACCACAACTTTCGAGGTTAAAGCTTAGAATTCGGAATTATCAAATAATCAACAGTATTTTAAACAAGACTGGAGTATGTTCCCCTCTGCTCAGATGTATATCTCAAGCCGAAGGTCAAGAAATTCTTCGAGAAATTCATGAAGGACTTTGCGGTAGCCATCTGGCCCCTCGAGCTTTGGCAGGAAAAACACTTCGCAAGGGGCTTTATTGGCCTACAATAGTAGCTGATGCGGAGAGCTTGGTCCGCACTTGCCAAGGATGTCAATGGATGGGACGAAGGAGTCATCGCCCACCAACAACCCTTCAAGTTATAGCTCTAGTATGGCCCATGGCCAGATGGGGCATGGATCTTATTGGTCCCTTCCTAACGGCAAAAGGAAACTTGAAGTTCGCAGTGGTAGCAATTGAATACTTTTCAAAGTGGGTCGAAGCAGAGCCCCTAACAGCTATCACTTCGAACAATGTACAAAAATTTTTCTGGAAGAATATCATTTGCCGGTTCGGAGTGCCTAGACAACTCACAGTTGACAATGGAACACAATTCGACGCAGAACCTTTCAAGAAATTTTGCGAATATCTAGGCATCCAGCTATGCTTTGCTGCAGTGCGACACCCTCAGTCTAATGGAGCTGTAGAAAGAGCCAATGGTAACATTTTGTCAGGGCTAAATCGAAGGATAGTAGGATTGGCAAAAGGACTCTGGACCGAGGAACTTCCGAAGATTTTGTGGTCCATTCGGACCACTCAAACGAGGTCCACGGGTTTCACTCCATTCAGACTATTATTCGGAGATTAAGCTATGACACCAACAGAGCTCAAAGGAGGATCACTTCGCAGCACCGAACCGGAAATAGAAGGAGAAAGACAAGCTTCGCTGGATTTAGTAGAGGAGACAAGACTTCGAGCTGTGGCAAATTTGTCAAAGTATCAGCAGCAGACGAAGGCTTGGTTCGACCCAAAGGTTAAGATTAATGAACTTAGGCCGGGTCATCTCGTTTTGCGAAGTATCATAGCACCAGGAAAATTAGGAAATAAATGGGAAGGTCCATACTTAATTGTTCGCTTAGGGCGTCCTGGTTCTTTTAAATTATCTAATTTGGAAGGTGAAGAACTAGCGCATACATGGCATGCGGAGAACCTAATGCGATACTTCACATAAGGGCTCCTTGTAATCATTTGTAAGCACTTTCTGAATTAATAAAGCATATGGTTCAGATAATGCCTACCCCTCATAAACTTCCCACTTCCGAGTGGACGCACTGGAATAGTGGAGTTGACCGAGAGGGAAGTGTCATTAATTTGAATCATATTTTCGGACTTCAAACCACTGGTCCGAAGTTTCCGAGGTGGTGGGCTAACATAATCTGGAGTCCAAGCCACCGGCTTGAAGACATCCGTAAAAGAGCCCGAGACCACAGAATGCGGAGTCCAAGCCAACGAATGGAAGACACCCGTAAAAAGAGTCCAAGGAGACCAAATGATGCGGAGTCCAAGCCACTGGCTTGTAGGCATCTGTAAAAAGAGTCCAAAGAGACCACTGCGAACTCCAAACCATTGGTTTGACAGAATTCACAAAAAGAGCCGAAGGAGGCCAAAACAAAACAGAGTTTGAGCCATGAGCTTCGAATGTCTGTTAAGAAAGTCCAAAGTGACAAATCATGTAGGACACTAAAGTGTCCGGAAAGTTGTCCAAAGTGATCTCTTTCAAAAACATAAGGTACTAAGTTACCAGTCCTCAGACTACAAATAGTCGAAGACATTTTATAAGATTTTAATCAATTTTTAAATTGCTGAGGGGCTCCGAACTCCCAAAATTGTACTCCTAAGTTTATCTTTGTGCCTAACCATCTTTGAATACAGTTCAAAGTTGCTTACGCCCAAAGCAGGGCTAGTAAATAGGGAGACAATTTTAAATCGATATTTATTACTCGAAAAAATTTGATTACATTATGAAAAAATGGTATCTATACCAAGAAGGAATCGAAGACCCCTTCGATCTCTAGAGCTAGGGTTGGAACGACTAGTTCTAGAGCCGGGAGTTCTAACAACTTTGCGTTTAACTCTCCTCCCTCCCTTCGTAGCTCTAAAGTCTTTTTGTTCTTGTTGAAGCTCGGCCCAAGTTCGAAGTCGTTCGGGGCTCCTTTCCCAGCTTCCAAGTTCTTCAGTATTTTTATCTTGAGTTTTATCTTCGTCTTCGGACCACACAATGTCTTCGGAAGATGAAGTTTCCAAGCTAACGTCTTTTTCTTCCTCTTTAATACAAGATAATATGTCTTTGCTTACTTCGGATGTAATCGCTCCGGAGCTATCCCGAGGAACTAAAAATCGAGGGCGCTTGTGAAGTTTTAAGATATCGAAGGTAGCCCATAGTAAGCGGAGTTCGTCGTTAACGTCTAACACTTCGACATCTTCCATATGAGGCAAAGCCTAAAAACATGATAAGCAAATTTTTATTCATAAATGTACAAAAGCGTAATGCTTTACATAGTCGAAGATCCTAAGATAATTCTAAACCTGCGGGTTTGGCGGAGGTTGGCTGCTCGAAGCTTGGGACCGAGCTTGCTTCTGGCATTGCCCTTCATCGATCCAAGCCTTGATCGCAGAGCGACCTTCGGCTCTCCATGAAGTTTGAAAGGCTTTCCAAGCAGCGGCCACACCTTCGGAAGGAGTAAGGAGTTGGTTGTCGTCAAAGGTAATTGGAGCCGCCCCTGCGTTCGGAGTTATCGATTGGCCCAGATCTTCGTAGTAACGAAGTATGCCGATAGCAGCCACCTGTCCGGAGATTTCTCCGTACCGGATGCCTGCTGTCTTCATTTGCTTCGCCGCTCCTTGGATCCTCTTCAACTGTCGTAGCAAGGAGATGTTGTCATCTGAAGGAAGCGTCCCAGTAGTACCGAAGTACTCCAGAACGCCTAACAATTGGTCCATGACCTCCGCAGCTACCTTTTCCGACTTGAGTTTGTCTTCAACTAAGGCATCCTTCGCCGAAGTTAACTCTCTTACCACTCCAGAGAGCCTAGCTGCCTCCGTAGCTAAAGAATTCTTCTAGTTGAGCAGCTGGCTAGCTTCTTCGGCATCTTTGGCTTTTTCCTCCTGGAGCTTGACAAGTTCAGCTCCCGTTGTAGCGTGCTCCGCCCGCATCTTTTCGATTTCCGCTCGAAGCACAATTTTTTCTGCTTCGAGCTCTTTGTTCGCAGCTTCCAAGCCTTGTCTGGCCCTGTGCTCCGTTGAAACCATGTTGTCCAAGTGGGCCACTCGACCTTCGGAGATAGTAAAATTTCATTGAAGAGTTGCATTTTCCTCTAGAAGGCGAACACTTCCACATTCATTTGAGATGTTCGCATCTCGGGCCAAGACTATTTGTTGCGAAAATAAAAAACCAAGGTGAGAAATTATTTGTATATAAATTTGATGCCTCGCTCAAGATGGCCACCAAGTCTGTCTCCCTGACTTCGCGACTAGCTCGATCCAAAGGCTCGAGCAAAGTCCGAAGCCCAGTTCTTCGCTCCAAGAAAGGAGCTAGAAGAGGGAGCATGCTCAAGGCTTGCTGGTCATCTTCGTTTGGCGAAGACCCGGAGTGCTGACCCGTGTTCTTTGGAGCCCCGGCAGACTGGCCCCCTCAGTAGATTGGCTTTCGTCTGTTGACTCGGACGGAGTTGATACTGAGCTCGGAGCAGGGAGGGGGTCCATCTTGCCTTTGCCTTTTCCAGGTCCCATCTGAGTGGCTCCTGGAATTGGCTCCGAAGTTGTCGAAGGTCCAGGAATTATATCTTCGGGACGGACCTCTTCCACGGGAGTGGATCCTGTTAAAACAAAGGTATTATACATTGTATAATTTCGCAAGAAAAAAGAACAAAAGATATATGTGAAGTTTACCTTCGACATTTTGGCGGCGGGTGAGCATTGGGCTGCTTGGCAGGTCGAAGGCTACTCCAAAGTCTTCGTCGGAGTCAGCAGTCAAATCTTCGACTGTTGGAGCATCCTCGGGAGCAGCCGTTGTTACTTCACCCGGAATCGAAGCTGTAGTAACTTCGACTCCGCTTTCGTCCACAGGGGCTCCGTCTTGCGGTAAATCTTCTTGAGCAACCGTAGTCCTCACTTGCTCGAGGTTGACTTGAGGCTCCGGCACACTCGCAGCATCATCAATATGTGCATCTTTTTGGGCTGCATCCTCGTCAATCAGGCCCACAAGCATCCTGCCTTCATCCTCCAAAGATTCGGAGATTAAAGCTCTTGGGCTCGAAGGCACTGGAACTCTTGGTTTTCGATCCACCTTCTTGAGCGGAGTCTTGGCAGAGCTCGAAGCTCCAGCTTTGGCTTTTCTCTTTTTGGGCCCTTTGTCCGAAGGCACCAAATCCACCAGAGGGGGTGGAACAACTTCGAGTAGCCCCCATACTCGGTTGGATCGTTCCCAAGTACCAACCAATTTGATTCTCCATTCCTTCTCGCTCGGAGTTGGGACGCACAGAATCTTCTCCGAAGCCCGTACAATCTGCTCCGAAGTTATAGGGGCTGAAGAGGCTGAAAAATGAGTTAAGTTGGTTATTCCTTCGAATAAATATGCATGTCATATGTTGTTTTCGAAGTTACCTGCAGGGCTCGAAGTCGAAGAAATTTTGCGAACACCACCCTCCGAATCTTCCTCAAAGATGATCCGCCAGTTGGCCATCAGAGGAGAGATTTGAAGTCCGAGGAATTCTTCGTCTAAGTCCCGCATACTCAAGCGGTGACTGATTTTTTGGAGCAGACTAAGGCGAGCTTCGAGCTGGCCCGGATCCGGGTGCACAAGGGCTTCCTTTCGGAAGTTGATATCTTGCAAAGGTCCAGCTAGACGGCTACTCGCCCCAACTTCGGCATAAAACCACTTCAAAATCTAGTCGGTGTACCATCTGGCATTGATGGCCTTGGCAGGAAATCGGAGAGCATATTCATCTCGAAGTCTAAAGTTCATGCTTCCAAAGGACACCACCATCTTCTCACCTCCGAGGCCTACGAAGGTCTTCGGTTGGCACGAAGCTTTGTGCAGTGCTGTGAAGATCTCCGCCCTTCCTTCACAACCCTCGGCTCGCAACGCCCATTCGAAGATGGCGAGATGTGCTACAGCATTCGGAGAGAGTTGGGGGAGAGTGACATGGAACAAATCCAATACCTCTGCCAATAAGTCGACTGCCGGAAGCCCTAAGCCAGCTTCGAAGAAGACTTTGAAAGCAACCACTTCTCCGGGTCATGGTGACAGAATGATTTCCTTCCCAGGTTTGCGAATCATAACCCCGGAACTGATTTTGCCTTCTACTACGGCCGCAAGCGATTCCCTTTTGCAGATTCAAGGCCCAAGTTGATAAGACTGGTCCGTGTACTTTGTCGACGCTGGGAAGAGGTCTTGGGGGCCAAGATTTTGGGGATTTCTTGCCGCCGCCGCCATTGTTGCCATTGCTGGTGTCGGAGTCATCGCCACCAATGTTGCAGCCACCGCTGCTGCCATAGCCTGCTGCCGGGACAAGGTTGAAGCTGCTCCAGGACCCTTGAAACTGGTTTTTGCCATTAGATCTCACGGATTGCTTCGGAAGAAGAATGGAGGCTAGGGCTTGATTGATGGTCTCTTTGCACGAAAGCGATGGAAAGGTACTCGAGAAGGGTCTGGGCCCTCTATTTATAGCACAGACCTCGATTTTTTACCGTTTGCCTATGCCATTTCGCATTCTTAACCGTTACTTTGTTGCGGAATTAACGTGTCACGTAACTTCCGTTAGAAGAAAGAAGCCAACGACTATTTCTTCCAAGTGTAAAAAGGCTTTCGGACTTTTCGAGTTAGTTCTAAGATGGTTCGAATGTAATTATCTTAGGAAATGATTCGAAGTTTTGCATCTCCATGTATTTCGGAGATGGATTAGAATCTACTAACCCCTACGCATGATTATTTTTCTTGCGTATACTGCTCTCCTAACTTTACAGATTTAGCGGAGAAGCGTATTCGAGGGGCTACTGTTGGGGGAAAATATTCCATCTTCAGGGTTATTGCAGTAACAAGACAAAGAATGTTGATTAAGCGAAGTTTACCAGCATATAACTTCAGAGATACATTGAATCAAGTTCGAAGTATGATGACGGAGTCTAGTTCGGAGTATATCTTCGAACTTAGACTCTTCCGGGAGCTTATATGCCAACTAAGATGGAAGAATTATCTTCTTTCTCATTAGATTAGTCTTTTACCATTTTAGCCCTATTAAGGGTACTGAATAGTTTCCACTATGTCGGTTGTAATAGAGGGGTAAAAGGGTCTTTTCCTTAATGTTTGGGCCTATAAATACCCCCCGTTTTACTCCGTAATAGGGACCGAATACAAGTTATTCAATACACACTTTCGAACTATTCTAAGTTATTATCCTTTTGGAGGCTTGGAATAGTTTCCTTCACAAACACTTCATTTGTTAGTTTCTAATCTTCAGAAACCTGTTAGCGTAATCTTTTACGCCAACACCTAGGCTTGGCCTGATTGGAAAGTATAAGGTGGACAAACAAATAACCCCTGCATTATGAAAAGAACAACAAAACTCATTGATCATCAAGTTTGCTTTCAATGCTCCATTTGAACTGGCCTTGTTTGTCTAGAGTAGACATTGACTAGCTTTGCGCAGTCCCTGCTTTTACTTGTCTAGTTACCTTGATTGAGTGGTGATGCTTTTATTTCAAAAATGATAAAATCACATGCTGTCATCATGTTTTTAGAGAATGTTAAATTGAGTTGAGCACATGATAATTGCTATTAATATGGGCATATTTTTGCTTTATATGTCTTTGCAATTCTTCTCATTTCGAAGCTATGCATCTGTTACATGCTCCTTGATGCTTGCATTTCCAAAGGGGGAGAAATTTTTGTGTTCTCTGCAGCAAGGGGGTAAAATAACTCAGGGGGAGTGTTTATGTTGCAAAGGACAATGTTTTTGCCAAAGGGGTTTTTACTCTTTTGAAAAAGGGGAGGAAAATTCTTTTGTCAAGTGACATGATTTGGCTCGTTTCTGAGTTTTGATGGTCACTTGTGTGCTGAAATTCTTCATTTTTCTTGAACTTGAATTTGGTTGTCAATGCACTCATCAAGGGGGAGATTGAGAAACCAAGGGTTGGTTTCGGAGTCTGTGATGAGTGATTGATAGTTTTTACCCTCTGATTCGAAGGGGTCCCTCCGAAGGGGTTCGGAGGTTGGATCTCCGAAGGTGTTCGGAGGCTGTTTCACCGAAGGGTTCGGTGGGTTTGGTTGCCGCAGCTGTTGCAGCAGAGTGTGCTTGTCGGAGGGGTCCGACAGTACACAATGACTGGGTTGTACCGAAGGTCTCGGTACTTTGGGCGGTACACCGAAGTGTGTGCCGAAGGTTGCTTACCCGGAGAGGTCTCTGGGGTTCTGGATACACTTGTCTGCTTTCTGTGGTGCGCAGGGGACTGCGGAGGCGACGGACGGTTCGTAGCAAGTGAACCTGGGTCAAGCGGGAGGCTTGATGCCAGGGGAGCAGGGAGCTCCGTCACGAAGGCTGCGAAGGGGTCGAGGTCGGACCTCGGGTCGAAGTGCGCTAGGAGAAGGCAGTAAGTGCGGAGCGTGGCTCCGGGTGAAGGTACCCTGAGACGATGTTCTCGGAGGCGAGGCACTTCGAAGGGTACTCCGAATGGAGTGACTTCGGAGTATGGTGGATCAAGTTCTCAAAAGAGGCAAGGTGTTTGAAGTATGCTCCGGAGGGAGACACTCGAAGGTTACCCGACGAAGGTCTCAGAAGTCGAGGTGCATCGAAGGCATGGTCCGGGTGAGGCTCGTTGTAGGACCGAAAGTAGCGACCAGAGGGGGGTGAATGGGCGCCTAAAAATTTCTTGCTAATCTATATCAAAATCCCAACACCCAACCAACCTAACCGGACAAACAATATTAGTAAAGCAAAATTTCAGGAATTTAAATTGTCTAGACTATAAATAACCGGTGTTCTAATTAAAATGATATCTAAACCTAAACTAAATAAAAGTACTGCAGTAAATAAAAAATATTTAGATAAAACTCGAGATATTAATATTTCAGTGTAGAAATAAAATATTAATTAAAAATTAATTCAGAATTAAACCGAAAAATATTGCACGTAACAACTAAAAGAAAATTACTATGACTAATAGAATTTTCTGTTTATTTTTTATACGAGCCGATGAAACAAATATAATTAAATATATAAAACGAGATAATTAATAAACAGATTAAATATTAAATTTTTACTGCTAATTAAAAGAGATAACCATTTATTTAATTAACTAACTAAAAATGATATACTGAAAATTAGGAGATCAATAACAGATTACCTGTATTCGCTGCATGCGCACGTAGACGTCTCCTCGCAATTGTTCGTCGCCGTGTGGAGTCACGAATCGGCCGAAGACTTTGCACGCCGTCTGCATCTAACAGAAACACATCGTTGAATCTGCGCGAGGAAAATTTCCGCCGGAAAAAAAAACAAATTCCGCGCCTGGCGTGCACACACTGTCGCGCCGTGAGGCCTCCCCGTTCTTCCGGGAACGTCTGTGATTAAAACTGAGAAGCAGGCGCCGTCTACGTCCACTGCAAAAAAAAATTACCGCATGGCAAAAAGCCTGGAGGTTTCCGGCGGGGCCTTGCTTTCAAGGATGATGACGCCTTGCCACAGATGTTGAGTGTTGTACGTCTCCGTTGCCTGCTGCAGAAAATACATACCCCGATGCACTTCTCTGTTTCCGTGGAAAACAGCTCTCCCGATGCGGGTGCCTCAACAGTCGCCGGCGCAACGATTTCAGAAGAGAAAAATAATAGCGGCGACGAAAATTTTAGAGAGAGAGAGGGTTTTGGTGGACAGTAGATTGATCTATTCAAAACAGTCATCTATCCCCAAGGGGATAGGGGCCTATTTATAGGCAAATCCTAATACATGAAAAGACTACTTTACCCTCGGGTAAAATAAATTGACTCTAAAATAAATTCCGAAAATTACTAAAATATTCTTAGAAAAATTAACTGACTCGAATAAAAATATTCTAAACTTAAAACTAAATATTAATATCCTAAAAAATGAATTAATGATAGATTGTCAGTTTTACGCCGAAACTGACAAAGTGTCCACCGTCGTCGCACCGGGTACCCGGAT
The DNA here is from genome assembly GCA_019279435.1 of Zizania palustris. Taxonomy (NCBI): domain Eukaryota; kingdom Viridiplantae; phylum Streptophyta; class Magnoliopsida; order Poales; family Poaceae; genus Zizania; species Zizania palustris. The sequence continues at coordinate 98,292,236 of JAAALK010000283.1, read as the reverse complement.
TGGGCCGACCCGACCCCGCAGCTCCCTCAGCCCGGCAATCGTTCGCCGCCCGTGTACCTGAGTCAAACCCAGTCAACAGACCAGTGGATCATCTGCCGCTCCTAGCCATGTACCCGGATTGGGCCAGCCCGACTCCGTAGCTCCTCTGCCCGGCCGTCGCTCACTGCCCGTGTACCTGAGTCACATGCGCCTCAGACTCGGCAGGTCTCCATCTCTCCCTTCCTTTGACTTCCGTTGACAATCACTCATCACATCTGGAATATCAAAAACCATATTCTTCAACATGGTTTCTCAATCTCCCCCTTGATGAGTGCATTGTCAACATCCTTTTCAGCTCATCTCTAGAACCTGCAAAACATGTGGAAACAGAAAAACAAAGACAAAAGAAAATAGAAGAAGGAAAATAAAAGTTTAACCCTAATAACCAAAAGCCAAACAGAAGCAAGAAAAACGGTCATTATGGTTAACCAAAAAATAAAGCCTCAAAAACAAGTGCAAATCTCAAAATTATTTAAAATTACCAACAAGGAACTCCCCCTAAAATAAATCCCAAAGAAAGCCAAAAATATATCCAAAATTTCTCCCCCTTGTTGACAACTGGACTCATCAAGTGAGACTAAATGCACTTTAAAGAGACAAAAACACGAACTCCCCCTGAAATGCAGCTCCCCCTCAAAATATGTTATGAATGCAGATGTGGTGCAGGTGGAGTGTGAAAAGCATGCTTCTTAGATATGATTGACTGCTATTACAACGTCTAACAGGTATAGCAAAAGATATACTGTCTAAGATACATGACATGATCAGTGTAACAGATGATATCTAAAGAAAGTCATTCGCACGCATTTTTTAATTTTTGTAAACAAAAGCATCACCACATATTCTAGTTGACAAGCAAGGTAAAACATGATATGCAAAAGCTAACTGATATCTACCAAGATAAGCATTGTCCAAACAAAGTGCTTCAGCAAACTTGTCATATTTTTAATTTTTTCACACTTTTTCTTTATATTTTTCATTTCTGCCAGGGGTTATTTGCATGTCAAACCTTATGCTAACCGACCAAGTCAAGCCTAGGCCAGAACTGGACCATCAGAAGCTTAAGACACTGGTCTTGGCATACATTACACCGTCCTAGTTCGTACCAAAGTGCTATGGTAAGCAGTCCAGAACAATGCAATGCGACAAAAGCAAACCCACCTGGATCTTTTCTGATAATCATAAAAATGCATAAATTTTTATTTTCTGAATTTTTATCATTTTTATAGCACATTTTTCATATTTAAAGCATATAAATGTCCAAGTTGCATATCTGCATCTAAGTAAGGATCTAGCTACAAGGCATGTAACAGATAGCGAAAGCATTCAGCCTACACATGCTAGTTACCAGAAGCAATGGTGATCATTTTTAAATTTTAAAACATAAAAGCCATGCATATGACAAATATCAGATATATCATGAACTGAACCAGAACATGATCATCGACAAGTAATCAAAAGCATATACTAGCTAGAGAAAGTAAAACAGATTAATCATATAACAGAAGCAAGCTCAAAATGTGATAGATGATTATGCATGATATGAACGCACACAAAAAGAATAAATAAAAAATAAAGAAGAAAATAAAAAACTGATACCAAGAAAATCTCACTCAAAATATCCTTAAAAAAATACACAGCTCCCAAAACACGATCAATAATCATGAGTGGGACCAAACGATCCAATGCCAGGTTTAGTAAAAGTGTTGAACCAGTGTCGAGCCATCTGCGCGTATGTAGGAAAGCAAAAGGAATCATATGAGTTTGGACTGAAGCGCGAATCAAAGCGCGGTCCTATGATCTTCCTAAAATCACGGTCGCGAGATCCAACAACGTATCCATGACGATCTGGAACTCTGCTGGAACGGAAACCACCATCCAAAGCACGGTAGTGAAAACCGTTTCCTCTACCACCACCTACACGACGTGGCCTAGCCTCTAGCCTCTCTCCACGTCGAGTTACTCTCTGTCTACCACCCTGCTGGTAGAACTGCTCCTGCCTACCCCGAGCTCTCTCTGCTCGCTCAACCCGTTTCCTCCTAAAGCAATACTCCTCAAGATGCCCGTCTCTCTGACAAAACTCATAGTGATAGGTAGGCTTTTTGGTATGTGGTTGAGGCTTGGGATTCTTAGGCTTGGTGGTGTTTGGTGTATCATCTTTGGTGTGAGAGGGTCCAGGTAAAGAATCAAGAGAAGTGTGGAGAGTTTTAGGCTTTGGGACCCAGATCTGCTTCTTAGGTGGAGCCTTGGGCTGTTCTTGGAACACACCATCCTTGGGTTGACTAGCCTGGAAAGACTCAGTGGAGTGAGTCTTGGGATATCTCTGTTCGGGAGTCATCTTAGTCCACTCCACTGCACGATTAATGGCGCTCTCAAAATCAGCCTTAGTATATGTGTAACCTACCCCAAAACCATCCTGTCTTTTGAACTGCTGGATCATCATGCCGAGTTGTGGCTCTTTAGCACTGATCCAACTCAGGATTGAACGGAGGTAAAAGTTCTCGTTCTGAACATCAGCTAGCTCCTCTCTCAAAGAAGCCAACACCTCCACCTGAGACAAATAGATCTCACACTCTTTATCAACTTCGATAGACTTCTCAGCTTTTAGCTCGATCAACTCCATTCTAATGGATAGGCAGTTCTCACAAACAATGGATGGAACTGACAAGGTCTCAAGCTCTAGCTTAGTCTGCTCCAACTCAGCTCTCACTCCAGCTAACTCGCACAACTGCTCATCACTCTTGGCTCTCAGCTCAGCTATACTAGCTAAATGGGATGGGCAGTCTACACAAGGTGCGACGATAGTGGCATGAGCATCTTTTAGCTCCTGCCGAGCGCTCTCAAGCTCAGTGGCCAAAGCGTCTCTCTCATCTACTCTCTCTGTGTACCTGGACTTGAGAGTCATCAGGTCACACAACAGCACCTCACAGTTAGGGCACTCACCACTATCACCCAAGCAAGGGGAAGAAGACAGACTCTCAATCTTGCCATTTGCTGTGGCAAGCTCACTCTCAAGCTCATCTATCCTCTTCTTAGCCCCTCTAAGCAATTTCTCCCTATACTTCAACTCCTTACTGTTCTGTTCTAGTAAATTAACAACTTCTTGTTCATAGGAAGATGCATTCTTATCGTCGTCGTCGTCGGAGTCGTCGGATGAGTCCTTCTTTTTCTTCTCCCCAAGAGCCATTGAGCAGAAGCTCTTGTGGGATCTTTGGCTGTGACATGAGCGACTCTTCGGCTTGTCCCCGAAGCCCATGAAACAGAGGCCCGCCGGATTGTCCATGTCCTTCCCCTTCCTAATCATGATATCTTCATCACTTGAACTTGAAGACGATGAGGAAGATGAGGATCTCTTGGAGTATCTTTTCTCCATCTCGGCGAAGAAGGTCTCGTCTCGCTTCTTGTTTTCACGCCTGTAATCTTTTAGAGCTTTTCGAAATAATCTTGTCTTGGGCTTGCCCTTCGTGGAGTTTTCGTACTTGCCGGAGTTGTAGGAGTTGCCGCTTGTTCCCTTCTTGTAATTCTTCTGCTTGGGACAGTCGGCGATAAAATGACCCGGATCACCACACTCAAAATATCCGGATTTTGTGCCGTGTCTCTTAAACATTCGCTTATCATAGACACGTCGCACCCTCTTGTTAAACAAGCACAAATCATCATCTCCTAAAGTATCAAGTTGTTCCTCGGAAATAGTCATCAAGGAAAATGCAGTACAACTCATGGCATTGGGATCAGCCGATGGTGTCGCAAGCGCTAGAGTCTTTTGTAGGACCGAAAGTAGCGACCAGAGGGGGGGGGGTGAATGGGCGCCTTAAAAAAAATCTTTCGATTTAATGGCCTTCTCCCAACACCCAACGCACCTCAACAAACAATCAGCGGAAACAAAACAGTTCACAGGTTCTTAAAAATAATCTAGCCTAAAAAACGACTGGTGTCCTAATCGAAAAGACACCATCAAAGTGCTTAAAGGAAGATTAAAAGACTACTCACAGATTAAGCATCAGATTCAACAGATATTTAATCAAACTCATAACTCATAGTTCACACAAATGTGTAGACATAAAACAAATGTCACGGTTATCATGCATTTAAACAGACATATGACATACACTTGGATTCACACAGATGAATCAATGTATATGCATATCATAGAATAAAAATAAAGTGCTTCAAGAGATTGAATCAAACATGGCGTAAGTATTCAGAGTATAAAGATATATCACTAAAATCCTGAAAGTAATTCTGAAAAACAAATACTGGAAGTGATTTAAACAAAAACTAGCGTATCAGAAGATTAACCAGAGGATTAAACAACAAAGTGACTGTAAATGCACGCAAAAAGAGGCAAACAGGAAATTACTGTGAGTTGCTTCTGTTCTTGCCGAAGCACTACATCCGGCGGGACCCACGGTTGGATGCTGTCCGAGAAGACCTGGCCCTCAGCTTCCTGCCGCACGCAGCCTACGCCTCGATTTGCGTGCACGAACTCCAAGTCGTGGCTTCCTGCAGCTTCTCGCGCGTTCGCTCGGTGGATTCCAGACGCTGATCGGTCTGCAGCAAGCAGCAAGCCTTGAGCAGCGTGCGTGCAAAGCTGAGAACAGCCAGGGCCACGCCGCTAGACGCTGTTGCGCGTAGAGCCTAGGTGCTAGCGATTTGATCCCGTGCACAGGCTAGATGCAGGCGTAGAGGCTAGCTCACAAATGATAGGTGCTAGTTGATTTTAGCCAAGTACAGATGAAATAAGAACGCAGAGAAGCAGTGCACAGAGAAGAAAACATAGCCTGGAGAAGAACAATCGCCGGCGGCGGAGAAGAACAAGGTGCAAGGAAAAAGCGACCCACTATCTCAGAAATTGGGAAAGTGCATTTCAAAAATGGGTGCCCTAACCCTAGGATATTGGGGCCTATTTATAGGCAGCCCATAAAATGGAAAAACGCAGAAATACCCCTAGGGTTTTTTACAGACTCTGAATAAAAATGGAAAAGACCGAAATGCCCTTAGGGTTTTTTACAGACTCGACTGACAGACTGTGGGCCTAAAGGCAAAATAGTAAAAACCTAAATAAAGGTAACTTGTCCTGATGCGGGGCTTTCGTAGCAGCTACGGCTTCGCCTCAGGACGGTCAGATCCGAAATCAACGGTCGTCAGTTTTGCGCCGAAACTGACAAAGCGTCCACCGTCTTCGCACCGGGTACCCGGATTGGGCCGGCCCGATTCCGCGGCTCCCTCAGCCCGGCAATCACTCGCCGCCCGTGTACCTGAGTCAATCCCGGTCAACAGTCCAGTGGATCCTCTGCTGCTCCTAGCCCATGTACCCGGATTGGGCCAGCCCGACTTCGCGGCCCCTCTGCCTGACAATCGCTCGCTCCCCGTGTACCTGAGTCACACGCGGCCCAGACGCAACAGGTCTTCTCTCTCTTTTCAGTCCTCTTTGACTATCGTTGACAATGACTCATCACATCTGGAGCCATGAGGCCCACGCTATTCAGCATGGCTCCTCAATCTCCCCCTTGATGAGTGCATTGTCAACACTTCTCTTCATCTGCTCTTCAGTACCTACGAACAACTGTGGAAACACGAAAACAAAACACAAGAAAATAGAGAAGAAGAAAATAAAGTAAAAGTTTTAACCCTAATGACCAAAAGCCGAACAAACAAGAAACGGTCATTATGGTTAACCCAAAGGTAAAAGCTCAACACGAGTGCAGTCTCAGAAACATCAACAAGGATATCAAAAGAGTAAGGACAAACGGGACAAAAACTCCCCCTGAAACAAATCCCAGAGAAAGCCAAAACTCCCCCTTAAACTCTTATACCAAAAATTCTCCCCCTTGTTGACAAGTGAACTCATCAAGCACTCTAAAACAATACTGACTCCCCCTGACATGCAACTCCCCCTCAAAATATGCAATGAATGGTGCAGGTGGAGTGTAGAAAGCATGCTTCTCAGATATGATTGACTGCAATTACAACATCTAACAAGTATAGCAAAAGACATACTGTCGAAGTCACATGACATGATCAGTACAATAGATGATATCCAAAGAAAGTCATTTAGCACGCATTTTTCAGTTTTTGCAAACAAAGGAATCACCACATTTTCCAGTTAACAAGCAAGATAAAACATGAGATGCAGAAGCTAACTGATATCTACCAAGATAAGCTTTGCCCGAAACAAAGTGCTTCAGCAAACTTGTTGTCTTTTTAATGTTCAGGCTTTTTTATTTCCTTTTTCATTTTTTCCAAGGGTTATTTGCATGTCAAACCTTATGCTAACCGACCAAGTCAAGCCTAGGCCAGAACTGGACCATCAGAAGCTTAAGACATTGGTCTTGGCATACACTACACTGTCCTAGTTCATACCAAAGTGCTATGGTAAGCAGTCCAGAACAATGCAATGCGACAAAGCAAACCCACTTGGATCTTTTCAACTCAAGCATAAAAAGGCATGGAATTTTCATTCATTTTTGATTTTTTTTTATCATTTTTATAGCACAAATTCCATGTTAAAGCATAAAGATGTCCAAGTTGCATATCTGCATCTATGTGATGAACTAGCTACAAGGCATGTAACAGATAGCAAAAGCACTCAGCCTACACATGCTAGTTACCAGAAGCAATGGTGATCATTTTTCAAGTTTAAAGTGTAAAAGCCATGCATATGACAGATATCAGACATATCAAATGAACTGAAACAAAGCATGATCAACGACAAGTAAGCAAAAGCATGTACCAGTTAGAATAAGTAAAGCAGTTCAATCATATAACAGAAGCAGGCTCAAAAGTGTGATATGTGAATATGTATGATATGAACACACACAAAAAGTCTCAAGAAAAGAGTAAAGAAGAAAGAAATGAACTGACTCAAAATATCCTAAAAAGGATACACAACACCCTAATCCCCTCGTAAACGCTCAAAAGTAGACTGATCTAGGGGTTTGGTGAAAATGTCTGCCAGCTGATGATGGGTATCAACATGAACAAGGTCAATGACACCTTTCTCATATTGATCCCGCAAAAAGTGAAAGCGCACATCAATGTGTTTGGTTTTTGAATGGAGACATGGGTTTTTCCCTACACTAATTGCACTGGTGCTGTCGCAAAACAAAGGAACTCTGGTAGGAAAGAACAACCCAAAATCTCTCAGAGTGGAAATCATCCAAACCAACTGTGAGCAGCAGCTAGCAGCAGCTACATACTCAGCCTCAATGGTCGAAAGAGCAACTCCAGATTGCTTTCGAGAAGACCAAGAGACAAGAGAAGAACCAAGAAACTGGCAAGTACCGGAAGTCGACTTGCGATCCAACCGGCACCCACCAAAGTCAGCGTCCAAAAAGCCAGATAAATCAAGAGATGATGATGCTGAATAATAAAGACCAAGATCAGGCGCATAAGTGAGATACCTGAAGATGCGCTTGACAACCTGCCGATGAGATGCGCGTGGTGAAGACTGGAAGCGCGCGCACAGTCCCACAGCAAACTGTATGTCTGGCCTTGTCGCCGTCAAGTACAGCAGCGAACCGATCATCCCTCGAAACTCTCTCTCGTTGACCTTGACGCCGCTCTCGTCCTTGTCCAGGCCCCCAGATGTACCCATTGGGGTCATCTGAGGCTTCAGCTCTCCACCAAAGTCGAATTTCTTCAACATGTCTCGAGTGTACTTACCCTGGTGGATGAAGGTGCCGTCCTTGGTCTGCTTGATCTGGAGCCCTAGAAAATACTTAAGCTCACCCATGAGGCTCATCTCGAACTCGCTGTGCATCTGCTCAGAAAACTTGGACACAAGATCATTAGTAGTACCGCCAAAGATAATATCGTCCACGTATATCTGAGCGACTAAAAAATCTGAAGCATCTCTAAGCAAGAAGAGAGTCTTATCCACAGAACCCATCACAAATCCCTTCCCCAACAAAAACTGCTTTAACCGGTCATACCAAGCCCTGGGGGCTTGCTTTAACCCGTATAAAGCTTTCTGCAGCTTAAAAACATGTCGAGGAAACTTGGGGTTCTCAAAACCGGGGGGCTGCCTAACATAAACCTCCTCCTCTATGTACCCGTTCAGAAAAGCACTCTTGACGTCCATTTGAAAAAGCTTAAAACCCTTCGAAGCGGCAAAAGCTAAAAGAATGCGAATGGACTCAAGACGGGCAACAAGAGCGAAGGTTTCTTCAAAGTCAATACCTTCCTTCTGGCAATAACCCTGGGCAACTAGTCGAGCTTTGTTGCGCACCACAACCCCATCTTCACCTTGCTTGTTCTTGAACACCCACTTGGTGCCTATGGGGTTGCATCCTGGTGGCAGCTCTACTAGTGTCCAAACCCGATTGCGGACAAAATTCTCAAGCTCTTCTTGCATGGCATTAATCCAGTTCGAGTCAGAAAGAGCATGAGAAATGTCTCTGGGCTCAAAAGATGCAACAAAAGCAGATTCAGCAAACACAGCAAGAGAGTCAACAGACGAACGCAAAGTTCTTGAAGACACATCACCGATGATGAGCTCTGAGGGGTGATCACGCTGAACTGCTCGGGATCCCTGGTGATCTGAAGTCACCTCACCAGAGTCAGCAGCTGGCACCTCTGGACTCGACTGAGGGGGCTCGATCGAAGTGGAAGAAGTGATCAGAGGTCCGCCCTCATCCTCAGTCGAAGTCTCAGAGGGTGTGGGCTCTGCAGGAGGTGCAGAAGGCCCACCCTCATCAGCAGCTGGAGTATCTTCATCTTCCTCGAAGATGGACTCTCCGAGCTCACCATCACCAGAAAGCTCAAAAGAAGGATTCAAAGAAGGCAAGGACTCATCAAACGAAACCTCACAAGTCTCGATAAGCTGCTAGGAGTCGAGGTTCCAAACACGGAAGCCTCGAGAATGCAAAGCATAACCAAGAAAAACACCATCCCAGCAACGAGACTCAAACTTGTCCAAATGCCCTCCCTTCTTGAGCACAAAGCACTTACAGCCAAACGCTCGCAAGTGGCTCACCTTGGGCTGTCTGCCAAACCGCAACTCATATGAGGTCTTACCTAGGTAAGCTCTAAGAAAAATGCGGTTGGCCAGATAGCAAGCCGTGTTCATGGCTTCAGCCCAAAAACGCCTAGGAGTCCTATGCTCATCGAGCATCGTCCTGGCCATCTCGACTAGCGTGCGGTTCTTTCGTTCCACAACGCCGTTCTGTGGGGGAGTGTAAGGAGAAGAAAACTGATGGTCCAGACCCTGATCACTATAGAAGCTGACGAACTGAGAGTTCTTGAACTCAGAGCCGTTGTCGGAGCGAATTGCTCGCATCCGACCATTGTTCTCATTCTTCAGCTTCAAAATCAGGTCATGAACAAAATGAAAAGTTTCATCCTTAGACTCCAAAAAGAAAACCCACGAGAATCGAGAAAAATCGTCAACAATCACAAGTCCGTACCACTTCCCACCGACTGAGCGTACCCGAGCTGGACCGACAGTGTCCATGTGTAACAGCTCGCCCGGATACGAAGTCATCACCTGAGTCACAGGTGAGTGAGAAGCGGCAACCATTTTCCCGTGACGACAGGGATGACAAACTAGATCTTTCTCCATTTTAAGCTTGGGCAATCCTCGGATGAGGTCCATAGAGCTTAACCTGACTAGCAGATCAAAGCTCAAATGACCTAACCTCCTATGCCACTTCCAGAGCTCAGAAGAAGATCCAGCAATTAAACAGCGAGAAGGGCCAAAAGAACTAGAGAAGTCAATTCGAAAAACTTTACCAAAAGGTAAGATATGGCAAATCAAAGACCCTCTAGAATCAAACACAGAAGAATTGCCCTTCTTAGAACGCACCTCCAAACCATCCTCAAGAAGTTGCGAAACAGAAATCAAATTGAAGTTCAAGTTTCCAACCAAAGCAACGTTCTTCAAAGAAAAATGGTCTGAAATGCGAATTGAGCCTATGCCACTTACTTTCCCTTGACCACTGTTCCCGAAGGTGATGTATTCTTTGGAGCTCGGGGGAGTGAGACTAGAGAACCATCTGCGATGTCCCGTCATGTGGCGAGAACACCCTGAGTCCATGATCCAAACGTCCTCCAGTCCCCGAACCTGCACAATCAGTGGCTGTAAGTGGGAGCAAATGGTCCGGCACCGGGTTTAGCAAAAGAGCTAAACCAGTGTCGAGCCATCTGCTCAAAAGACGGAAAGCAGAAATCATCAGAAAAGTTTGGACCAAAACGCGGCTCAAAGCGCGGTCCTCGGTTCTGCCTAAAGCCTCGGCCACGAGGTCCAAGACCGTAGCCAAAACGGCCTGGAGCTCTGCCGGAACGACCACCACCAACTGGAGTACGAGCAAGAAAGTCGTCTCCTCTACCACCACCTACACGACGCGGCCTGGCCTCCTGCCTCTCCCCGCGTCGAGGAACACGCAGTCTACCACCCTGCTGGTAGAACTGCTCCTGACCACCATGAGCTCTCTCTGCTCTCTCAACCCGCTTCCTCCTGAAGCAAAACTCCGCAAGATGCCCGTCTCTCTGACAATACTCACAATGATAGGTGGGCTTCTTGTGATGAGGTTGAGGCTTGGGGTTCTTGGGCTTAGTGGTGTTTGGTGTTGTCTTCTTGGGTTGAGAGGGTCCAGGAAGAGAGTCTAGAGAAGTGTGGAGAAGTTTGGGCTTTGGAACCCAGATGGGTTTCTTGGGTGGAGCTTTGGGTGGTTCATGGATCACTCCATCCTTGGGCTGACAAGCCTGGGAAGACTCAGTGGAATGGGTCTTGGGATATCTCTGCTCAGGAGTCATTTTACTCCACTCCACTGCCCGGCTAATGGCACTCTCAAAGTCAGCCTTGGTATAGGTGTAACCTACCCCAAACCCATCCTGCCTCTTGAACTGCTGGATCATCATGCCGAGCTGAGGCTCTCTGGCACTGATCCAACTCAGGATAGAACGGAGGTAAAAGTTCTCATTCTGAGAATCAGCTAGCTCCTCTCTCAAGGATGCTAGTACCTCCACCTGAGACAAGCAGGTCTCACACTCACTATCTACCTGAACAGACTTCTCGGCTTTTAGCTTAATCAACTCAAGTCTAAGAGACAGACAGTTCTCACAGACAGTGGGTGGAACTGACAATGTCTCAAGCTCTAGCCTAGTCTGTGCCAGCTCAGCTCTCATTCTCTCCAAATCACCCAGATACTCATCACCCTTGGCTTTCAGCTCAACTAAACTAGCAAGATGAGATGGGCAATCAGCACAAGGTACGACGACAGTGGCTTGAGCATCTTTCAGCTCCAGATGAGTGCTTTCAAGCTCAGTGGCCAAAGCATCCCTCTCATCAACCCTTTCTGTGTACCTGGACTTCAGAGTCGACAGGTCACACAGAAGCACCTCACACTTTGGGCACTCACTGCTATCACCCAAGCAAGGGGAAGAAGATAGACTCTCAATTCTGTCGTTGGCCACGGCAAGCTCACTCTCTAACTCATCTATCCTCTTCTTAGCCCCTCTAAGCAGTTTTTCCCGATACTTTAACTCCTGATGATTGCTTTCAAGTAAATCAACGATTTCGCGTTCATAGGATGATACCTTTTCGTTGTCGTCGTCGTCGGAGTCATCGGAGGAGCTCTTCTCTTCCTTATCCCCAAGAGCCATTGAGCAGAAGCTCTTGCGGGATCTTCGGCGCTGATGTGAGCGGCTCTTCGGTCTGTCCCCGAAGGCCATGAAGCAAAGGCCTGCTGGATCATCCTTGTCCTTCCCCTTCCTGATGATGATCTCCTCATCGCTTGAGCTCGGTGAAGAGGAAGAAGACGTGGACCGCTTGGAGTAGCTCTTCTCCATCTCAGCGAAGAAGGCCTTGTCGCGCTTCTTGTTCTCTCGCCGGTAGTCCTTCAGGGCCTTTCTGAAGAATCTGGTTTTGGCTTGCCCTTGTTGAAGGAGGAGCTGTCGTGCTTGCCGGAGTCGTGGAAGCCACCACCAGTGCCCTTCTTGTGACTATTGCGCTTGGGGCAGTCGGCGATGAAGTGCCCTGGATCACCACACTCAAAGCATCCGGTCTTTGTGCCGTGTCTTTTGAACATCCTCTTATCATAGACACGACGCACCCGGTTGTTAAACAGACACAAATCATCATCACCCAAAGACTCGAGCTGGTCCTCAGTGATAGACATCAAGGAGAACCCAGCACAACTCACAGAAGAGGGATCAACAGAAGGTGTAGCAAGGGCCAGAGACTTTGATCCAGAGCCAGTGAGATTTGATCTCAACTGGGTATCAAACTCGGTGGCCTTCAGCTTGCTAAACAAATCAGAAATGGTCAAGGTATCATAAGAAGTGCTCTCAATGATAGAGGATACCTTAATCTCCCAGATCTTTGGGTCCAAGGTATGAAGAACCTTAAGCGCCTGTTCATGATCTGAGACTAAGTGAACACCCTAAGCCTTGTTGTCTCGAAGCTTGTTTATGATCGACTGAAAACGACCAAACAGCGCTTCAACAGATTCACCCGGCTTTTGTGTGAAGTTCTCATATTCACGCCGGTAAGTCTGATAGAGCCGAGCCTTGACCTGGGCTGTCCCCTCATGGTGTGCCTGGAGGGTAGCCCAGATCTCTCTCGTAGTGGAGAGATGGCTAACACGCTCAAATTCAGTGGGACCTAAACCAGAAAACAAGATGTTCACCGCTTTGCTATTGTTCACATGCTGGGCGATGATACCAGGAGAATCACGCTCAGCAACTGGCAATATGACAAACGTAGCGTGAACGCAAATGTCCCAGATGTCCGAGCTTTGGCTCATGAGATAGGCTCGCATGCGAGTCTTCCAATAATTATAGCCATAAGCTTCCAAGGACGGGACCTTGCCAGGAGAAGTCATGATCACTACTGGGGTTTAGAACCGGTTAAGGTATGGAAAAACCCTAACCAGGCTCTGATACCACTTGTAGGACCGAAAGTAGCGACCAGAGGGGGGGTGAATGGGCGCCTTAAAAAAAATCTTTCGATTTAATGGCCTTCTCCCAACACCCAACGCACCTCAACAAACAATCAGCGGAAACAAAATAGTTCACAGGTTCTTAAAAATAATCTAGCCTAAAAAACGACTGGTGTCCTAATCGAAAAGACACCATCAAAGTGCTTAAAGGCAGATTAAAAGACTACTCACAGATTAAGCATCAGATTCAACAGATATTTAATCAAACTCATAACTCATAGTTCACACAAATGTGTAGACATAAAACAAATGTCACGGTTATCATGCATTTAAACAGACATATGACATACACTTGGATTCACACAAATGAATCAATGTATATGCATATCATAGAATAAAAATAAAGTGCTTCAAGAGATTGAATCAAACATGGCGTAAGTATTCAGAGTATAAAGATATATCACTAAAATCCTGAAAGTAATTCTGAAAAACAAATACTGGAAGTGATTTAAACAAAAACTAGCGTATCAGAAGATTAACCAGAGGATTAAACAACAAAGTGACTGTAAATGCACGCAAAAAGAGGCAAACAGGAAATTACTGTGAGTTGCTTCTGTTCTTGCCAAAGTACTACATCCGGTGGGACCCACGGTTGGATGCTGTCCGAGAAGACCTGGCCCTCAGCTTCCTGCCGCACGTAGCCTACGCCTCGATTTGCGTGCACGAACTCCAAGTCGTGGCTTCCTGCAGCTTCTCGCGCGTTCGCTTGGTGGATTCCAGACGCTGATCGGTCTGCAGCAAGCAGCAAGCCTTGAGCAGCGTGCGTGCAAAGCTGAGAACAGCTAGGGCCACGCCGCTAGACGCTGTTGCGCGTAGAGCCTAGGTGCTAGCGATTTGATCCCGTGCACAGGCTAGATGCAGGCGTAGAGGCTAGCTCCCAAATGATAGGTGCTAGTTGATTTTAGCTAAGTACAGATGAAATAAGAACGCAGAGAAGCAGTGCACAGAGAAGAAAACATAGCCTGGAGAAGAACAATCGCCGGCGGCGGAGAAGAACAAGGTGCAAGGAAAAAGCGACCCACTATCTCAGAAATTGGGAAAGTGCATTTCAAAAATGGGTGCCCTAACCCTAGGATATTGGGGCCTATTTATAGGCAGCCCATAAAATGGAAAAACGCAGAAATACCCCTAGGGTTTTTTACAGACTCTGAATAAAAATGGAAAAGACCGAAATGCCCTTAGGGTTTTTTACAGACTCGACTGATAGACTGTGGGCCTAAAGGCAAAATAGTAAAAACCTAAATAAAGGTAACTTGTCCTGATGCGGGGCTTTCGTAGCAGCTACGGCTTCGCCTCAGGATGGTCAGATCTGAAATCAACGGTCGTCAGTTTTGCGCCGAAACTGACAAAGCGTCCACCGTCTTCACACCGGGTACCCGGATTGGGCCGGCCCGATTCCGCGGCTCCCTCAGCCCGGCAATCACTCGCCGCCCGTGTACCTGAGTCAATCCCGGTCAACAGTCCAGTGGATCCTCTGCTGCTCCTAGCCCATGTACCCGGATTGGGCCAGCCCGACTTCGCGGCCCCTCTGCCCGACAGTCGCTCGCTGCCCGTGTACCTGAGTCACACGCGGCCCAGACGCAACAGGTCTTCTCTCTCTTTTCAGTCCTCTTTGACTATCGTTGACAATGACTCATCACATCTGGAGCCATGAGGCCCACGCTATTCAGCATGGCTCCTCATCTTTGAGCCAGAATCAGTGAGATTTGATCTCAACTGAATATCGACCTCTGAGGCCTTGAGCTTACTAAAAAGCTCTGCGACGTTCAAGGTATCATAAGACGCGCTCTCAACAATAGAAGAGACCTTGATCTCCCAGATCTTAGGGTCCAAAGTACGGAGTACCTTAAGCGCCTGCTCATGATCCGAGACCAGCTGATCACGCTCAGCCTTGTTGACGCGAAGCTTGTTAATGATCGATTGAAAACGACCAAACAAAGCCTCAACAGTCTCACCCGGGTTCTGTGAGAAATTTTCATACTCACGCCGGTAGGTCTGGTAGAGCCTAGCCTTGACCTGAGCTGTCCCCTCATGGTGTGCCTGGAGGGTAGCCCAGATCTCTCTAGCAGTGGTGAGATGGCTAACACGCTCGAACTCACTAGGACCTAGACCAGAAAATAAAATGTTCACCGCCTTACTATTATTTTGATGCTGAGTAATTACATTAGCAGCAGTATCCGCAGCAATAGTCATTATGGTGAAACTAGGATGAATACAAATCTCCCATATGTCTGAGCTCTCGCTCATAAGGTATGCTCGCATGCGAGTCTTCCAATAAGTGTAGCCAAAAGCTTCAAGGGATGGGATTTTACCTGAAGACGTCATGGTCACTACCTAGGTTTTAAATCGGTTAAGATATCTAGAAAAAACCTAACCTTGCTCTGATACCACTTGTAGGACCGAAAGTAGCGACTAGAGAGGGGGTGAATGGGCGCCTAAAAATTTCATGCTAATCCCAACACCCAACCAACCTAACCGGACAAACAATATTAGTAAAGCAAAATTTCAGGAATTTAAAGTTGTCTAGACTATAAATAACCGGTGTTCTAATTAAAATGATATCTAAACCTAAACTAAATAAAAGTACTGCAGTAAATAAAAAATATTTAGATAAAACTCGAGATATTAATATTTCAGTGTAGGAATAAAATATTAATTAAAAATTAATTCAGAATTAAACCGAAAAATATTGCACGTAACAACTAAAAGAAAATAACTATGACTAATAGAATTTTCTGTTTATTTTTTATACGAGCCGATGAAACAAATATAATTAAATATATAAAACGAGATAATTAATAAACAGATTAAATATTAAATTTTTACTACTAATTTAAAGTGATAACAATTTATTTAATTAACTAACTAAAAATGATATACTGAAAAATAGGAGATCAATAACAGATTACCTGTATTCACTGCATGCGCACGTAGACGTCTCCTCGCAATTGTTCGTCGCCGTGTGGAGTCACGAATCGGCCGAAGACTTTGCACGCCGTCTGCATCTAACAGAAACATACCGTTGAATCTGCGCGAGGAAAATTTCCGCCGGAAAAAAAACAAATTCCGCGCCTGGCAAGCACACACGGTCGCGCCGTGAGGCCTCCCCGTTCTTCCGGGAACGTCTGTGATTAAAACTGAGAAGCAGGCGTCGTCTACGTCCACTGCAAAAAAAAAATTACCGCATGGCAAAAAGCCTGGAGGTTTCCGGCGGGGCCATGCTTTCAAGGATGATGATGCCTTGCCACAGATGTTGAGTGTTGTACGTCTCCGTTGCCTGCTGCAGAAAATACATACCCCGATGCACTTCTCTGTTTCCGTGGAAAACAGCTCTCCCGGTGCGGGTGCCTCAACAGTCGCCGGCGCAACGATTTCAGAAGAGAAAAATAATAGCGGCGACGAAAATTTTAGAGAGAGAGAGGGTTTTGGTGGACAGTAGATTGATCTATTCAAAACAGTCATCTATCCCCGAGGGGATAGGGGCCTATTTATAGGCAAATCCTAATACATGAAAAGACTACTTTACCCTCGGGTAAAATAAACTGACTCTAAAATAAATTCCGAAAATTACTAAAATATTCTTAGAAAAATTAACTGACTCGAATAAAAATATTCTAAACTTAAAACTAAATATTAATATCCTAAAAAATGAATTAATGATAGATTGTCAGTTTTACGCCGAAACTGACAAAGCGTCCACCATCTTCGCACCGGGTACCCGGATTGGGCCGACCCGACCCCGCAGCTCCCTCAGCCCGGCAATCGCTCGCCGCCCGTGTACCTGAGTCAAACCCAGTCAACAGACCAGTGGATCATCTGCCACTCCTAGCCATGTACCCGGATTGGGCCAGCCCGACTCCGCAGCTCCTCTGCCCGGCCGTCGCTCACTGCCCGTGTACCTGAGTCACATGCGCCTCAGACTCGGCAGGTCTCAATCTCTCCCTTCCTTTGACTTCCATTGACAATCACTCATCACATTTGGAATATCAAAAACCATATTCTTCAACATTGTTTCTCACTCGTCGAGGAGTGTGCTCGGGGAGAGACACTGCGACGAAGTGCTCATGGAATGCTTCATGCGGAGGCCTTGGAGGAAGGAGGGACTTCGAAGGGTGGTACTCCGAAGGTGGGGCTTCGTAGTGAAGCAGGCTTCGGAGCAAGGCTGGCTCTGGAGTGAGGATGACTTGAGGTACTTCAGCCATGCATGGCTTCGGTACATGGACTGACGGAGTTCGAGCTAGGAGAAGTTGTGAAGCCGTGGTGGTCCACTCCGAAGGTGTTGGTGCGAAGGCCCAATGGCTTTGACGGCTTCGGCTCAAAACCGTCACTGTATCGAAGGCTGACTTCGGTGAAGCGAAGGCCATCAGGCTCAAGGCTTCTCATCGAAGCTACCGCACCCCTCGCGTGCGAAGGGGGGCTTTAGAAGGGTCCAAGACTGCAAAGGCTGACAGTGCCTGCTCTACAAAAAGCTGACGTTGTCCCCTCTACAAAGCTGACAAGAGAAGCCTCCAAATAAAGTAGACTACCTTTTGTACCCCTCTGTTCTGATGAGACAAAACCAATGTAAACCCTAGGGGTAAAGTAGTCAATTCACATGGGTGAATAGTGGCTATAAATATTGGAGGCTGGGTAGGTCACATTAACACTTTGAGCATTCATTGTAGAACTCCTGTGCTAGCCACCATACTCTGTATTCATCCTGTGAGTTCAATTTTTGTGTTCCCTGTTCAAGCACCGAAGTCTTGTGTTGGGGAAATATGCTTCCCTTAAACAGAGGCCAAATGACGTCAGCCTCCGACAGCCTCCGGCCCAGAGTCAGGTACTGTCGGAGCCTGATTTCTCCCTAAGTATTGTTTGCAGGTCCCAGTGTACCCTCCGAGAGCCAAGTCCGGAGGCCACCCTCCGGAAGCCAAGTCCGGAGGTCACCCTCCGGGAGCCAAGTCCGGAGGCCACCCTCCGGGAGCCAAGTCCGGAGGCCACCCTCCGGAAGCCAAGTCCGGAGGCCACCCTCCGGAAGCCAAGTCCGGAGGCCACCCTCCGGGAGCCAAGTCCGGAGGCCACCCTCCGGGAGCCAAGTCCGGAGGCCACCCTCCGGAAGCCAAGTCCGGAGGCCACCCTCCGGGAGCCAAGTCCGGAGGCCACCCTCCGGGAGCCAAGTCCGGAGGCCACCCTCCGGGAGTCAAGTCCGGAGGCCACCCTCCGGAAGCCAAGTCCGGAGGCCACCCTCCGGGAGCCAAGTCCGGAGGCCACCCTCCGGGAGCCAAGTCCGGAGGTCACCCTCCGGGAGCCAAGTCCGGAGGTCATCCTCCGAGAGCCAAGTCCGGAGGCCGCCCCCCGAGAGCCGAGCCCGGAGGCCGCCCTCCGAAGCCAGGTCCGGAGGCCGCCCTCCGGAGCCAAGTCCATACCGGGGGCCCCCCGCCCCTGGAGTGTCGTTTAGCTGGTCAAAGCCTGGCGCAGCCTGACACGCCAGTAAAGCTGTAAAGTTGTCTGGCACCTTTTGTACCGTAGCTAAGCTCCTTTTCCCCTCTCTGCCCCTATGAACCAAGGGTTCATAGGGGGGTATTCCAGTCTTTTCCTCTAGCCTGCGTGCCTATAAAAGCAGGGCCAAGCCCTTGTAACGGGACACATGCTCCAGGGGGCCATGAGACCCTGGAGTTATCCTCTCCACATCAAGGCACACCATGCCAAATCCACTACAAACTGGACGTAGGGTTATTATCCCCTAGGGGAGGCCCGAACCAGTATAAACCCTGTCTCTCCCTGTGAGAACCCATCGAGGTTCATTCTCTGTATCATACTCCACCACAGAAAAACCTGCTGGAACTAACGCAATTGTTCCAACAGTTGGCGCCGTCCGTGGGGACCTTAGTCCTAGAAGCTAAGTTCTCTACCACTGCCTGCAACCCGAAGTGCGCCCGAGGGGGGAGCATCGAGGCTTTCTCGCTTCGCGCACCCTCCGGCAAGGGGCTTCGAGGGCAGATCGAAGGCCACCTTCGCCTTCCTCCATCCTTCGCATACCGGAGCCCACTCTCCGGCAAGGGGCTCCGCTCCACGTTTCAAAGGTCATCGGAGCCCGAGGGCTACAAGGTAAGTACCGCCCGAAGCCTTACTCCGATGCACCAATCTGCAGTTACATTAACATAAAACCGAAGCCATGCTTCGCTTTACTTAAAAACCGAAGCCACGCTTCGCCTTGTTCAAAAACCGAAGCCATGCTTCGCTTTACTTAAAAACCGAAGCCTTGCTTCGCCGTGTTCAAAAACCGAAGCCACGCTTCGCCTTGTTCAAAAACCGAAGCCACGCTTCGCCTTGTTCAAAAACCGAAGCCATGCTTCGCTTTACTTAAAAACCGAAGCCATGCTTCGCCTTATTTAAACCCGAAGCCACGCTTCGCCTTATTTAAAACCGAAGCCTTGCTTCGCTTTATAAAACCCGGAGTACCCCTCCGAAGGCTACACAGTGCCCCCGGGCCCGTAGCAGTGGGCTAAAAGGACTCCGGGCCACTGGCCCGACGCGTCCAGGGATTCCGGGCTCCGCGCCCGAAGCATCCCAGGGATTCCGGGTTCCGCACCCGAAGCATCCCAGGGTCGAAGGTGACCCAGAGTCGAAGGTGGCTCAGAGTCGAAGGTGGCTCACACTATCACAGGTTCGGTGAATCCACACCAAATATCCTTCTCATTACAGGACCAAGTTTTGAAGCCTTGCTTCATTATCTAAACACGCTCCGAAGCCTGGCTTCGCGTGCTCATATACTATACGCCTAAGCGTCCCGAAGTCATACTTCGCCATAATCTAAGTGCGTTTCAGAGCCCCGCTCACGTACAGCATCCAAACCCCGGCATGCCGAAGCATGCTTCGCTCAAATTGGTTATGCGGAAGCCTTGCTTCGCACCAAATCGATGCGTTCGGAGCCCGTGAGAGGCCTTCGCTCGATACAAGTCCAAATATCCGAAGCCGCCGAAAAGGCGCACCCCTTCGCACGTTTATTTTTTGCCCGCACCAGCAACGGTCAAGTCCCTAACTGCCACGAGCAAAAGGGGGGAAGAATGTATGCGAGGTGTGCGAATATAATGCGCAATGCGAGCGTGACAAGCTAAGTGTTCGAAGCCAAACAACACGAAGCATACAGGCAAAGTGTGCGAAGATAACAAGCTCAATTCATTGTATGATGAGAAGTGTGTTACAAACATACTTCGAAAACCAAACTACGTATAATCTGTATCTAAGCCTAAGAAGAACCGTGTGCGAGCCCCCGACCCTCGCTTGCCCCTTCTTCGGCCAGGGCCACCTCGGCTGGACGTTGCCTCGTCGGAGCCCGCTCTCCCTCGACCGGCCCGTCCAGGCTCCGAAGTCCACAGGCTTCGACTTCCGCTTTGCAGGTTGCTCCAAGTTCGCGAAGCAGGCGGAGCCGTGTCGAAGGCAGAAAAATCTAGGGCTTCGTCGCTCGCTAACACCGTTCGCGAAGGCAAAGGTAAGGGGTTCTGAAGGGGCTCCGCCTTCACAGCGGCTAGCAAGTCCTGAGCTATTTCGGAGATGGCTTCGCCCCTAGGCCCCCTCGGAAGCTTAAACCGAGGGGGACCTTCGGACCTAGCTACTTCAAGAATCGCCCACAGTTGTCGAAGCCCTTCAGAGTCCTCGAGGACTTCGAGGTCTATGCTCGAAGGCTGAGCCTGGGCAGGTATAAAAAACCCCCGCATTCATATTAATAAACTGATAAGTTTTTACAAAGCCTACAGCTAGGTATTACAAGAAAGCCTAAGGAGATCTACACCTTCGGAGGCGGAGGCGGAGGCGTCGAGGCCGGGGGTTTGTCCGAGTCAGCGGGCCCCTTGAACCGGCGTTGTCGAAGGGCCTTCATGAGGTCAAGGACTGCCTCGCAGCCTTGCTCCTTCCAAGGTTCCTGCAGCCGCCGCCAAGCCCCACGGACTTCGCCCGGAGGCGTCACCAAGTACGGACCCCCGAAGGCCACTGGGGTCACGGAGGTCGCAGCCCGAAGGTGGTCGCACCCCACGGCATGAAGCATATGCAGCACCCCTTGGCCTGCGACGCGACCGGCCATAAGAGCGAAGCCCGTCAGCGCTTCGTCCGCTACCGAAGCCGCAGTCTTCAAGAAATCGGCGCGGTCCCCAATCGGGTCCTGATCACCAAATTCCGGAGTCCGGCACTCGGTCCCTATCTTTTCAAGGACCTCAGTCAGGCTCTGGGTGGCCTCGCCAAGATTGGCCACGACGAAGCTCTCGAGATCCTGAGCCCGCTGGCGGAGCTCCTCGTTCTCCTTCGCCTGACGGGCCTCGGCATCCTTCGAAGCTTGGAGTTCCGCGCGGAGCCGAGCCGTCTCCGAGGCCAAGGCTTCCTTCGCTTCCTTCGCCTCAGCAGCCGAAGCCTCGGCCCGCCTCCGCTTCTCGGCTTCCTCCAAGACCTCGCGGCGAAGGGCCTCCTTCTCTTCTGCAAGGCGCTCCATCCGCCGGTCGGCAGCGGTCGAAGCTGCCGCGTTGAGTGCGAGGGCCTGCAGGAATTCAAGAAACCGTAAGTATGAACCAAGGGACAAAGTACAGCTCGAAGCTGCAAGGGGCTCCGCTCACCCGCATAAGGACTTCGTTTGAGCTAACGAAGAGATCCGTGGGATCTCGGTGGCTAAGCTGGGCCACCAAGTCCCCCTCCTCCGCAGAAGCGCAAGCCTCGCGGAAGCCGAGGATCGCCGCCGCCGTCACGCCCCCCCTCGGCTTGAAGGGGTGAATCACCGCCACGGTGGCCTCCGCGGACTCCGGCAAGGCGGGGCTCAGGCCCACCACGTCGACATCTTCTTCGCCTCGAGGGTCCGCACGGTCTCCGCCACCCTCGCCGTCAGACGAAGTGCTCTCGGACTCTGACCCACAGCCGCTGCCGCTGCCGCTGCTGCTGCTGCTACTCGAAGCCTCCGAGGGCTTCGCTTCGGCGGACTTCGACCCACCTTCGCCTGCCGGCTTCGCCACAGTGGGCCTCGCACCATCTTCGTCCTTTGCGAAAAGCCAAGTCAAAACCTGCATATTGAAGAGAAGCATGCAAAAAGAAAAAGGGGTTTTACCATCATCAGAGATCTCTTGGAAGGAACCAGGGGCTAAGTGCGTCCTCCAGCCCCCTCGCTGCGAAGCCGGCGCATCCACCCCCGCGCCCGAAGCTGGTTCCGCCGGGGCATCCGTGGCCTCCTTGGCAGCAGGAGTGCGCGCGTCGGCCTCCGCCTCCGAAGTCCTCACCGCCAGGGGCTTCGCGGCCTTCTTGGGAGTCGGAGTAGCTGCGGGCTTCGCCGCAGCCTCCCCCGAGGCATCCGCTTCGTCCTCGTCCCCCCTCTTCCTCTTGGCTCCGGCCGATGAGGTAGCCAGGTGGGCGAAGTCTGGCAAAGCGGGGAGCCCTCCGAGGCCGAGCGCGGTCCACACTCTGTTCCAGCGCTCCCAGGACCCCACCAAGGCAAGGCGCTGATTCTGCTCCTCGGGGGTCGGAGTCCCGACGACTCGGTCCGCCGCCGCGATGGCCTCCTCCGGAGTCCTCATGTCGAGGTCGGCTGCACGAAAAGGTCAAGTCAGGGCCAAAGTGTTCAAGTATTAAGAGCAAGAAGAGCGCGAAGACTTACAGAAGCGGTCGAAGGCCAGCTCGCTGAGTTCTCCTTGACCCGAAGCCTTGAAGAGACCCTCCGGCCAGGAGCGCGCGAGGGGGCTAAGCCGAAGGGTAATAAATTCCTCGGCGAGATCCCTCATGCTCATCTTCGCTGCCACCCTTCGGAGCAGTGAGATCCTCGATTGAAGAAGGCCTTCGCTGGTCTTCACCACCCCTTCGCGCCGGTACAGTATGTGAGCGTTGGTACTCCGAAGGGGTGAGTTCGCACCGACGGAGGCATAGAACCATTCTTGGTCCCACCTCGAATACCACTTGTTGTTTACAGCCCTCGCAGGGAAGGCGTCCTGGAACTCCTTCCGGAGCTGGAAGTTGGCACTGCCGAAGGCCAACGCCCTCTTGACGCGGTCCGTCCCCTCCCTGGGCTTCGGCTGGCAGTTGGCGTCGTGAAGAGCGACGAAGACGTCCGCGCGGCCCTCGCAGCCTTCGGCCCTCATGGCCCACTCAAAGACAGCTAGCCTCGCCACGGCGTTGGGCGAAAGCTGAGGGAGCTCAAGGTTGTAGGCCTTGAGGACCTCGCTCAGCATCCCCACCGCAGGCAGTCCGAGGCCGGCCTCGAAGAAGGCTTCAAACACCACCACTTCGTCAGCACGAGGCTTCGGTATGGCCTCTGATTTCTCCGGAACCCTTAATTGGATCTTCGCCGCAATCTTCCCCTCGCAGGCTCTCCGGACCGACTCCTCCGTAGAAATCGAAGCCCTCATCTCCAGGGTCTGCTCGAACCTGTCGGAGGGGGTCCGAAGGTCCCTCGGCCCCAGTCGCCTAGCTGCAGGCTTCGCTGCCGCGGCCGCTGCCGCCGCCGCCTGCACTTGGGCGGAGCCCGAGCTCGAACCCAAAACCAGGGGCTTCGCCACTCCCTTCTTCGGCATCGTGATCGGACTTCGGCTCGAAGGACTAAAGGATGGCGAAGGGCTAGAAGCTCGCGAAGGTCGCTCTGCGAGGCTAGGAGGAAGAGGAGAGCGAAGGTGGTAAGGCGGTGAGAAGAAGCGAATGAAAGTGTGCCGGGGCTGCACGCGGTAAGTCCCTATTTATAGGCGCGGTAAGAATTCCAACCGTCATGGGCCGGGCTCACCGCCAGATGGGCCTCCGGCGAAAGCAAATCAAGCCCAAGCAGGGTAACGGTAACTTTTCTGACCGTTGCGGAGCCGTTCGGGCTCCCCGAGGCTGCTCTGGCACGAGCATTTATTACCCCCAGGAATCGAGGTCTCCTTCGGTCCTGGCTCCGGAGGTATGTTTCCTCCGAAGTGTTTTCAGGTCATTTGCCCTAAGGACGCGTGCACCCCTTCGTTCCGAAGGCCTACACGCGAGGGGCTACTGTTGGGGAAATATGCTTCCCTTAAACAGAGGCCAAATGACGTCAGCCTCCGACAGCCTCCGGCCCAGAGTCAGGTACTGTCGGAGCCTGATTTCTCCCTAAGTATTGTTTGCAGGTCCCAGTGTACCCTCCGAGAGCCAAGTCCGGAGGCCACCCTCCGGAAGCCAAGTCCGGAGGCCACCCTCCGGAAGCCAAGTCCGGAGGTCACCCTCCGGGAGCCAAGTCCGGAGGCCACCCTCCGGAAGCCAAGTCCGGAGGCCACCCTCCGGAAGCCAAGTCCGGAGGCCACCCTCCGGAAGCCAAGTCCGGAGGCCACCCTCCGGGAGCCAAGTCCGGAGGCCACCCTCCGGGAGCCAAGTCCGGAGGCCATCCTCCGGGAGCCAAGTCCGGAGGCCACCCTCCGGGAGCCAAGTCCGGAGGCCACCCTCCAAAAGCCAAGTCCGGAGGCCACCCTCCGGGAGCCAAGTCCGGAGGTCACCCTCCGGGAGCCAAGTCCGGAGGTCATCCTCCGAGAGCCAAGTCCGAAGGCCGCCCCCCGAGAGCCGAGCCCGGAGGCCGCCCTCCGAAGCCAGGTCCGGAGGCCGCCCTCCGGAGCCAAGTCCATACCGGGGGCCCCCCGCCCCTGGAGTGTCGTTTAGCTGGTCAAAGCCTGGCACAGCCTGACACGCCAGTAAAGCTGTAAAGTTGTCTGGCACCTTTTGTACCGTAGCTAAGCTCCTTTTCCCCTCTCTGCCCCTATGAACCAAGGGTTCATAGGGGGGTATTCCAGTCTTTTCCTCTAGCCTGCGTGCCTATAAAAGCAGGGCCAAGCCCTTGTAACGGGACACATGCTCCAGGGGGCCATGAGACCCTGGAGTTATCCTCTCCACATCAAGGCACACCATGCCAAATCCACTACAAACTGGACGTAGGGTTATTATCCCCTAGGGGAGGCCCGAACCAGTATAAACCCTGTCTCTCCCTGTGAGAACCCATCGAGGTTCATTCTCTGTATCATACTCCACCACAGAAAAACCTGCTGGAACTAACGCAATTGTTCCAACATCTTGATTCTGTGTTCATTTTCTGCTTGAGCTTGTTTGCATACCTCGCTGCATGCTTCGATCTCTTGTGTGTCACTTCGATTGACTAGAAGTAGTGCATCGAAGCCTGTTTGGGCGAAGTGTGTTTTTGAGCGAAGTGTGTTTTTCAGTGTGTGTTCGCTCTGTGTAAACTGGAGGCTAGACCTCGCTGATTACTAGCGAAGCACTGATCGAAGCCCATTCTCTTCCCTTGTTGAAGCCCTTAGCGAAGTCTGTGTTGTGTGCGTTTTGACCTTCGAAGTACGAAGCCTAGCACCAGTTGTCATCGCTAAGTATTTGGTCTAAGTCCTCAGAGGGAAGTCCGCTCTTGCGAAGGGTGAAGTGCGAAGCCTGCTCGGTGCACCCTGGGTGCGGAGCCTGCACTGACTTAGCAGAGCTGATTTTTCGGGGTTGTGGGTGGAGCGAAGTCTTCTTGGCTTCGAACTTTTGCTCCTTGCGAAGCCTGTGTTTGGAGCCGTCAAATACCTCCGAACCTGAACTTCGAAGTGTGTGTTCGAAGCCTGTTCCGCAGAAGACAGAATTAAAACAGAAGGGTATATTTAGTCTAAAATTTTAAAAGCTCCCATTCACCCCCCCCTCTGGACGCTTCGAGTGGTTTACGGCTGGTCATCCGAAAGGTGACGGTTGTGCCTTCAGGGTTGGTCACTGTGACGGACTTGTTGGCACAATCGATCACTCCCTTATGCTTCATCAACCAATCCATCCCTAGGATGAGGTCAAGTCCGGTGCACTTTAAGAGGACTGGCTCGGTCCGGAATATTACTCCTTGGATCACTATCTTAACCTTAGGACTGTATAAGCGGGCTAAGGTCTTATTGCTTGGAGTGGCAATCATCATGGGGACGGATAGAGGGAGCACGTCCAAGTTGTGGGTTTTCGCAAAATCCTCCGAGATAAAAGAATGTGTTGCTCCAGAGTCAAACAAAATCATAGCCGGTACGGAATTCACGGTAAACGTATCGAGCATGACTTTGGGAGCCTCCTGAGCTTCCTCCGTGTTGATGTGGTTGACGCGGGCATGAACCACCTGGTTGGGTGTTGCACCTTGTGGCTGCTTGGGGTGAGGATACTAGTGCGAATAGTGCCCTTCCTTCCGGCAGTTGAAGCAGACGACTGGCCTCCCTTGGCGATCTTTCAAGATCGGGGCCTTGGTGGCTGGCGTCGGTTGAGCGGCTGGAGCTGGTGGAGCGGGGCGGGGATGCCCAGCATTGGATCCACCAGCGGCGTGAGGTGGCCTGTAGGCGGGCCGAGGATGGTAGGCAGGCGCTGGTGGCAGAGGGACGAAGCGGGGCCTCTGAGAGTTCACATGTTGATGCTTGAAGGCGATCATCTTCCTCTTCTTGAGGTCCAACTTGTTTTGCTCAGTCTCTTGGATGAGCGCTGTATTGACTAGCCATTGGAAGTCGGCGTAGTCGGTGGCGACGAGCTGGATGGACAGCTCATCCTTAAGTCCCCGACGGAACTTGGCCTGGCGAAGGGTGTCGGTCCGCACTTCTTCAGGCGCGTAGCGGGCGAGGCGGTTGAACTCATGGAGGTACTCCATGACAGTCTGACTGCCCTGTTGCAGGTCGCGGAACTCCTGCTGCTTCACTGCGATGACACCGGCGGGGACGTGGGCGGCGCGAAAGGCGATGGTGAACTCCGCCCATGTCACCATGTGGTCCTCAGGCTGGGACTCACGGTAGTTGTCCCACCATTCGGTGGCGGGACCCTGGAGCTGGTGAGTGGCGAAGGCCACTCGCTCCCGGTCGGTGCAGGGGAGGAGATCAAGCTTCTTTCCAATGGTGCGGAGCCAATCTCCGTCCTCCATGGGGTTGGTGGTGCTCGAGAAGATAGGGGGACGCACACGCAGGAACTCCGAAAGTTGGGGAGCGGGTGCGGGTGCTGGCGCGCGAGGGGTGGTTTCCCCATTCTGCATACGGTCCAACTGAGCTTGTTGGTGCTGCATCTGAGTGAGGAGGGCGGTGATCAGCTGGTTATGATTCGCCATCATCTCCGCCAAGGTAGGATGGTTGGCGGATGGCGACCCAGACTGACGTGGGACAGTTGCACCCCAGTTGGGTACAACACCCTCGGGCGCGTCATGGCTTCCTCCTTCTCCGTTGTTGGAGCTGGTGTTCTGGTGGTCGGCCATCTTCTGAATATACCATGATATAAAGTAAAAAGATGATGATGATACAATTAAAGAAAATAGCTCATAAAGCTCATGCATATAAACCAAGTGGTAAAATTGTTCATTACACTCAAGCTCTTTATTCTATCTACAACACAACCCATTGTAGATAGCACCACATAAAAGAATTATTTTATTAAAATAGCGGCATCTAGCGCCTACTTGCCACCGGAGGTGGTCTTCGTGCTCTCGGAACCACGGGTACGCGGCTCCTGATGGATGGTGGGCTCGAGAAAGTTCTCGATAATGGGGTCGGAGACGAGGCCGGGGCGTGGTGCAGGGGCACTAGCGGTGGATGGTCCGGTGGTGGAGGGGTGTGGCGGGATCCTCTTGGGGTGAGGGGCGGGATCACGGATGGGATTCCTCTTCCTCGGGAGGAGGGGAACCATCTCCGCGATGTCCTTCTGCAGCTGCATGCTCTTGCGCTGCAGCTCGCCATTCTGCTGGATCAAGTTCTTCGTCTCCTCACGAAGAAACTCAACCGCCTCGTGGTGCTCATCGGCGGCGAGCACCGCCTCAGTATGGAGGTCGTCCATAGCCTGAAGAAGACGCGACTTCCGATGCATGACCGGATCACGCACGGAGTGAACTCCGAGGTAGATGCTACGGTAGGCACTGGGAGTGCGCTTCGGCACAAGCCGGAAGGACGAGTTCTGAAGACGATCATCGTAGATCATTCTCAGCTCCATAAGAGCCTGGAGAGTGACTCGTTGGCACGCTACGTCGAAAGTCGGGCCTCCAAGCGTGGTGGTGTAGGACGGCAGATGCTCTCTGGAGCCGTGGACGGTGAGGGAGACATCGCAGGGTCCGGCAAACTCCTCCAAGTACACTCTGTTGGCGTAAAAGATTACGCTAACAGGTTTCTGTAGAAAAGAAACTAACAAACGAAGTGTTTGCGAAGCAAACTGTTCTAAGTCTCCGAAAGGATAATAACTTAGAATAGTTCGAAAGTGTGTATTGATTCACTTGTAATCGGTCCCTATTACAGGGTGAAATGGGGGGTATTTATAGGCCTAAACATTAAGGAAAAGACCTATTTACCCCTCTATTACAACCGACATTAAGGAAACTATTCGGTTTCCTTAATAGGGCTAAAATGGTAAAAGACTAATCTAATAGGATAGAAGATAAGTCTTCCATCTTAGCTGGCAGAAAAGATCCTGAAGGGCTTTGGTTCGAAGACATACTTCGAACCAGTGTCTGTCTTCGGGCTTCGAACCAGGTTCCGAGCATCTTCGAAGAAGGTCTTCGAACAATCTTCGAAGTAGTTGGCTGTCTTCATGCTGCTTTAGCAATAACCCCGAAGATGAGATATTTTCCCCCAACAGTAGCCCCTCGAATACGCTTCTCCGTTCGACCTGTAACGTTAGGAGAGCAGTATACGGAAAGAAAAGATAACCAATCATAGGGGTTATTAATTTTTGTTTTATCTCCGAAATGCATGAAGATATGAACTTCGAATCAGTCATAAGGTAATTACTTTTCGAACTACCTTAGAACCAATTCGGGAAGTTCGAAAGTCCTTTTAGACTTAGAAAATAGAACCGTTAGTTTCTGTTTCTAACGGAGTTATATGAAGCGTTATTTTCGGAGGAAAATAACAGGCGGGAATGCAAAAAGGCAGAGCCCAAACGGTAACAAACGGAAAGTTAGACTATAAATAAAGAACTCCAGAACTTACTCGATTACCTTTTCACTGCTTGCTCCCAGTCAAAAGCCTTTTGAGCCCTTTGAGTTCTTGAGCCCTAGCTTTCGAGTTCTAGAGTCCTAGTCCCCACTTTCTCAGATCAATCCAGCAATTGCGATGGCGAAAACCAAAGGCTCTGCACCTCCTTCGACCTTGGCTCGTCAACAAGCGGCTGCGGCGGTGGCAGCGACAACAATGGCGGCGACGTCTTCGATGCAGGCGACAACTTCCATGGCGGCAAAGGGAAAAAATCCTCAAATCCCCGATGTCCAAGGTCTGTGCCCACCCTCGACCAAGTACTTGGATCAATCTTTTGAGTTGGGGCGGTCTACCTGCAAGAAAGAATCTTTGGCAATCACAGCGGGGGGAAATATTAGTAATGGAGTTATGATTCGGAAGCCGGGCAAAGAATCAATTCCATCACCGAGACCCGGAGAAGTTGTAGTGTTCGAAGCTTTTTTCGAAGCGGGCTTGGGCCTCCCGGCTGTGGATTTTTTAGCCGAAGTACTTGACTTGTTTCACGTAACCCTCCCCCAGCTGTCTCCGAATGCTGTAGCCAGGCTAGCTATCTTCGAATGGGCACTGAGAGCCGAAGGTTGTGAGGGGAGGGCTGAAATCTTTGCTGCGCTGCATAGAGCGACTTGTCAGCCAAAGACCTTCGTAGGCTCCGGAGGTGAGAAAGTGGTAGTTTCCTTCGGAAGCATCAATTTTAGGCTTCTTTATGAATATGCCCTGCAATTCCCCGCTAAGGCCATCAATGCTAGATGGTACACCGATTGGGTTCTAAGGTGGTTTTATGCCGAAGTTGGAGTGGGTAATCCTCTGGCCGG